>BTPG01000005.1:45990132-46356154 GCA_036245525.1 Semisulcospira habei | reverse complement strand
TATTATTTTTTGTAATAATTATGTGGTGATTTTTACCTATTTCATATTTTACTGATATTTTATAGTGTGCTGGCACAGTTGAGTAGCGTTGTTATGATGATAAAATTGTAGTAAAGCAGCAGAAATCATTATTTAATGATGATTGGACATATTCAAGATATGAGGAGGGTTTGCATGACTGGGAAGAAAGTGAAGGATAGCTGATACACCCAAGCGTTATGTCCCAAACTGCATGTGTCTAATAATGCTTCTACATGCAATCTAAGGTGTACAGATGTGAAAGGGAAATAGGATGAACTGTGAACGTAGTAATGGGTAAGTGTTGGATTACAAAAAAATGGGTGATGTAATATCCCACTGTGTGCAAGGCTTCTTTGATGTTTACATGTCTTTTCTGCATGATAATCACCTCAGTACAATCTGTGTCACTTAGTGTTCCATGAACGATACATTGAAACATGATCAGAAGGTGCAGAGTTGCCTGGTTTGCCAAGTATAGGAAAAGGAGAAACACGTTTGACTTGAAGAAGTTTGATTAAACCAAACTGGACTGGTCTGGAACTACGCTGTAAAATTAGTCTTATACAGGGCTTGTAATTTTCCACGGTTCGGCGAATTTCCGCTATTTAAAAAAAAAACCCGCCGAGAACAGTATGGTTTTCCACAGAACAAAAACGTTTGACAACGATTTTCCCCCAATCAAAAAGTTTGTTGTGCGTGTCCTCAAGTCAGACTGAAACACGGAACTGCGCATGCGTGTATCTGAATCGCAGCCGGTAAAATGGATGCAAGACGCATTGTTCAGCGTGGTGAAAAAAACGCGTGGAGGTGGGAATGGATGGAAAAAGATGTGGGTGATGAACGACTAGGACAATATTTGATGGACTTTGATGGTGAATAGTGACTGTCAGCTGAGCATCAGTGTGTGTTTACACTTAGATTTGTAGTTGGACTTTGTTGGCGAATAATAACTGTAAGCTATGCATCGATAATGACAGGCTACTTAGGAGTTCAGCTGTGTGTAAGTAAGCAAGCTAGTCTTTCCTTCACTATGTTATATGTATTTTGCTCATCAAGAATGCACGTTAAAAATGCTACAATTTGTATGCAGGGGAGGAAGGGGGTCATTCCCCTGCACCCTCTACCAGTGCCTAGGTGGCACCTGGACCCCGGCCAATTTCCTCTTTTTTAACTCAGACCATTACAAGCCCTGCTTATAAGAAGAACTTTGGACACTGAAGAAAAAAGTTTTGGCTCAGGCATGTTATCTGTTTTACCTATCCAAGTTTGAGGTAGGCGTTTGCAACTGCATTAAAAAATAATTAAACTTATCAGACTTTGGAGAGAAGAAACACGTTTGACTTATCCGAAGTTTGACTTGAGTGAGTTGGACTTATCCCTTGTTAAATTAGTCATATTAAGAGCAGCTTTGACTGGGAATTTTGTTGCTGTTTCACCATTTTTATATTTCAGCATATGGGACTGTATTCAAATCTCGCTTAAAATATTTGACTCTCTCATAGATTTGCCCCCACCTGGGTCTGCCCTGGGGTCTTGGGTGGGGTTAACTACTTTTTAGTTCCCAGGGTCACCCTGGTCAGCCCCACAGGGTGGGCTTTCCCCTCTATTCTATGGCATGTGTTTCTGTCTACTCTTAGTTCATTCACCTGCATTTTCCTTTTTAAAACTCTCCCTACTGTCTGCACTGCCCTGTAGCTCTTGATATTGGATGTGTGTTGCTAAATGGTCTTGGCTTTATTTAGGCCCCATGTCGTAGGTTTATTTAACGTATTGGACTGGCTGGCGACATACATTCAATATTCTGGGTTTTTTTTTTTTTTTCAAAAGCAGTGCAGGCACGTCCTGAGAAAGACTTGTTGCTGTCGGGATGTTACGCAATGTACAATCTATCAATCTCATAGATTCCTATGAACTTGGGATGCACACAACTTCAAACCCAAACATAGTACAAAGATACCTGATGGTAAGACATTTCTATGCAAACTGATTTGGTTGATCCCTCGGAAAGGTAAATGGTCAAAAGAGCTCAGGAAATAGGTCCAAAATAGCCATATTTTGACAAGATGTTTTTTCTCAAATACTATTTACAACATCAAACTTGGCACAGAGATACCTGATGGTAAGACCTATCTATGCAATTGTCACACATGTGTGGATCGGTCATACATGTGAGCCATAAGGGCTTTGCCTTTCTTGTTACATAGTGAAAAGCCTGGTACTTTAGGTAAAACAGCCATAAGTAATAATAAATGCATTTGATTCTCACTTTAAATAGTGAGCCCACTGCCTAAGCTTCTGTTTTCTTCTGGGGCATATGTTTCTGCCTACCTTTGGTCCATTCACCTGCATTTTTTTTTCAAGTTCTTCCTACTGTCTGCACTGCCTGTAGTCCTTGATATTTGATGTGTGTTGCTAATGGTCTGTTGCACCTAAGAATAATAATAATTACGGTATTTATAATGCGCTTATCTTATAATAATTATAACTCTAAGCACGCACTCACAACTCGCGCACACATGCGCACACTTTAGACAACGACACCTGCTGATAAGTTATGTGTTGCAGTTAATGTATTGTTTAATACCATTTCTCTGTAATATTTTTGTAATTTTAAAGATATTCTACTTTTTGTAAACTAGGGTCCAATAAATTAGCAAGTCAGTGCAGCATCCCAAGCATGTCTTATGTTTAATTAGCATATCAGACCGGCTGGTGACATACATTGAATTTTTCTTTCACCAGCAGTGCTGGCACATCCTGAAAAAAGTCTTCTTGCTTTCGGGACATTATGCAATGTACAAACAACCAATTGTTCACGTCATTTGCTCAGGCTTTAGTAACAGGTGGATAAAGAGCCAACACACAGTCATTTTAATTTATAGTTATTACTGACCATATTGATCTTGCACATTGGCTTGATTTCTACTGTCCTATGCATTATGCTCCACCTTGCTTTTCCATTGATAATAATGATAAATTATGTGTTTGCAGTTAATGCGTTTTGTATATACCATTTCCCTGTACATATTTTGTTATTGTAATGATTTCTACTCTATTTTAATAAACTAGAGTGTAAAAATTAGCATAAAGGTACAGTATCTCTATCATGTGTTAGGTTTATTTTTGCACAATAGACCCGCTGATGACATGCGTTCAATATTCTGTTGTTGTTTTATTCACAAGCGGCTTAGGCACGTCCTGAGAAAGTTTTTTTGTTGTCGGGAGGATATGCAATGCTCAACCAACCAATCCACATTGTATTTTGTGTTAAATAAAGTCATTGTACAACCAAACATTGGTAAAGGCATAAGCCATTCTGTGTGATTTATTACAATATCCCTTAAACTGGCACCAAAATAAAACAGTTACCATGCAGAATTCTGTGTTAATAAATTGTGGTCTTAGAGCCTTTCAGTGTAGTTATTTTGAGTTTTCTTTCAAATTATTTTTTTCTGATGAACCTCATTGTGCAAGCAAATTAATTTTGTCCTGACAGTTGTGAACTTTTTTTTTATATATGGTGATTTTTACCTCTTTTATTTTTTTTTTACTGATATTTTATAGTGTGCTGACACAGTTGAGTAGAGTTGTTATGATGTGATAACTTGTAGAAATACAGCAGAAATCATTATTTAATGATGATTGGACATGTTCAAGATATGAGGAGGGTGAGCATAATTGGGAAGAAAGTGAAGGATGGCTGATAATCCATGCATTATGTCCGTGTCTAATAATGCATCTCCATGCAATTTGAGGTGTACAGATGCGAAGGGGAAATAGGAAGGACTAAACGTAGTAATGGGTGAGTGTTGGAATTACAAAAAAAAATGGGTGACAATGTAATATACCACTGTCTGCAAGGCTATTTTTTATCTTTACATGGTTTTTTTTTCTTTCTGCATGACAATCATCTCAGTACAATCTGTGTTACTTAGTAATCCATGAACGATACAATGAAACATGATCATAAGGTGCAGAGTTGCCGGGTTTGCCGAGTATAGCAAAAGGAGAAACATGTTTGACTTAAAAACTACCTTTTAAAATTAGTCCTATAAGAAGAGCTTTGGACAGAGGGGAGGGGGGGGGGGATGTTTTGGCTCAGGCATTTTATCTTTTTTACCTATCCATGTTCAACATAGGCATATGGGACTGCATTAAAAAAATTTGAAGAGAAGAAACACGTTTGACTTATCCGAAGTTCAACTTAAGTGAGTTTAAATTATCCCTTGTCATATTAAGAGCAGATGGAAATTTTGTTGCTTTTTTGGCTTCAGCATATCGGAGTGTACTCAAATCTTTCTTAAAATATTTGACTCTCTCATCGATTCCCATGAACTAGAGATGCACACAGATTGGATATATCTATAAAAACTAGGGACACACAAAGGCTAGAGACATCAATATAAACTTGGGACACACAAAGGGTGGTTACATCCATACAAACTGGGGACACAAAAACAACTTCACAAATAAATCACACCAAAAGTGACGCATGGGAAACTGACAGAATGAGTTTGATAGAAGAATTATTATGTGACTTTATTATGAACATGAGTTTAGAGAGAGAGGTGAGGGGCAGTAAAAGTGAAAAGTTGGAAGTAAAATAGGGTGCAGTGAAAAAAAAGCTTAAATAAAATATGTACAATACAAATGAGGTCCGCAAAATACTACCAATACAATATACAGGTCGATTATAACCTTGACAAAGCGAGAATATTGGTGTCCCCGGTTTGTATGGACACAACCCGTGTGTATGTGTGTGTGTGTGTGTGTGTGTCCCCGGTTTGCGTAAGTCCCCGGTTCGTATGGATACAACCCATGAAAACACATGCCAATAAAACAGGTATTTATGGACTTACAGAGACACTGATATAACAATTAGCATTGCTTATGGATCGGCTTTCGATTGTTAAAAGCGCGATGCTCGCAAAGCATTATTTCATAGGGTCCCCGGTTCGTATGGATACAACCACGTCCCCGGTTCACGGGGTTTACATGCCTGTGTGTGTGTGTGTGTGTGTGTGTGTTGCAATCTTCAAAAATTCAATACCTAAAACTCGTTGCTGTCCCAGGCGTCAAAGTGGTGTCAGCAAGAGGCATTGATCCTCATGAGCCCCGCAGTTACTCATGAGGATCTATGCCTCTGGCAGTTGGATGGCGTTCAAATTATCTCGGCACTGAACGTGTTAAAAGCAGCCATGCAATGTTAAAAGGTTGGAGGGGAGGGGGGGGGGGAGGGGCGGGGAGGAAGGGTGGAAGGGAGGGGGGGGGAATTATTATTATTATTATTATTATTATTATTATTATTTATTATTTATTTATTTAATATTTATTTATTATTTAATTTTATTAAATTTATTAATGTTATTTTATTTTATTTTATTTTATTATATTATTATTATTATTATTATTATTTGTTTTGGCTGGGGGTTGGGGGGGGGCGAGGGGGGGGGGTGGGGTGGGGGCGGGGGGCGTGAATGCAAAGGACAAAAAAAGAAAGAAAAAAAGTGAAAGCGGCGGGGGATGGGTTGTGTGTGGGGTTGTGTGTTGCGGGGTGTGTGTGTGTGAGTGTGTGTGTGTGGGGGGGGGGGGAGGGATGGGGGAGGGAATACAGGGGAGAAGATGCCGAAAAATGTTGCATTGGCTTAAGAAGCTATTTATTATTGCGGAAGTGGGGTCGGGGTGAGGGTGGGGGTTGGTGGGGGCGGGATGAGGGGGTGATAGGGAGGCGGGGGGGGGGGAGGGGGGAGGGGGAGGGGAGAAGAGGAGGGGGAGGGGGGAGGCAGAGCGTGACAATCTACTTTTCAGTCTCCAAAAATTATGTTTTATCATCGAGGAGAGGAGCAGTCCAAAAACTTCCGTAAGATCAAACAAAATGGGGGTGATGGTGGAGTGGAGTGGAGTGGGGTGGGGTGGGAGTGGGGGATAGGGGTAGGGGTGGTGAGAGCACCAACAAACGACAGTCCATTTTCTGAAAAATCAAAATCGCTTTCAAAAGCTCCAGGGATATATTTGTGTACGTTAGGATTTTTTTCTCCAAAACTATTTTCTCAAAAAAAAAAAAAAAAAAAAAAAGCCCGGGCAGGGGGGTGGGGAGTGGGGGGTGGGGGGGGGGGGGTGGGGGGTGGGGGTGGGTGGTGGGTGGGCGGGCGTTGGGATACTCTGCCCCCCCCCCCCCTCTACCTTTTCATCTGTAAGGTGCCGAAAAGGACACAAATTAGGCCAAAACTTATCATCATGTCTGATGGTCTTCAATTATTCTTAATCCGGCTAAGCACAAATAACACTACGTCACAGTTTCTATCCTACGAATACAGTATACAGTCAGTCCATTTTGTCAAAAGTCAGATTGTCACTGTAATACAAATCAGAACAGAACTTTCCATGTTGTCTGACGCAATTATGTTCTTGTAACACATTCTGCCCCAGGGCCGAAATCCCCACATTTTGAAGTTGCCCTCGGAAGGACCGCATTACAATTCTAGAGACAGATCGAGCATGCTAGTTCAAGGGTGGTGCCAGAATAGCTTGGCGCCTGTAGGCGCCAAGCTATTCTGGCACCACCCTTGAACTATCATGCTTGATCCAGGTCTGTAGGTGCTGAATGAGTCAATCCGACTAAACGCATAGAACGGTCAGTTTTTGTAGTTTTTGTCCTGCGTATACAAAATATAGTCACTCCATTTTGTGAAAAGCGAGCGTTTCGTTTGGAATACAATGAAAATCTTGCTTTTTCACAAAAGTGGACTTACTGTCTTTTTTTTGTTTCCCCTGTAAGAATATATTGTAAGAATTATTTTTTTTTTTCTTCTCTCATTCATTCTCATCCAACAAAAATACCACAAATCCCACGGCTGTGTGTGACACTAAATGGCAAATGTATGACGATAGTTGACAAATCTTGACGGTACTCGCTGTTTAGGAGGACGATAAATTACTGTTTTCTTTTTAAGGCCTCAGAGGATTTGTCGTTCGTAACAGATTTTAGAGTGCTCGTGGCCTTAACCGCTTCACTGCCAGTGGACGCGGATTGCGAGTCTTCAAGGCCGAAAGAGCAGAAACAGTTTCATAGAACGTGAATGCCAAGTGCTGTAAGCAAGAGGCATAGATCCCCATGAGCTCCCGCAACTGCGGGTGCCTCATGAGGATCTATGCCTCTTGCAGTTGGGTTGTGTTCAGTTTTCAGTTTGGTGGTGTTCAGTACAGGGGTTGTCGTTACACTTTTAGTCGAGCTTTGTGAATGCAGTACCTTTGAGGGGGGAGGGGGGGGAGGAGGGGGGCGGGGAGAGGGGAGGGAAAAAAAGTCCAACGTTTCAGGACAAGAAAACTTCTTCTCACCAGTCGCAAAGCAATAATTCATGTCATTCATAATAAAAGCCGGAGTACCGTTTGGACTTTAGATTACTAAAAGTATTATTACCACGACAAACATAATTATTTAACACATCTACCCTAGCACCGAAATCCCCAAATTTTGCCGTTGTCCTCTAAAGACTGCAGTGCAGTGCAGGACACAGATCGACCCTGATAGTTCAAGGGTGATGCCAGAATAGCTTGGCGCCCATAGGCGCCAAGCTATTCTGGCATCACCCTTGAACTATCAGGGTCGATCCACAGCTTGCTGTGGTGTGTCTGGGGCAGAATGAGTTAAAATACAGAGCATACATCAAAACAAGCGTATGCAGTACAACCTGCTTCAGGAAGGAAGAAGGAAAAAATAAAAAGGTTTTAAAAGACTGGTACTCTCTCAAGAGGAGTCTTGAAGGGCAAACAGTGCCACTCGCCATTAAAGGCACTAGCCGTCTTCAGCCACCGAACTGATGGTCTTTAATTACATCTGATTTCTCCTAAGGGTGGTCTCTCAAACCTGGATCCGACATACATAAGAAAATGGCATCATTAAGCATTGGACAAACAGACGCGATGAAGTGATCCTGGGGTCAGTTGCGTGATTGAGCTTAGTCCTGCGCCAACCACTAAGCAAGGACTACTCGCTCGTGCATCGGCCCTGGTGTATCTATCTGTTTATCACAAGTACATCGCTGAGTGAGTCCCCTATGAAGAAAAAAATATGTTCCAAATTATCTGCATAAATCATGACACCAGACATCACGGGTCCTTAAACTCCCAAAGATCGAAGGTACTCGATGGCGTGCGCATGCGCATGGCGGTGACACTCAAAGCTCCGCCTACTGTCGCGTTTGTTCGGAAATCCTCGCGAGATTTGCGACTTAATCCTATTTGAGTTCCCGTGCCTCAACAAAGACTCGCCTTTACTTGATGCATTGTGCCAGAATTATTGCTCCAGGCTGGGGATTTGGCCGTCGGTCTCAAACGACGCAAAGTTGCGGCTAGAGGTGGGTTGTTATATGAATTAGATCAGAAAAGGCACAAAATTGACACATTAGCTAAAATGTCCGCAAGAGGACGGTGCTTTCAATCGAGGATAATGCGTGCACTGTATGCGTTTTAACCATTTCACAGCCAGTGAAGACAGATGGTGTTCGTGAAGTCTCTGTTAACACTCAAAGCCAATGGGATGGTTGACTTCACTGAAACAAGTTTCAAGTTTGACTCATTCAAGGCGCTCAGCAAAAATATAAACAAAAGACACTTCCGCAGCTACTGATGCGTGCTTTGTTGAACGAGTTTATTCAAAACCACTTCGGAAGATACATGAGGTACATGACTCATACAATAATGAATACAACAGAAACGTTTACACACAAGTGACAACATGTCTGCAATACATTTGTACAGACACGCACACACCACACACACACACACACACACACACACACACACACACACACACACACACACACACACATACACACACACACACACACGCACACACACACACACACACACACACACACACACACACACACACACACACACACAAACCGACAAACAGTTAGATCCAGCGCTGAGTAATTCCCCTTGGTATGTAAACAATTCCTACCAGCGCTAGCCTCACCTATCTGGTTTGTGAGTATTCTGTAACTCGAGGCAAAGCCTGTATCGTTACATTGTTGTGTATAGTCTTGTGCATAGTCATAGTTTGTATAGTCATTTACTGTGGGAAATCAGGGTATTTACCCGACCACATTAATAGTGCACCTTTTTGTTTGTGTATGTGTGTTTCTCCTGCCTACTTCCTAACTTCCAGAAAATGACATGGGTTATAGGCTAGACCTGATGCATCCTTTTAAGGATGTAGATGATCGTCTGGTTCTATACCTGCGTATTTTTCTGTGGGCTGGCGATTGGGTACCTGTTAGGCTGTTTGTCTGTCCAGCGCTGAGTAATTCCCCTTGGTATATGTACAATGGTCGACTTAGCTGAAATTGTCTTCTCCTGCTGCCCGTGTGGTGTCGCTGCTCTTATAAGGGGAAAAGGCAGTATTCTCGGTGTCTTAGGTGATACCTGTTCGTGTGCATAGGCTTCAGTACTCGCGCTACACTACAGGCCGCAGGTATATCGCTCCTAAACTCGGTGCCCGATTGCATGACATAGAATCCGGACACGGCGCTAAGCACAGTAAACCACATGAACTAATCCCACTGTGCGATATACCAGATGAAAAACGAAAGCCCTGTGAACAGAATAAAAACGACATACCCGTGGCATGCAGTATGTCACGAGGACCAAAGATAATGTGCACGGACAAGGATCAACTAAAACACTGAGAATGTCAAGTTCAACCCCTACTGTGTTTACGCCCCCTAGCGGCAGCAGCAGTGAGCTAAGTCGCTCATTCTACCAGCGCTAGCCTCACCTATCTGGTTTGTGAGTACACACACAAACAAGCGCGCACGCACGCTTACATACACGCACTCTCTCATCGATACAACTCGGTCTCTCTTCAAGATCCTCATGAGCCCTCGCGACTACGGGGCTCATGAAGATCTATGCCTTTTGCAGCTGTGTGCGCCACTTGCGCACAGCGCTCGGGATGTCAATCTAAGTTCTGGTGATTACACAGAGCTCAATCTGATTTTGGCTCTGGGATTGAAACGGATAAAGCTTCTGTTGTGATCCTGTTGTAATCCTGTAAGCCTGGCCTTGGCTGATGCGTCCTGTGACAGGATTCCCTGACTGGAATCTGCAAAATCTTGTCACAGTACGAGAAAATCCATGGTAAATGCTCGTTTCAAAATATTTAGAATCTCGGGAGGAAAAAAAAATCGTGTTTTGATCAATTTCGCGGGCTCATGAGGATCTATGTCTCTTCCTGAAACCACGTTGTGTCCGAGTTCCTTATAAGGCTGCGTTTCTCTTGCGTTGAATAAATAAAGTTTGATCAGAAACACAATTTGCGACCAGCCTTATGCGAGATTACCTGTCATTAATGTCTTGCAGAAAGGCGGTTACTCATAAAAGGTTCTATTGTAGTCGTGAAGAAATGAAACAATCGTTTGAAATTTTCGATCGAAACAATCCCCCACAAATGTCAAACGCGTCAATAGATTCAGAAGAAAAGTTCATGTAACATTGCGAGAACACTGGTAATCAATGGGCGGCTATAGGAGCAATGAAATAATTCAATCATCCTTCATCGAACACTAAGCACCCTCCTCCATTTGGGATACACAGATGAAACACATCGACAAAGAAGAGTGGATTCATTTCGTATGCATCCCCGCAGGTGTAAATCAAATGAATGGCTTGCAAAAGGAACAATGAAATAATTTGATCATCGACATATTGAACTCCTGGTAGTCTCCTTCACTTGAGGTGTGCAGACGAAAATGGCATCTAGCAGGAGGCAGAGATCCTCGGGAACTCCCGCAGATGCTCATCCAATGTACAGCTTGCCGCAGAAGCAATGAAACAATCAGCGGAAGAGCGGAAACTTCCTCCAACTCGAAGCAGAGAGAAAGAAAATGGCTCCTGAAATCACGCGTCTGGACAATAAAATCATTTCTTTACGCACAGCGCGCGAGCACGAGGTGTCAACAAGAGGCATAGATCCTCATGAGCGCCCGCGATTGCGGGCGTTCATGAGGATCTATGCCTCTTGCAAAGACGGACTGTGGGCTGGGGCCTCGCATCCCCAAAACTGAATGGAATCTTGCCTCGAACAGAAGAATGTGACGTGCCGACGAAGTGCTTATTAAATCCCTTTATACCGCCTCGAACCATTCAGCTCAGCTTCTGTCAGAAGAATTCAGAATAAAACGGTCATGAAAATTGCATCGTCTTTTTATTGCATTGGGCAAATTCACTTAATGGAAGATTTCTTGTTTGGTGCTGAGGTGTGTGATGTTTTTTTTAGCAATGACATGAACATTCTGTAAAAGAAATACATGTAAATCATAGCAATGTTAGTTGACGTAATTGTTATCACATGTATTTCATTGGGCAATTCACTTAAGATGTGTGCGGCGAGTTTAAGCAATTAGACGAAAGAGAACAAAATAGTTGTCTCGCTAGTGTCTCAGTCCTTCGAAAGAATGCAGCAAAAACAGCATAGGACAAATGAAATCAGTAATGCGTGGCAAGTTAACCATTTGGCTGTTGGTAGCGGTTATTGTGAATCAGAAGTCATCGCGACAAAAACCGCTGCCGACAGCCAAAGGGTCAACTCATGTGCCGCATCCGGATTACGCGGCTTTATGCCGCGTACACGAATGCAGCACGTCTCTCAAGTGATATTAACACATTCTGCCCCAGGACCGAAATCCCCAAATTTTGAAGTTGCCATCTGAAGGACTGTATTACAATTCTAGAGACAAGATTACAAAGTAAAGTAGGTAAAAGCACTGTCAGGGGAGAGAAGTGTGCATGATCGACCAGTGATCATAGATCTACTGTGGTCAAAGCACACAACAAAAAGAGATAGGAAAGAGGGGGTGCGCTAAGAAAGTGACTGGAAGCAATGCATATGGACCCCCTCCCCCCCCCCCCCCCGAAAGGGGGCGTATCACATACCCCACTGTCCCAACCACTCGGTGCATGGAAATTTAAATCTAGGTCCCCCAAGGGGGTCCAGATGTTTAGCCGGTGTGGACAACTGTTTCGGTCTTGGCGACCTCTTCCACACACCATCGGCAATACTGGAGGAAGGCAGGAACTTTTGCCTACCTGCAATGACAACAACATTTTACTGTGGTGTCTGCAGGGGCATACATTCCATGCCTCCACCTAGAGCCAAATTTCCATGCACCCTAAAGAGAACCTACTAAAAGCTGGGACGGGGTTGCAGTCGACATTGTAGTAATAAATGAAGAGAAAAGGGGAGACTGCCAGTGCTAATATTTTAGGAAGATTACAAAGTAAAGTAGGTAAAAACACTGTCAGGGGAGAGAAGTGTGCATGATCGACCAGTGATCATAGATCTACTGTGGACAAAACACACACACACACACACACACACACACACACACACACACACACACACACACACACACACACACACACACACACACACACACACACACAAAGAAAGGGGGAAAAAAAGATAGGAAAGAGGGGGTGCGCTAAGAAAGTGACTGGAAGCAATGCATATCTCTTTTTGTGTGCTTTGACCACAGTAGATCTATGATCACTGGTCGATTATGCACACTTCTCTCCCCTGACAGTGCTTTTACCTACTTTACTTTGTAATCTTCCTAAAATATTAACACTGACAGTCTCCCCTTTTCTTTTCATTTATTACTACTGACTAACTCTAAAGACAGCTCGTGCATGGTAGTTCAAGGGTGGTGCCATAATAGCTTGGCGCCTATGGGCGCCAAGCTATTTTGGCACCAACCTTGAACTATTATGTTCGATTCATGTCTTGCTGTTTTGTGTCGGGGCTGAATGCGTTAAAAGAAGACAATTTGATGCATTTATTTGCAGACACTTCGCAAACTTGATTATGACTGAGTGTATTGACTCATTCTAAGCTAGGCGGGTGCCAGAAATGAAGAAATCAGGATGGGCCAAGAAAAATTCCTGGTGAATGAGAAGGGCATAAAAATCACTCGATATGTGCCGCGTTCGAATACGCGGCATAAAGCCGTTGTACTTCGAATGCAACACGTCTTGAATTAGTTAAACTAAAACGGCGAATGTCCATATTACATCAACAATCTTTTGAATAAAATCTTTAAATCTTTGCCCCCCCCCCCCCCCCCCCCCCCCCACCAAAAACACAAAAAAAAAAAAAAAAAAAAACAAAAAACACCACTTGCAAAGAGGTAAAGTCGCCAATAGTTTGTAATTTATTCCATTCCAAGATAGGTTACTCCTGTTACTAAAAGCATTACTTCCCTTTGACATAAAAAAAAAATTGGGCTTGTTTTTAACTTTGAAGAGTAAAGTATTGTCAGCGTGTAAGCCTAGAATGGAAAACAAACTGAAAAGGTTTTTACTCTTTACTCTTTACTCTTTCACGCTGCATTAGGTCCAAACTGTCGAATCAAGCAATCAACAGTCTGTCACCGAAGTCTGAGTGTGTGATCTTTGACTTTTGAAGGACGCTAACTTTTCCTCCTCCCTCCCTCCCTTTTCACCCTCCCTCCCTCCCCCCCCCCCTCACCCTCCGCAGTCATTGCGCCCGAGGTTGTAGCAGACTGTTAATGCTATCTGATTCCTGGAGCTTTGAGTTTTGTGCGATTTCACCAGGCTTGCCTAAGAGAACGATCTCTTAGCCGGAATTTGCATGCCTGACACGCAAGGGTATTACGAAAGCTAGCTCCTACCCTTTCTGCAAGAGGCATAGATCCTCATGAGCCCCCGCAGAAGCAGATCTATGCCTCTTGCTGACCAGCATTGTAACACGTGTGTTCCTCAAATGTTAGTGTCTTTAGATGCCTGTCACTGATTCGCTTTGCTCTAAATAGACAGCCCTCACTCTTTGTCAACAAGAGGCACAGATCCTCATGAGCCGTCGTATTCCACAGGGGGCTCATGAGGATCTGTAGCTCTTCCAAACGAATCTACGCATCTGTTACGCCCATTTTACGTCTATGTTCGTAAGGCTGGTGTAGGTGATTAGGGATTTCACTCGATGAGTCGGTTGGACCGCCATTCGCAAGGTAATGATATTGGTTGTGAGCTTGCTTCCAGCCACTTTTCCTGCGACTTCAGATCCGCGGAGTCTGAGGTAATGAGTGACTGAACGACCCAAGACAACGTGCGATTGTGATCACATTCAGTCCTTCAGTAAGCCGAGACGGACCACAAGACTACATAGTTTCTCGTCAAACCCAATATTGGGGACAATAACCCATATGCGCAAACATTGGTACCGGTTTCAGTCCACTTTTTAAATTTCAAATACAAGTGATCAAAATTTCCGAAACCTCAGCAGCTGAGCTGACCCTTCGCACCACTTGACTGTCCTGCGTTTGTCTCGTATGTGTTTGTGTTCAGTGTGAATATGTGTGTGTCACGTGAGCGTGCGTGTTGGGTTCAGTTCGCGGCGCTTTGAGTCGATTCGCAGAATTGGGTAAAGCGCCTATATAATAACCGGTATTATTATTATTATTATTATTATTATTATTATTATTATTATTATTATTATTATTAAACCGTGCAGTCGCTTTTGGTGATCGAGAATATAGCTCCAGTTGAGCGGCCTCAGAATGACGGGTGAACTAATCCAAGGCGCCCCGCATCAATAGCTGCGAAAGTGTCGTATACGACACTTCCGCAGCTATTGATGCAAGGCGCCTTGGATGAGTAAATTAATCACGGCTGGGACACTGAATGTGCGAAAGGGGCTGTGTCATGACTAAAGAGACATGTGCGCATGTTATTAATTGTGATGAAGTGGACTTGAAGTAGAATAAAACTGATAAGGGAAAAGTCTTTCAGTTTCAACACTGGCATGACTGACCATGATGACAATACGTGTCATTCATTCATTCATTCATTCCATTCATTCAGTCATTCAGTCGTTCATTCACTCATCCGTTCGTTTGCCCCTTGGTTCAATCATTGTTGTCCTTGTTCATTAGTAGATCTCCAGTAGCTTGTCACAGTATTTGACTTTTTTGTCGATATATTCACAGTCGTCTGACCTACAGATTTTTCAATACCATCACTTTAACCCGTTTACTGCAAGTGGCCATGAACTGAACATCTCTGAAACGGCCAAAAATAAACACACACACACACACACACACACACACACACACACACACACACACACACGCACGCACGCACGCATGCACGCACGCACACACACAGACACACACATACACACACAAACTGGCAAACCATTCCGCAAGAAATGACGCTGATGCGAATGGAGCCAGCAAAAACATAGATCCACGCGTGCCCCGGCTACTGAGGGGGCCCTTATGAAGATCTATCTATGCCTGTTGCAACTAGACTTTTGTTTGCTCTACCATGACAGTTAGAACTTTGAACAAAACCCAAGGCGAGAGAGAGAAAAAAAAATCTTGATGTTTGCATTACTGTCAAGTCACCGGCTGCGTGCTGTGCTGTGACACTCGGTGAAAATTAATTCTAGTTGAAATCTCGCGGTCAGCACGCGGAAACACGAGAGGTTGCCACGTGGCAAGGGCAGATAAGGCCAAAGAGACGGGGCGAAGGTGAAGTGGAAAATAATTGTCTGCCCTTGACGGGCTGTTGACGGTTTGAGATAGGGCATTGTGGCTAGCACTCGTCTGATCAATTGGATTTTTTCCCCCTGGGCTTGTTCATGAGTGAAACAAACTGAGAAAATGTGTGTTGGTCCTTGATTTTGAGCAAAAAGCAAAGGCCGTCACGCGCAGTAGAAACTGATATGCTTGCTTCTCTTTTAACCCATATCATGCTGAGGCTAAAAGCTTCAAATTTGTACACTGCCATATACAAGCTACATTATAGTACTTACAAATAAGATATAGACCATTGGCTTTAGTTCAAGGGTGGTGCCAGAATAGCTTGGCGCCTAGAGGCGCCAAGCTATTCTGGCACTACCCTTGAACTATTTTAGTCAAACTTATTTCACACACACTAGTGTATTCCGAATGGTAAGGGTTAAGCTGAAGCTTAACTCATTAAAGGCGCTCCGCATCAATAGCTGCGAAAGTGTCGTATAGCGTTGCCGACGGCAACGCTATACGACGCTTTCGCAGCTACTGATGCGGGGCTCCTTCAATAGTTGAAACGTTTGCAGTAGCGGGGGGCTCATGAGGTTCTACCTCTCTTGCTGAGACACATTTGTATCCATGTTCCTGGGATGGGGTTGTGGCTTTTGGTCGTGGAGTGATCATGTATTTCAGATTCAAAACTACAGCGTCCAGAGGCAGAGAAGGGGGTTAAATCGATCCTCGACAGACAAGGGAGGGTTAACAGCTACGTTTGGGCGTGTCTCGCAAATGATGCTGCACAAAAGGACTAACTTAACCCCTTCACTGCCAGTGGACGCAGATCGCGGTTTTGAAAATGGTGGTAAATTCAACGACGAAGATCCCCAGCCGTCAATGAAACGTGGCTATGAAGTGGTTTGAGCAAGAGGCATAGATCCTCATGAGCCCCCCCCCCACCCCCCTGCAACTGCTTCTAATTCTGAGTGGTCACGTTTGTTACATTTTCGATGGTGTGGGGACGGTGGGGAGGTATGTCCCACACAAAAAAGAGCAAAAGATATACACACTAAGCAAAAGGTACTCGGGCCCACGACGACCGCAGCGGGCCTGCGACCTTCGTGGGCCCGAAGAAACCTTATGCTACTGGGGAGCAAGATCAATACGGGCGGTCTCCTCCTTCTCCCCGGCTCACCTCGCCCCTCCCCCCATCATACCATCCCGCTCTCAGTCACCCGGCACCAGGTTCGCACGTCACAGGGCACTACGGACCCCTGGCCGCAGCTTATCTGTCATACCTGTATCATTCGCATTGTAGATCATATTTCAAGGAGTGCATTCACAGATAGTAACGCAGTTAACCCTTTTCATCCTGATACACTATTTGTTGAAATAAATTTCGCTATGTTAGTTCAAGGGAAGTGCCAGAATAGCTTGGCGCCTGAGGCGCCGATCTGTTCGGGCGCAGCCCTTGAACTAAAATGGTGGATCTATCTCATACTCTGTGCTGTAGCCATCATAGGACAATTAGGGGAAAAAACCCACAAAAAACCCCAAAAACCCCGAATTAGCCCCAGTATGTATTGGGTTAAGCAGTTATCACGTGCTGACACCCAAACAATACGAAGCATGATTTACTGTGCAGGATAGTTTACATTCCCGCACCTGCACCTAAATGCACGCTTCGTGACTTCTGGGTTGTGGGGTGCGGTAATGAGAAACACGCTCTATACTACTTTTGTTCAGTGTGTAAGAGGCATAGATCCTCATGAGCCCCCCACCCTGGTGCGGGGACTCATGAGGATCTATGCCTCTTGTTCACCGAATCTATAATGCAGGCACTACGTGCATATTCCCGTCTGACACTGAGAGGAAATAGTCGTGGTCAGACTAGTCAAGGATCGGATGTCCTGCTGATGCGGTGCTGTTGTTTGTCTGCTGACTCACAGGTTGCATTGTGATTGTGCGCGTGTGTTTTTGTGCTGGGCAGGGCCGGATCACTTACCTTCAAGGGGGGGCAACTTCTTGTTTGGGAGGGGGAGGGGGGCCAATCAACCCCGAAAGCGGACTTTGTTATAATTTGGGGTCTTGGGGGGGGGGGGGGTTGTTATAATTTGGGGTCTTGGGGGGGGGGCATTTACCACCCCCCCCCCTGATCCGCCCCTGCTGGGGATTCAGGAGAGAATAAGTGCGGTGTAAACACCACACCGTAGCTCATTATGCGAATCACTTTATTATTTTTTGTTAAAATTGATTTCCTTTTGGCATGTACACATACATATGATATTATATAGACTCGTGTACATTGCAAACAACATGAAAGACAGGAAATGAAATGACAAATTACAGTGCACTGTGATAGGTAGTGGCATAAAAACACGGCATTATAATAATATAGTAATATTAATAATAATAATAATAATAATAATAATAATAATAATAATAATAATAATAATAATAATAATAATAATAATACATAGTTTATATATAGCGCCCTTCCCCACGGACAGCAAGCTCGGAGCGCTTTACAGCACATACAAAATATATTAAAAAGGAGAAAAATTAGAACGCACTCACTCTTTAAATAAACATCTGCTCGCACCATGTAGGCGCATTCCTAACACGACACACACACACACACACACACACACACACACACACACACACACACACACACACACACATACACATACACACACACACACACACACACACACACACACACACACACACACACACACACAGCCTACCTACAAGGGCTACCCATATAGGAAAACAGCCAACATTTCCAGGCAGCACATCCAGACTAAGCTAATCTTGATATGCTACCTCGAAAAGATGGGTCTTCAAATTTGTTTTGAAGGTCATCAGGGTAGGGGAAAGACGGACATGCAGTGGAAGTGAGTTCCAGACGTGAGGGGCCTGATAACTGAAAGAACGGGCACCATCAGTTTTTAGGCTGACTGTGGGCTGAACAAGCAGTTTCTGTGAGCTTGAGCGTAGACTTGTACTAGGATTGTGCGATGCAAGGGAAAAAGACAGATATGCAGTAAGCGTATTGTCATAGTGTTTGTATGCCAAAGTGGCCAGCTTGTACTCTGTTCTCTGTTTGACAGGTAGCCAGTGGAGATGCTTTAGCAGTGGTGTGACATGATCAGTGCGTGTTTTGAGAAGGACTAACCGGGCCGCATTATTCTGGATACACTGAATGCGAGCGAGTTGATCAGATGAGATACCAGCAAGAAGGGAATTACAGTAATCTAGACGTATAAAAGCAGCTGTAGCGAAGAGGTTTCAGAACACATGATGTATAATATTACAGTATTCAGTGCAAAAAGTCGATTTATCACTTTGCTCCCTCATGTATATTTATTGAATACCCCCCCCCTCCCTCCAAAAAAAAAAAAAAAAGAAAAAAAAAAAAAAGAAAAAAGAATCCGAACAACAACAAACAAACAAAAAGAAGAAAAAGACCAACCCCTCCCCCCCCCCCCCACCCCCCACCAAAACGAACGAACGAACGAACAAATCAATTAAACAAGCAAACAGGAAGTTTACACAAAGTAAAGTAGGTAAAAGCACTGTCAGGGGAGAGAAGTGTGCATGATCGACCAGTGGTCATAGATCTACTGTGGTCAAAGCACACACACACACACACACACACACACACACAAAGATAGGCAAGAGGGGATGCGCTAAGAAAGTGACTGGAAGCAATGCATATGGAAGCCCCCCCCCCCTCCCCCCAAGGGGGGCGTATCACATATCCCACTGTTCCAGCAACTCGGTGCATGAAAATTTAAATCTAGGTCCCCCAAGGCTGGTCCAGATATTTTGCCATGTGGACAGCTGTTTGCACAGACAACAGCAGCACTGACAAAATTGAAGACCATATGGAAGGACAGAAACATCACACTCTGCTCCAAGATCAGACTGATGCGCTCCATAGTCATCTCAGTGTTTTTGTATGCCTGCGAGTCATGGACCCTCTCAGCAGACCTTGAAAGGAGGATACAAGCCACTGAAATGAGATGCCGCTTTTCGAAGGCTGCTTGGCATTTCATACAGAGATCACGTCACAAACGTGGAAGTGGGAAGCAGAATCAGGCAAGCCATCGGGTCATATGAAGACCTATTAGCCATTGTGAAAAAACGCAAACTGAAGTGGTATGGGCATGTCACGCGTTCAGCACGGCTTGCCAAAAAAAAATCCTGCAAGGCACTGTGCAAGGAGGACGAAGGAGAGGAAGACAGAGGAAATGATGGGAGGACAATATCTCAGAGTGGACAGGACTGAAGCTGCGCGATACCCTAAGAATGGCAGAGAACAGAGAGGAATGGAGGGAGCTGGTTGCCAAGTCATCAGTGGTGCCCCAAACGGTCGGCAAGACTACGGGATATAGATAGACAGATAGATAGACAGCTGTTTCGGTCTTGGCGATCTCATCAGCACACCATCGGCAATACTGGAGGAAGGCAGGAACTTTTGCCTACCTGCAATGACAGCCACATTTTACTGTGGTGTCTGCAGGGGCATACATTCCATAACTCCACCTAGAGCCAATTTACATGCACCATAAGAGAGAACGCACTAAAAGCTGGAAAGCGGTTGCAGTCGATATTGTAGTAATAAACGAAAAGAAAAGGGGAGACTGCCAGTGCTAATATTTTAGGAAGATTACAAAGTAAAGTAGGTAAAAGTACTGACAGGGGAGAGAAGTGTGCATGATCGACCAGTGATCATAGATCTACCGTGGTCAAAGCACAAAGAAAAACACAAAACAAACAAAGAAACACGCTTATAAAAGGCATTTATAACATATTTTGGGTTAGGACCCTTTTACAAAATAGACATTCAAACAAGCACATACTTTACTACTTCACAGTAAGCGAAGGTCCTCGGGCCCACGACGGCCGTAGTGGGTCCACGCACGGCTGTGCGCGGGCGGACTGCGGCCGCCGTGGGCCCGAAGACATTTTGCTACTGGGGTTATCTTTCCGTGATCGCAAGTCAGTGTCAACTCTGGCACCACCATGTCATGGTCGACCCGGTCACCTACATCTTGTACTGTGCCAGTGCCGTGCTCCGTGAAAAAAGTGAAAGACAGCAAGTCCATCTCGTGAAAAGCAACCATTACCAAAAAAAAAAAAAAAAAATCAATTTACTACACCACAAATCTCGCTTTTCTTTTTAGAAAAAAAATGGAGTCACTGTCTTCTGCCCTCACAGGGAGGCTGAGTGCATAGTGCTAACATAGATGATGGAAAAACAATGAAAGGCTTGGCCCAGAAACTGCATTATGTGTAGACACAACGAGCAAATAGCGTATCCTCCCTCAGGACAACAAAGTCTCCCCAGTGAGTGAAAAGGTCTCGGGCCAACTGCGGCCCGGCGTCGGCCCGAGGACCTAATTGCGTGCTTGGTCCCAGCTGCCCACGGCGCAGGACAGGAACCAACGAAGACTCAATTCCCTGTCCAGTTTGAGCCTAAGCGACCAATTTCCAGAAGACGAAGAGTGTTTGATGAATTGTATCCTCGGTGCCCGTAATGTCAGCTGACCATGATCAGGGGCGGATTTGAGCATTGTCAGGGACCTGTCTAATGGTGGGGGTGGGGAGAGGGGGAAGGGGGGACGGTTACACGGTTGGAGATTTCCACATCTCTTTATTTATTTATTTTTTCAGTCCAGAAGTGGTTGGGTTCTGGAACTGGGGGTGGAGGGGTATTGGGTTTATGGGGGTATGGGTTATGGGGGCGATGGAGGTGGTGGCCGGTGGTCGTGGTCCAGATTCCATCCGCCCTGTAGATCCACCCCTGATGATCGTTTCCATAGTTTCACTGTAAAAGGAACATGAATGGATTACATTACGATAGGGTACATTGCACAGGGAGAGTCGGAAATAGCTCAGGCGGTTAAGCGTTGGAGCAGGAGAGCGAAGGGAATCGCCGGGTCGTGGGTTCGAATGCCCGTCCCGGCCCTGGTAGCTGGACTCGCAATCCAGGGGGGAAAGACGGGCTTGTTGAAAAGCATGTCCGTTGAAAGGTCCTGGTAAATCAAAGTGGCACAGTTGCAGTGCGCCTGAGTTAATCAGTGCTCAGGTCGTACTCCATAGGTAATATATTTCCTTGTCCCCCATAACCCGCCCGTCAGGGCCGTCCATTATCACTTCGGTGCCGTGGACGTTAAACCCGAACTAACCATTGCACAGGGCTTGTTCTCCCTTCCCCCCTCCCCCCACCCATTTTTCTCAGTTTCCTGAAAAGTAGTTCAAAACCATACTTATATGGTACAAAATCACCTCACCAACAAATACAATTATTCAGTTAATCAGACATGATTAGCCGTAATTAACCCCCTTGTCTGGGGACTGATGATACCATAACCGTACAGGTCTTTTCCGCCAAACGGTATCCAGAAACAGTGAACTCTCACAAACCAGATAGGCGAGGCTAGCGCTGGTAGAATAGTGCACATACTAAGTTCAATCACTCAGCGCTGGACATACAAACAGTTAGATCCCCTGCCCCCGCCTATCAGGCACGCAGGTAAAGAACAAGACTTAGGGGATGTATGTGATCATCTTGTTCTAAACATGCGTATTTTTATGTGGGCTGGCGATTGGGTGCCTGATAGGCGGGGGCAGGGGATCTAACTGTTTGTATGGCCAGCGCTGAGTAATTCCCCTTGGTATGTGCCAAGAAACAGTGAAGTCCACGCACAAATGGCTCATTACTGTCACTGAGCTATGCGCGACTATTATTATGGCTTTGACAGTAACATTCTCCACGTTCCTTTTCGCGCCTTTATTGCCAGTGGACTCCAACTGTGTTTTTGGAAATTAATGTAAATCCATCGCCAAATTTCCACCGCCGTCAAAGGAGCGTGGATACAACGTGGCTTCAGCAAGAGGCATAGATCCTCATGAGCCCCCGCAACTGCGGGGGCTCATGAGGATCTATACCTTTTGCAGTTGGGTACTGGTGTTCAATTTTTCTCGGCAACGAAGGGGTTGGTCTTTTCCAGTGCGTACACGACTCGACAGACCTGCCTTCGTTGACACGGCTCTTGACATCGTCTGGTCCTAATTGACACACGCTTTGTGTGCTGATTCCTTTCACTTTCGTTGCCAAAATGTCTCACATTAACTTATAGCTTATGCCGCACATTCGGATGCGGCTGGCCGCGAATGAGTTAACCCATTAAGTTCTGACACATTACATCAAGATATGAATCGACCAGGACAGTTCAAGGGTTGGTTAACTTGGAGCTTAATCTTCGCGGCGTTTGGTCGCAGATTGTTTCTCAAATCCTCGTTAAACTGAGAGTGGGGAATTGCAGGTTCTGTTCTGTACCGTTAGCACAGACAGTCCTGGTGGACGCCAATTGTTAGTTAGTCAGGCAACTAAAGCCATCTCACTGCGGCGGTGGAGCTATGTCCCAAGTATACATTTAGATTGGGAATTCGAAGAGGAGGTATGGCCCAAAATATGGAAGTTTGCCCAAAGGATAATCCGATATATGATCCCCCGAACAGGTACGACCAGGCCACACCTGACACCCCCCCCCCCCTCACCACATCCCCTCGACCTCCACCGTCTTCCTACGCAACAATCCAGCACTAGCTAACACAGTTCTGCACTGTGGAGGCAAAAGACGTTTTGTGAAGAGCACGGTTTTCGCTGTATTACAACGAAAATGTCGCTTTTTACAAACATAGACATACTCACTGTCTTTTGCCTACACAGACTGTACGCATGGCAGGGTTGACACGTGACTGTCTCACTATATTCCACTATACTTGTCTGCACCGCCATCTGGTGTCAACAACGCTGTAAACGAACCCAGACTGATGCATGGTCCCGCTCCGTCTACGGGTCATTCAACTGACTGTAGAAATGGATTTCTTGACACGGAAGTACCACACCGCAATATCGGAATGGGTCAGACACACTAAATCGCGATGGTGCGAAAATGAATTTCATAAGAGCAGCCGCAGGCTTGCCGTGCACTGATCTTCTTCTGCAGAGAATAACAGATGTAAATCAGAGATAAATGTTCATCGTTGGAGCAACCTTCAACGGACAGCAGCCTTCAGATTTTTCAGTGTTAATCCATTAATTTTAGCGGTACAGCAGGAGATGGATCGACCACGATAATTCAAGTGTAGTGCCAGATTAGCTTGGCGCCATCAGGCGCCAAACTAATCCAGCACTACCCTTGAATTGTCATATTCGATCCATGTCCTGCGACTGGTACATAGTCGTTTGTTGATTCCTCGCCAAAATTTGGCAAATGAAGCAGTGGTGTCAACCCATTACGACATAGGACATTTTGGCCTTGAATTAACTCATTCGGCCCGAGGGTCGAATTTCCCAAATTTGGGAGGCGTCATCTAATGACTATTCAGCAGTTGCAGGAGGTGGATCGACCATGATAAGGGGCCGAGAGGCGCCAAGCTAATCTGGCACTACCCTTGAATTATCATATCATGGTCGACCCATCTCCTGCTGTAGGTCCGTCAGGGCTGAATGGGTTAAATGGCTTCACGGACCTGCATTGATTGATTCCTTCAGAGGAAAACAGATGTAAATCGAAGACAAACGCTCACAGTTTTAGCAACATTCCACGGACAGTAGCCTTAAGAACTTTTCAGTGATTAATGTTTTCAATGGTGAAATGATTTTTTTGGGGGGTGGTGGTGTAGTGTCTGGGGTGTGGCGGGTAGGGGATTTAAGCTTTTAGAGTAGCAGCAAGAGGCAAAGATCCTCATGAGCCCCTGCATTGCAGAGGCTCATGAGGATCTGTGCCTCCTGCAGCGGAAAGGGCACGATGAGTCAAATGGACGAGTGACTTTTGCTAGCCAGCCGTCTGCGGGGAAGACTTACCGTATCATCTTTTCAAAACGCTCGCTGTCAGATGTGATGGAGCGAATATCAAGCCAGTCGGTCCACGCCTTCGATAAAAATCATTAGTCTGAGATCGTCAGAGATCTTCATGAGCGTCCGCTTGTGCAGGGAGCTCACGAGACTTGATGCTTCATCCTTGCCTGTCCTACATCTGTGTAACTTTCCCGCAGCAAGATGCCGTGCTTTATGAAATAGTGGCGTCTTTGACTGAAAGGAATTTCTTTAGGGGATAAGTCTGAAAAGGTAGATTACTAGTGTGCCCTTCCGATCTGTCACTGTTAGAGCAATGCTTGTCAGCGAGACTCATTACAGCAGGAGATGACACGGAATTCTCTGCGACCGACAGCAAACCCGGCATTTGACCACGCAGAAGTTCGCGCCAGGCTTTTTGACAACCGTTATTTTCTTTCAGTAGCACGTCTGTTGCACCTGGCTCAAAATAGCGCCTGTCGGAGTCAAAATCGGAAAATCTGAAACCCGTTCATCGTAAGTTCCGGTATTCTTGAACACAATTTTCAGTGTCCGTACCTCTGCATCCGGTATTTCTCTTAAAAAAACAAAACAAAAAAAAAAACAAAAAAAAAAATCAGTATCGTCTGCTACTTTCTCTCCAGTATTTGACTTAAAAAACCGAGGATTACAGGTTAACAAGAACACTGTAAATTATTGGTAGCTGGGGTTTTCTACATGGACCCTTGTAGGCCTGAGGGAGGTCAAAAGAACCATTGTACCCCGAAGGCCGACGGGTACAATGGTTTCTTTGACCTCCCGAAGGTCTACGAGGGTTTGCGCAGCATTTCACTGCTGCCAATAACGTATTTCTTTCCATTCCTCTTTTATGTTTTGTAATAGAAATCAGGCTGAAATCTTCTAAACTGGATCACACCAGACATGACTGACGTCAAAGAATATACGTGTATAGACAATAGACTTATGACGTATTGCCGGATGCATTGTTTCGAACAACACTAAGTAACTTTACATCTTAGATCGTTTTAGTGTTGTTTGGTGGAACAAAAGTGGTAAACAAGCGTTAAGCGTCACATAGATGTCTATAAAAAGTCAGCCATTAGTCGCCGCAAGAGTTTCTTTAGCGAGGTGACGTGGTACAGTTAGCGCTAAAAAGATTGGTCGTATGACGCAAAGATGAAAACAATGTCCAGGCGCCATGATAATAGTCAGGTTACGTTTTCGCCGAACGACAGCCAACAACGAACGCGAGCAAAGTCATGGCGGATAGCCAGCTTAAACAATAAGCAAAGACAACACTTCAAACATCTCCAAGAGGCATAGATCCTCATGAGGATCTATGCCTCTTGGAGATGTTTTCATGAGGATGTTTATGGTACACGTTGGTAATCCACCTTGATCTCCCTCTTGTGCGTTGTTGGTTGTCGTTCGTTTCAAATGAAATCTAACTAATTCTGACATCACTCTTGAACTGTCGTTGTCGATCTGTGTTCTGGAGCTTCACGGAAGTAGTTTTCAGAGGACAACTACCGTATTTTAGGAATTTTGACCTTAGAGCTACAAATGTCAGCCCTCTCACTGCCAGTGAACACATAAAATGTGTTTTTCACATCATTGTAAATTCCGCCTCAAATGTGTTTTGGAGTGAAACACGAGATTTTCATTGTAATGCAATGAAACTGTTTACCCAGCTGTCGAAGAAACATGGATACAAAGCGGTTTCAGCAAGCGGCTTAGATCCTCATGAACCCCCGCAATTGTGGGGGCTCATGAGGATCTATACCTCTTGCAGTTGGGTGGTGTTCGAATTTTTCCGGCAGTGATAGGGTTAACACTTGGGATTTTGATACTCTACTCAAGAAAAACGTCTCTGAATATTCTTCTTCAGTCTATTTTTCCATTTGCCTGGTGCAAAGATTTTCATGGATGCAGGGGCTTGTGAAAATCTATGCCTTATTTACACCCGTTTCTGATTCTTAGGCGGAGAAGATGTTCGGTATGTATGCCTGCGACTGTGTCAGGAGTCCATCCCTTTACTCCTAAACACCCCCTTGGGGATACTAACACGTCAGTCACTTTTGTCTTCAAAACCTCACTCGCCACAAACACCCAGAGACTGTCAGCGATCGCGAAGCACCTCATCCAGTCATTAGTATAAATGATTTTCATTTCTGTAGAAGCTATCGACGTTCGCACACTCTACCAGTGCGGCAAAGTGAAGGAACTCACCCACGAGTTGAAGCGCTATCGCTGGGACATTGTAGGACTTGCAGAAGTTCGATGGACAGGCTTCGGAGAAACAACAACAGATGAAGGCCATAAAATCTGGTTCAGCGGAAAAGAAACCAAGCACGAACATGGCGTAGCTTTTATCGTAAGGAAAGAGGTGGCTGGAACTGTCATCAGCTGCACCCCCGTGTCAAGCAGACTAATCTCCATCCGCATCTCCGCCCGACCGCACAACATCACTATCATTCAAGTATACGCTCCAACAGCAGATCATGATGATGAAGAATTAGAAGAATTTTACGAACAACTGGACAACATCATCAAGAAAACACCTAAGAAAGACATTCTGACTGTCCTCGGTGACTGGAATGCAAAGATCGGCCCTGACGCCTACCAACAATGGGCAGGAACAGCTGGCAAGTTTGGCCTTGGAGAAACAAACGACAGAGGCCTGCGACTTTTAGAGTTCGCACAGAGTCACCGTCTCACCGTTGCTAATACCCTCCATCCACACAAGAAGTCAAGAACAGTGACATGGCAATCGCCAGGAGGCCTGGTCCATAACCAGATTGACTTCATCTTGCTGCCTCGACGATTCAAATCCAGCGTTAACAAAGCACAAACGAGGTCCTTTCCTGGTGCTGATATTGGCAGCGACCACAACCTCGTCCTTACTAGCCTCAGGTTGAAGCTGGCATTGAAACGAGATAGCAAGAGCCCTCGCATCAGATTCGACCTCCAGAAGCTAAAAGACCCGGAAGTAGAAGAGCTCTTCCAAGCCCAGGTGGGAGGCAGATTTGCAGCCTTGGCTACTTTGGACTGCGACGTAGACACCCTTGCTGGAAATATAAAAGAGGTGTTACTTTCTACAGCAGAAGAAGTGCTGGGGAAGCAGAGGAAGCGCAAACAGCCCTGGGTCACCGATGACATCCTCGATCTCTGTGATGAGAGGAGAGCCTGGAAGAAAAAGAGAGGCCAAGACCTCACATCAGCAAACAAGTACAGACTTGTCAACAAGAAGATCAGGAAGAGGATGAAAGAAGCCAAAGAAGATTGGATTGAAGACCAGTGTTGTAGCGTGGAAGAGGGCATGGCAAACGGCAACAGCAAGAAGGCTTATGAAACGCTAAGGACCCTCACCAAGACTCAACAGCGAACAGCCACAGTCATCGAAGACAGCAGCGGCCAACTCCTTACGGAAAACACTGCTGTACTAAACAGATGGACTGAGTACTGCCGAGACTTGTATAACTACAAGGCTGAGCCAGACACCAGCATCCTCCAAAACAACCAGGCTGGGGCCAGGAAGGCTGAAGACCTGCCAGTGTTAGCTGAAGAGGTGGAAGCAGCCGTACGCGGCCTGAAGGGAGGAAAGTCTCCAGGTGTAGACAACATACCTGCTGAACTGTTGAAACATGGAGGAGAAGTAACAACGAAGGTCCTCACTACACTCTGTCAAAAGATCTGGGAGCAAAAGAAATGGCCAGTAGAATGGACACAGTCTCTAGTGATCCCGCTCCCCAAGAAAGGAAACCTGAAACAGTGCCAGAACTACAGAACTATCAGTCTGATAAGTCACCCTAGCAAAGTAATGCTTAGAATCATTCTCAACCGCCTCAAAACTTTCGCCGAGGAACTGCTGGCAGAAGAACAGGCTGGCTTCAGAGTTGGAAGAAGCACTGTAGAGCAGATTTTCAACTGCCGCGTCCTGATCGAGAAACATCTGCAGCATCAGCGCGAACTCTACCACAACTTCATTGATTTCAGGAAAGCATTTGATCGCGTCTGGCACGACGGACTCTGGCAAGTCATGAGATCGTTCAATATAGAGGAGGGACTGATCCAAATGATAGAAGCGCTTTACAAGAACGCCTGCAGCGCGGTTCTACTTAACAATCAGTCAGGCGAGTTCTTCAGGACGACGATCGGTGTCCGTCAAGGATGCCTGCTCTCTCCTGTCCTTTTCAACATATTCCTGGAGAAGATCATGCAGGAAACCCTCCACGACCACCATACTTCAATCTCTATTGGTGGCAGATCCCTGTGCAATCTTCGATTCGCAGACGATATTGACCTCATGGCAGGCAGCAATAGTGAGCTCCAAAACCTGACAGACAAACTTTCAAGTAGCGCAGGGTCTTATGGCATGGAGATCAGTACGGATAAAAGCAAAGTGATGATCAACACCACAAGCGACAGCAGCAGCAACATTCACATGAACGGCCAGAAGCTAGAAGAGGTCAATAGCTTCAAGTACTTGGGAGCCACCCTGTCCAAAGACGGTAGTTGCGTAGCAGAGATCCGTATCAGGATAGGTACAGCAACATCCGCAATGGCCAGGCTGGACAGGATATGGCGAAGTAACTCCATCAGCTTCACCATCAAGTACAGGCTTTACAAGTCCCTCGTAGTGTCTATTCTACTCTACGGCTGTGAGACTTGGACACTGCTTGCAGACTCAGAAAAGAAAATCCAGGCCTTTGAGAACAAGTGCCTGAGGAAGTTGCTCCGCATCTCGTACCGCGAGCACAAAACCAACGAATATGTACGGAGCATCGTCACTTCCCTGGTGGGCCCACATGAACCCCTTCTGGCAACCGTGAAACGGCGCAAGCTTGCTTGGTTTGGCCACGTGACCCGACACAACACCTTGTCCAAGACTATCCTCCAAGGCACTCTCGAAGGAAGTCGTCGGCGAGGTCGTCAGAGAAAGAGTTGGGTCGCAAACATAAAAGAATGGACCGAACTCGAGATGCCAGACTTGCTTGCAACCGCCCAAAATAGAACTCAGTGGAGAGCACTGTCTGTTGCTGCTGCCTTTCAGTCCCCCCAACGCCCAGTTCGGGCAAGGGACTGATGATGATGATGATGATGAGAAGCTATCTATGTCTACTTTTGGTTGTCCGTCATGCACATCTGTGTTTCTAACAGTTAGAAGGTAAACTTTTGCTCGCCTGAAAAAAACAACAACTTAGAAGCATCAAGAGATTTTCAGCGATTGCAAAGAATTCCACCCAGTCATTAGTATTAGTGGTTTTTATTTCGTCAGAGGCAGCCTGTCTCCTTTCTGGTTGTCCGTCATGTACATCACTGCTTCTTGGAGTGAGGAGACACTAGATGTTCAGTCTTCAACGATCGTATGAGTAGGAATGCAAGTCGACATGTCAAGCCAAAGACAGTAAAGTCGCGTATCCGGAGGCGGCACGTCTCGAATGAGTTAACCTTTGATGTAACGAGCTTTTCATAGTATTACAATGAGAATCTCGCTTTTCTCAGAATGTCCTTATGTGTCTCTTGCCGTCACAGGGACAGGTTATACGTTTTCTTTTGTATTCTGCTGGCGACAGAGGACAATCCTGTGATATCGGATGGAGACGACCCGCTTATCAGGACCTCTTTCAATATACCCTGTCCCCCAGTAGCTAAAAGTGGTCTGGCCCACGACGGCCGCAGTGGGTCCGCGCACGGCCATGCGCGGGCCCACTGCGGCCGTCGTGGGCCCTGAGGACCTTTGCTTACTGGGTATCTTCCCTGCCCTTTCAAAGTTACAGGCATAAACACTGAAAATTGTCTCTGCCTGATAGGCTATGGTAATCTGGACAAGAGCAGACCCGAAGACCGTGAGACTTATGTTCTCATGAGCCCCTGAGGCTGCACGGGGCGCATGAGGATCTATGCCTCTTGAACTTATTTGAAACGGACTCCGGGGGATGACAAAGCAATAGACTCTTCACCCTATGCAGAAATAAAATATTAACCCATTTAGCTCCATAGCCGCATGTCCCAATTTTGGCAGGTGTTCAAGCACTACCCTTCAATTATCATGGTCAATCTTATCACCTGTTGTAGGGCATTGTGGCTCAATGGGTTAAGTCCATTTTCAATGAAAAACTTGCTTTTCACAAAACTGGACTTGCAATCTTTAACCCTTGGGCTGTCGGTAGCGGTCTTTGTCGCGATGATTCCCGCAGGAATCGTCGCGACTAAAAACGGCGACCGACAGCCAAAGGGTGCGTTCACAAAGCAGCTGACAGTACCCGATTGTTTGCAGCTGGGTAGAGACCGCGTGATGAGGGTTGGACTTAATAAGCTGCCGGACCTTAACCCCTACCCTGCCAACGTGCGCGCATTTTGTTTCTGAAAGCTGTGTTCACTGAACGACTGGAAGCCGCAACTGTCCAAAGAACATAGACACAAAGCGGTCTCAGCAAGAGGCAGTCGCGGGGGCTCATAAGGATCTATGCCTCTTGCAGTTAGATCGCGTTCACTTTTTCTCGGCAGTGATGGGGTTAATTTTGGAACTCAGCTGTCAAATACATGACTTAGATGGGTGTCAGTTTGGGAAGTCATGTCGTTTAGCCTGGACGTGATGTTTTTCAAGTGACTCCAGCCTCACCTATTGTGGACAAGTTCAAAGGGCAGAACGGACCTCTGTCATTTTATCCCAAACGATCCCAGTACCACGGGTTGTTGGGTGGGGGGGAAAAGGGGTGGGGGGGGGGGGGAGGGAAGGGAGCAATAAGCCTCGATAAACGTCTGTCCTTTCTCTCACACAAACACAAAAGCACAAAGCAAAGAAACAAACAAAGAAACAAAGAGACGGACAAACGAACGAACGAATGAACGAACAAGGGAATGAACGAAATGACGAATGAACGAACGAAAGAACGGACGAACGAACGGACGAACGAACGAACTAATGAACAAACGAACGAACGAACGAACATACGAACGAAATCACAAACGAACGAACGAACGAAGAAACAAATGAAGGAAGGAAGGAAGGAAGGAAGGAACGAACGAACGAACGCAGCGGATACTTACACTACCTACCCCTACCAGACCTCGAAATGACCTTTCTTGGAAGCCTACGACATTAGCAGAATAGAACAGCAGAACATTTTGGCAACCTGCTACCGACACACAAAAGGTTTAGAGTTTTACAACAGCTTTTTAGGACATAAGTCCTTAACATACAATATTGAATAGCGCGGTGTTGTGCAGTGCAGATCACGCATCTGTGCTTGTTTGAAGTGGCGCAATGACCACACTATAAAAATCATAAATATTCCAAAGACCTTGAAAAACTCATTACATGCACACCACTTATCTGCTTTGTTTATTTACCAATTGTTTAAAGGCTCCTGCAGCATAAATCTGGACCAATGTCCTACCCGACAATCTGGTGTCAATGTGTGCAAAATTACCGTGTCCAGGACAGGCAGTCATTTATTTAAGAAGTCGTTAAGTGCTTCCACATATTTTGTATTGTTATTGAAGAACTCTTCAAATTTAAGTGTTTACATTTTTGTCCCGTTTGTGTTGGCAGCTGGTTTTAACATGTTTACTGTCGCGAAAAGGTCGTCCCGACCCAAACGCAAGAGGTATAGACCCTCATGAGCCCCCCTCCTCCCCCCCCCCCCCCCCCGCAGTTGCGAGGGCTCTTGACGATCTTTGCCTTATGCTGAAACCACTTTGGATCCATGTTCCTGTGATGGCTGCGGACCTTTGACGCTGAATTGACGATGATGAACATATATCAAAAGTGATTTCAGCAAGAGGCATAGATCCTCATGAGCCCCCGCGTCGCGGGGGCTCATGAGGATCTATGCCTCTTGCTGAAACCACTTGTTATCCGTGTTCCTATGAGGGCAGGAGATCCTTGACGTTGGGCTGACAATGATTTTCAAAACTCAACCTGCGTCCACTGTGCTACACAGTAAGCGAAGGTCCATGGGCCTACTACGGCCGCAGAGGGCCCGCGCAAAGCTGTGCGCGGGCCCACTGCGGCTGTCGTGGGCCCGAAGACGTTTCGCTACAGGGGTGAGTGTTAAAATTGACATGTTTGCACGGGTCGATGCATGTCAGGCTCGACTTCTTGTATTCAAGTGCTTGTTAGCACATGCGTCACATTAAGACTAAAAGATAATTGCAAAACGACAGATTTATAGATGACAACAGGATACGCAGGACAAAAAACGCATATAATAATAATAATAATAATAATAATAAATAATAATAATAATAATAATAATAATAATAATAACAATAATTATAACAATAATAATAACAACAATAATAACAACACAACAACAACAACAATAATAACAACAACAATGACAATAATAATAATAATAATAATAATAACAATAATTATAACAATAATACTAATAATAACAATAATAATAATAATAATAATAACAACAATAATAACAACACAACAACAACAACAATAATAATAACAACAACAATAAAAATAATAACAATAACAATAATAATAATAATAATAATAATAATAATAATAATAATAATAATAATAACAAATAATAACAATAACAACAACAACAACAACAATAACAACACAACAACAACAACAACAATAATAATAACAAATAATAATAATAATAATAATAATAATAATAATAATAATAATAATAATAATAATAATAATAATGTTTATGGCGCCTAATCTCGGGTAGATCTCTAGGCGCCTTACAAATTAAAAAAATACAATTACTAAAACTGTCCCCCGTATTACACACACACACACACACACACACACACACACACACACACACACACACACACATTCCAGGCAGCCCACAGCTCAACTACAGCAGAATCCTCCGCAGTCAATATCCAGGATTTAAATGTAGCACAGCCTTTTAACCCGAAATGTTAATAAATAGAGTTGTAACTGTCATTTAATAATACCATAATAATAATACCGTTATTATATAGGCGCTTTTTCTCAATTTTGGGGAAATCGACTCAAAGCGCCGCGCCTGCACAGTGAAACCCAACACACACACTCACGAAACAGACACGGATTTACGCCATTTAAGACAAACACAGTACAAGACAAACGAAGGGCCAGTCAGCTACTGAAATTACAGAGAATTTTTGATCGCTTGTATTTGAAATTTGTAAAGTGGCCTGAGACCGGTACCAAAGTGGGGAGGGGTGGAAGAACCGGAGTACCCGGAGAAGGAGCCCCCGACGGTCCGCCCGAATTAACGGTGAAACTTACCAGAGGAGAAAAGTCCAACGCCGGAACCCGGTATCGAACCGCGCACCTTTGGCATTGGTGGCAGGCGCCTTAACCACTGCGCCACGGACCGCCTTAACCCTTATCATTCGGAATACACCCGTGTGTGAAATAAGTTTGACTAAAATAGTTCAAGGGTAGTGCCAGAATAGCTTGGCGCCTAGTAGGCGCCAAGCTATTCTGGCACCACCCTTGAACTAAAGCCATTGGTCTGTATCCTTATCTGTAAGTACTATAATGTGGCGCGCAGACGGCAGTGTACACATTTCAAGCTTTCAGCCTCAGCATGATATTGGTGAACCCATTTAGCCCCAATGATATGGGTTACGCGCGCTTCTTTCTTCGTTGGGTCCTACTCTGCATTTGAAACAGTTTTACAAGTGATCTGTCTTGTAATCTGTCTGCCTGTCTGTCTGTCTGTCTAGCTGTCTATCTATTATATCTATCGATCTATCTATCTATTACGTATACTTTTATGTGTAGAATTATGTGTATGTGTGTTTACGTGTGTGTGCTAGCCTAGCAAGGACATGATTGAAAAAGGGCATTGAAGGTACCTGATCATTTATACTTGAAAAATAAAGTTTGATTTGATTTGATTTCACTTTTATATGTCTGTCTGTCTGTCTGTCTGTCTGTCTATCTATCTATGTACAAGAGATGGTGGGAAGAAAAGACGAGATGTTAGACTACACGGGGTGGAAAGGGTAGGGTGGGCGATGGAGGTTGAGTTGGGTACGGTGGGATGCGGGAATTGTGTGTGTGTGTGGGGGGGGGAGGGGAGGGGGGGGGGAGTATACAGGCAGGGGTGGTGATGGTGGATGTGCGGGCGTACATCTGCCCTCTAAAGTCAAAAGGACGGTATAAGTCCATTTTTGTGAAAAGCGAGATTTTCACTGTATTACAATGAAAATCTCGTTTTTCACAAAAATAGACTTATTGTCTTTTGCCTTCATATGACGGCAACGTTATGGTAACAACCCCCCCCCCCCCCCCCACACACACACACACACACACACACACACACTCCCGTCCCTCTTTTTCCCCTCATACCCCTCTCAAAAAGAAGAAGAAGAAGGAAAAAGACCATTCCATTTTTAAAAAATAACAGGGGTTCAGTCGCAACTATTTTTCCGCGCGGATGGCCCTATTGTTGCGTATGACAAAAGTTGTCCAGTGGAACGCGGACATGCGCAGAGGGGAGGGCGGAAGGATATTGCCAGAGGAAATCGACTCCGCGGTGCTCACAGCAGGTGCTAAATTGCGATGCTGGCAGCAGAGAAAAAGCATGTTTCAACTTCAGCGCATCGGAGCGGGACAGTAGGCTGTCTCACTGACATAGTTTTAACCCTTTGGGTGTCGGTAGCAACTTTTGTCGCGATGATTCCTTCAGGAATCATGGCGACAAAAGTCGCTACCGACAGCCAAAGGGTTAACACTTTCCAACTAAGGGCCGGCAAGGTTTAGGAGTGTTACGTTTGTGGTTGTGTTATTATTTTTTGGGCATGTGTGTGCTGATCATAAAAAAGATCCCTTGTTCAGTTGCGTTAGTTTAGATAAGAATCACGTACCTTTTCAGTATGATTCGTTTCCTTTTGCATGGAGCATTGGCGGTCCGTGGCGCAGTGGTTAAGGCGCCTGCCACCAATGCCAAAGGTGCGAGGTTCGATACCGGGTTCCGGCGTTGGACTTTTCTCCTCTGGTAAGTGTCACCGTTAATTCGGGCGGACTGTCGGGGGTTCTTTCTCCGGGTACTCCGGTTCTTCCTCCCCCCCCCCCACCCCCCACACTTTGGTACCGATCTCAGGCCACTTTACAAAATTTCAAATACAAGCGATCAAAAATCCCTGTAACTTCAGTAGCTGACTGGCCCTTCGTTTGTCTTGTACTGTGTTTGTCTTAAATGGCGTAAATCCGTGTCTGTTTCGTGAGTGTGTGTGTTGGGTTTCAGGCGCGGCGCTTTGAGTCGATTTCCCCAAAATTGAGAAAAAGCGCCTATATAATAACGGTAATATTATTATTATTATTATTATTATTATTATTATTATTATTATTATTATCGATGTTTTGTGTGTGACTATGATGTTGCATATTTCGCCAACTTGTAGCAAAGTCCGACCTAGATTAAGCTGGAAGGTTCTGGAAAAGGCGCGATTGTTCTAGTGACCTCCAACATGACGTCAAAGTTTTGTTGTACACATGTTGGTTACATTTCATAACGTTTACGTAATGCACGTAGATTTTGGTGGAAGACTGTAGAAAAATCTAGAGTGTTCTTTTTAATGAAGTAGTACTAATGATATTGGTTACGTTTTCTTTTCTGATTGGTTGAGTTGTGTAATTTGCGGGATTGTTCTGGAAATCTGCGATAGTATGAAAAAGCGTGTTATAAAGTATGTGATGAACCTTGTGTCACGTGTGACTTGTCGCAATTGAGTGCGGTTTTTTTTCTAAAAGAACCATACGTGAGTATCTGGTGTGATTGCACGCTACTACGACCACTACCACGTAACAGGGAGGTCTGTTTGTAAGACAATACACACATTCAGCAGAATATTCTTGAATTCCACCAGCAGGCACTTCTGTCAGTGAAAGGCACTTCCAAGCAATTTTTTTAGGAAAAGTTCAGTTAAGACATTTTTCTGCATCAAGATAGACTTTTCGTACTCTTCTTTTCACAGTCTATGTGAGACGGTACACGAAATGGGGAGGTTTTCTACCACCCGTGTGGAACTCTCCGATGTAGTAAACGGGAAAAGAGCGGAAAGGTGCCGTTTAACTTTAAGACATTCAAACTTTGTAATTTAAACAAAGGTGTAAGTTGTTCCTTTTTTGTGCAGCATTATTGTGAGACAGATCAAGAACATTAATTAACTCTTTCTACCCCAGACACACCACAACAAGATAAGGATTGACCATGATAGTTCAAGGGTGATGCCAGAATAGCTTGGCGCCTATGGGCGCGAAGCTATTCTGGCATCACCCTTGAACTATCATGGTCGATCTGTGTCCTGCACTGCAATGCAGTCTTCAGAGGACAAGGGCAAAAGTTAAAGACTTCGGTGTTGGGGTAGAATGAGTTAAAAGAGATTTCATAACGAGTAACCCTTTATTCCCTGAGGAAGTTCGCTTGAAACTATCTTTGATCCCATCTTGTTTTAGCGTGAATCTCTTTCATTACATTAATTACATTACGTTGAATTGTATTACTTACATTAATTGAAATGCAGTTAACCCCGTCACCGCTGGTGAGCACGAACTGCGCGTCTGACAAAACTGCCCACTGTCCAACATTCGCGTGAAGAACACAGATGTAAATGTGACTTTAATGGGCATAAAAAAACACAGGAAAAAGAAGAGAGACATAAATCCTTATGAGCCCCGGAGGGTTTATGTCTCTTGCAGCTGGGTGGAGTTTGCCTTGTCCTGGCGGTCAAGGGGTTAATCAACGAATCATTTTTTACAACGGTGAGGGTGTTAACGCAGCATATGACAAATCAATTTTAACTCACAAAACAACTAATGAAAGTTGGGAGGGAGGATGTGTGTGTGTGTGTGGGGGGGGGGGGGGGGGGGTGGGGGGGGGGGGTGGAGAGGGGTGGGGGGGTGAGTGTGTGAAGAGGGTATACAGCACAGTAAAGAAGCCATATAATATGGACACTTAGGCGCAACTGCAAGTGCGGCAACTTTATAAAGTCACAAAATAATGTATTTATGAAGTCACGCATGTCTCACACGTTTCTATTGCAACCTTCCCGCGCACAAGACAAGCACGCGTTTACTGTCTGCACAGTCACAAAAACCTTTAAAAGTGAACTTCTCACAACACATTAACTCCTTCACTGCCAGGAAAAGGTGAACAAGATCTAACTGCAAGAGGCATAGATCCTCATGAGCCCCCGCAACTGCGGGGGCTCATGAGGATCTATGCCTCTTGCTGACACCACTTTGTGTCTGTGTTTCTTGGACGGTTGGGGCACTCTGGCGTTGAATTTAACCCATTCAGCCCTGACGCACTACAGCAGGAGATGGATCGACCATGATAATTCAGGGGCAGTGCTAATCTGGCACTGCCCTTGAATTATCATGGTCGATCCATCTCCTGCAACAGGTGCATAGTCGTTAGACGACGCCTCCAAAATTTGGGAAAATACGTGCGCCGGGCTGAATGAGTTACCACAGCTGTCAGAACACCAATGGTGACCACTGGCAGAGTAAGGGTTAACTGTGACGCATCAAGGCCATATATGGGCAAACAGGTGCAGCTGCGTGAAGAGACAGCGCTGGGCACACACTGTTTTTGTGAAGTGCATGCCGTGTCACACGTTACAATTGCAGCCTTCCTGCAGCAGCACAAAGCCTGTGAAAATGTTTGCTTACCATGCATTGTTTGTACAATGGAAGACGGGCCCCACTCCGACCCGACTAGTGCATCATGTGTCATTCATTGTAGCAGACAGGCTGACGCAACTGTTCACTCGCTCTGAGGACGCAAATGATGCCAAACTTACGCTGCAAGAGGTATGCTTTGTCACAGGCCCCTGGAACTACTTTGGCCCTATGAGAATGTATGCCTCTTGAAGTAGAAAAGTTGTTGCTTTCGGGTCTATCGCTTTCAGCAGGCTGTAAATTTCATACATCATCTTCTCGGGCTCAGGGTGGAAACTATGAGGACGATGGGCATCTACAATAGATTCTCATGAGCCCCTGCGTTCAGCAGAGGCTGATGAGAATCTATGCCTGCTGCGGGACGGGAAGGCGCCGCCGGATGAAGGGCTGTGGCTTTTGGACAGGCTGTCACCTACCTGTCAGAACATCTCACTGCGCCAGTCATCCAACACTCGCGCTGTAGGCAAAAGAACACATTGTCAAACTGGTGTCAAAATCGCCGGGAAGCAGCGAGAGTCAAAGCGACCGTGATAGCTCATGGTCGGTGCGCCTTTATTACGCCCATCCACCCTCCTTCCCTAAAAAGTGTCATCTGTCATTAAAGTAGCATTACGCGTAGATTTGAAGACACCTTTCAGCACCATTTGTGTTTGTTATGCCTTGTCGACACAGCTAATGAACTTTTACAGCAGCTGGGACACGCAGCAAAAGCACACGCGTAATCGTTCTTATTTATTCTGCGCTGCCGCTATCGTGTCAACCTATTTTTTTAGCTGTTTCTCGTACCGATAGCGTTGTATTTATCGAACGGATTGGAGTCATTGTCAAGTTACTTGATCTAAAGACGGCGTGTGCAGAACTGGATTGTCCTGTGTCTAAAATGAACCATAACTAGACCTGTGTGTAGCGTTTCAGAACCATCTGTTGCACAAGTGTGTCTTTGGACAGTCACGGCGGTAGTGGGCCTTCAAAGAACATCATGTACCTTGTGCTAGAGACCACATGTTTCCGCCATCGACAGAAATTTTCGTGAACGACGAACGACTGGTCTACCTTAACCCATTTCATCCCACGGCCGCATTTCCCAAATTTTGGATGTGTTACTTAACGACTATGTACCAGTTGCAGGAGGTGGATTGACCATGATAATTCAAGGGTAGTGCCAGATTAGCTTGGCGCCTGAAGGCGCCAAGCTAATCTGGCACTACCCTTGAATTATCATGGTCAATCCATCTCCTGCTGTAGGGAGCTGGGGCTAAATGGGTTAACGAACATCATTTACCTTGTGCTACAGACGACATTCTGACGCGTTGGACAGACATTTTATTGAGCGACGAACCACTGACCTAACTCAATATACAATGTAGGCCTGAACAAAACATGAACACATTTGGCCCGATATGGTACAACCAAACCAACCAAACAACCAACCAACCAACCTAATGGGGAGATGTCAACTAAATGCTACTCTGCATTTACAAGTTCAGGGGACAGATCGACCATGGAAGTTCAAAGGTAGTGCCAGAATAGCCTGGCGCCTAGATGGTTAGTTCGGGGATTAAAGTCCACGGCCGCACCCCAGCAGCAAAACGTCTGCGGGCCCACGATGGCCGCAGTGGGCCCGCGCACCGACCGAGGGGACCGAGGACCTTTGCGTACTGGGACAGGAACGACAATGGACGGCTCTAACTGGCGGATTATGAGGGACAAGGACTACTGCCTATGAACGACCTGAACACTGATCAGTCAGTTTAGGCGCACTACAACTGTGCCACATTTCATTTACCAGGAACTTTTAACGGGCATGCTATCTTAACAAGCCCGGCCTTTTCGCCTGAACCAGTCGCAGGCGCCAAGCTATTCTGGCACTACCTTTGAACTACCGCGATCTGTTCATTTTCTGTGGCAGCGCGGAAGGGCTGTGTGCTTTTAACTCATTGTACCCCAACACCGAAATCCCCAAATTTTTGCCGTTGTTCTCTGAAGACTGTATTGCAGTGCAGGACACAGATCGACCATGATAGTTCAAGGGCGATGCCAGAGTAGCTTGGCGCCCATAGGCGCCAAGCTATTCTGGCATCACCCTTGAACTATCATGGTCGATCCTGATCTTGCTGTGGTGTGTCTGGGGGTAGAATGAGTTAAGCGATTTGTTCCATGGCGGGTTTAGATTACTAAACTGTTCCCGATTGCAAAACGAAGAATGTTCTACCCTTCTGTTGACGATATTATGTTTGAGTGGGTTCACAGAAGAGAGGTTTTCTACTGCCCTTTGTGCGTAGCTAAAGAACTCCTGTACGTACAAGCCAGAGAAGGGGGCAAAACAAGTCAGTCTTACGTTTTACGACAATCGCACCGGATAACTTGAAGTTAACCCTTCTGTCCAGCATATGACACACTAAGAACGTTTAGAAAGAAGATACTGCAAACTGTTAACTCATTGGAGACGTGCCGTCTCCGGATACGCGGCTTAAGCTTAAGCCGCGTATCCGGAGGCGGCACGTCTTAAATGAGTTTACCCATTACTGCCTGGAATAGGCCGCTTTAAGTTGGTCATTTTATCCAGTATTACTGTACGACACGCTAAGAATATTTATAGGGATTTGCCGCAAACTATTCACCCCTTACTGCCTTGTATAGGCCGCTTTAAGTTGGTCTTTTTTGTCCAATATTACTGTAAGACACACTAAGAAAGTTTATAAAGATTTAATGTGAACTATTAATCTCTTACTGCCTGGTATAGGCCGCTTTCAGTTGGTCATTTTGTCCAGTATTACTGTAAGACACACTAAGAATATTCATAGAGATTTACTGCAAACTACTCACCCCTTACTGCCTTGTTTAGGCCCCTTTAAGTTGGTCATTTTGTCCAGTATTACTGTAAGACACACTAAGAATATTTATAGAGATTTACTGCAAACTATTCACCCCTTACTAGCCTGTATAGGCCGCTTTAAGTTGTCATTTTGTCCAGTATTACTATAAGACACACTAAGAATATTTATAGAGATTTACTGCAAACTGCTCACCCTTACTGCCTTATATAGGCCGCTTTAAGTTGGTCTTTTTTTGTCCAGTATTACTGTAAGACACACTAAGAATATTTATAGAGATTTACTGCAAACTATTCACCCCTTACTGCCTTGTATAGGCCGCTTTGAATTGGTCATTTTGTCCAGTATTACTATAAGACACACTAAAATATTTATAGAGATGTACTGCAAAGAATATTTATAGAGATTTACTCAAACTGCTGACCCGTTACTGCCTTGTATAGGCCGCTTTAAGTTGGTCATTTTGTCCAGTGTTACTGTAAAACACACTAAGAATATTTATAGAGATTTACTGCAAACTATTCACCCCTTACTGCCTTGGATAGGCCGCTTTAAGTTGGTCATTTTGTCCAGTATTACTGTAAGACACACTAAGAATATTTATAGAGATTTACAGCAAACTATTCACCCCTTACTGCCTTGTATAGGCCGCTTTAAGTTGGTCATTTGTCCAGTATTACTGTAAGACACTAAGAATATTTATAGAGATTTACTGCAAACTACTCACCCTTACTGCCTTGTATAGGCCGCTTTAAGTTGGTATTTTTGTACAATATTACTGTAAGACACACTAAGAATATTTATAGAGATTTACTGCAAACTATTCACCCCTTACTACCTTGTATAGGTCGCTTTAAGTTGGTCATTTTGTCCAGTACTATAAGACACTAAGAATATTTATAGAGATTTACTCAAACTGCTCACCCCTTACTGCCTTGTATAGGCCTCTTTAAATTGGTCATTTTGTCCAGTATTGCTTTAAGTTGGTCATTTTGTCCAGTACTATAAGACACTAAGAATATTTATAGAGATTTACTCAAACTGCTCACCCCTTACTGCCTTGTATAGGCCTCTTTAAATTGGTCATTTTGTCCAGTATTACTTTCAGACACACTAAGAATATTTATAGAGATTTACTGCAAACTGCTGACCCCTTACTGCCTTGTATAGGCTGCTTTGAGTTAATAATTTTTTCCAGTATTACTGTAAGACACACTAAGAACATTTAGAAAGAAGATACTGCAAACTATTCACCCCTTATTGCCTGAAGAAGGTCCCTTTAAATCTGCGCATAAATTTCGCACGTACTCACTTTGCTCATAGGCAGAGAAGCGACTAGCGATGTGAGACTCGATAAGCGGCCCTCTTCACACTGAATAGAAAACCAGTTTAGGGTGAACTCCTTTAAAAAGCGTTTTAGGACTAGGCGCGTGCCAAAGTCCCTGAAGCGGATACAGTCACACACTCAAATTATGATGCTTCACAAGAGATAAGAGGGTACGCACAATCACAGTGCATAATTTGTGTAGTGAACAGCGGCTTTTCATAACCCCTTCACTGCCAAAAAAACCAACAAAATAGCGAACACAAAAGAGGAAAAGAATCTCATGGGCTCTCGCAGTCGAGGGGGGGGGGGGGGGGAGTGGGGTGGGGTGGGGGTGGCTCACGGCGTTCTTTCCCTCTTGCTGACGCTATTCATATCCGTGTTCTTAATAGTGACGGGACTATTCCATGCTGAATTTGTCCCGCCTTTAACCCATTCAGTCCTGACGCACTACAGCAGGAGATGATTCGACCATGATAATAATTCAAGGGTAGTGCCAGATTAGCTTGGCGCCTGTCGGCGCCAAGCTAATCTGGCACTACCCTTGAATTATCATGGTCGATCCATCTCCTGCAACAGGTGCATAGTAGTTAGATGACGCCTCCAAAATATGGGAAATACGTGCGTCGGGCTGAATGAGTTAAAGACATAATTGTGCGTCCAGTGGCAGTGAGGGAGTTGACACTCTGGGCTGTCAGTAGCGGTTTTTATGGACGCGTTTCCTGCGAGAATCATCTCGACAAAACGTTCTATCTATCTATCTATATCCCGTAGTCTTGCCGACCGTTGGGGCACCACTGATGACTTGGCAACCAGCTCCCTCCATTCCTCTCTGTTCTCTGCCATTCTGCCGACAAAACGTTGCCGACAGTTAAAAATAATAATATAATAATAATATATAGTTCTTGTATAGCGCTGTTCTCCAGGAAAACACTGGACTCACTGCGCATGCACAACAGCACACCCTTTCTCTCTCAGACACACACGCACAATTATGCAATACTTTAAACCACCCCCATCCCTTCCCCACACCTTACATTCACTTCCTCTGGGATCAGAATAGGTGGCAGTCAGTCAACAGTTAGCTAAATATGAGCCAAGTGTTAAATGCCCGACAAAAAAGAAAAGTCTTTAAAGGTCCTGGTTCAGCAATTAGTCAGTTGAGGACAGCGAAAAAAAATTTCGAAGTCCCTACCTGACTTGAAGTGCAACCCTGACAGGGCCTCATCAGATGGGATCCCCGAACATTCACGTTACTATAGCTGCTGTAGAGTGTCAGACGTCCTTGACGGCTGTCACAGTTCATGCAAACAGGTATACGCCACTCAGCTGCCAAAGGTCACTTCCAGTTGCATCTGTCCGTACACGGTAACACCCACAATTCTCGTGCAACAACAACGAAAGATGACTATCCAACTTTCACTTCTGGGCCGGTACTGGGAAGCACTGAGCGACGTCCACAGCGTCCAAAAATGGCCCAGGGAATGGTGACGGTACGTCGAACATGCTATATCGTGGTCTTCTCATTTCTTATGTCCTCGCATTTATCCAAAACAAGGTTTCCTCGAAAGCGTTTGCAAACAACAAGTCTTTATGGTAGTCGCCATTTTTACGAAGGGAAGCTACTAGATAACGTTTGTGTAAGGGACAGCACTCCCGTGCTAAGCAACGCGCAAACGCCCACCTCAAAACGATTTTATATTTCACAAAAGCCTGGGAGATAATTTACAGGTCATCATGCAACAATGTGATGTGCATGGGTGACAGTGCGAGAATATGAAATGAATGTAAACGGGACATAAATATGCCCCATAAATCCATGGCCAGCAAGCGATATACATTCCCATGAGCTCCTGCGGATGCAGGGGCTCATGAGAATGTATGACGTTTGCATTTGGAACAGGCTGGCTGAAGGCCTGTTCTGTCTGAACCAAACAGCTGAAATTCAGCTTTTCGGGATTTTGAAAAGCTGAATCAGCTTCTAGGAGTGAAGACGGTCACCCATTGATGTGATTGTGCCTGTTCGTGTGTGTTACACGGACATAAAATTTGATTCCATTATAAGAATCTAAGCACTAGGTAATATTTTGCTTTGTCGTTTACTTCTCATCTTGTTTTTTTGTTTTTTTGTATCACAAAAGATAATTACCGTCTGCAAACTTGATGAGTTCAGTGATAATATTTTCTCCCCAGACCAACTGCTGTCTATGCACACGCAATGCACCCTGCCCAATGCATACCTCATGCAGGTGCCTGACAGCAAACACCGATACACCAACTACAAGCTAAAGGGTGCACGAGCAAACGAGAGGCAAGTTTCAAAATAATTAGATACAGGGCCGCAGCAGATGGTTCCGGCCTTCGCCATACCAATAATGTATACATTTTTTGGACAAGACCATATAATTATGTCTGTTTATGCCCTCGACCCAAATTAATTTAAATGTTACTAATTTTTCCATTTTTGGGGGGTTGTGCGAATTCTTCCCCCCTCCCCCCCCCCCCCCCTGCCCGATTGACTTTAGGAAGCAGATGAAAGCAAGCTGGCATCATGCAGGCATGCACCCCTTCGGCTGGAGCATTAGGTTTCTTTCACCTCGTGCTATGGTTATGAGATATGAAATAAATGTTAGGAAACAGATTTATATATATATTATGTAATTGGTATTCTAACCACAATATATTTCATTCATAGTTTATCTATGTTTGCACTGACAGCAAACCATGTGGGATTTATTTCTGATTACTCCATATAGCAATGTTCTCTATCAGAAAACTGAAATGACTCAACCCGCAAAAATAAATATCAAGGAAATATATCAGTTCACAACAGCAAGAGGTATATCTCACTTGATCTTCATTTTGTGACAAAAACATTGTTTTCAAATACACTTCAACGTATGGCTTATTTGTTTATATCTGTACTGAGTGAAACTGTTAAAAATGCCTTTCATTGTGAGGCTTCTCTTATGAGTTTACCAAAATCGTCAAGTACATCAATAAGTGTCTCTTGGCTTGACTTCACGAACGAAGATTCTATAGGGCTTGCCCACGTCGTCTGCAGGCATTTTCGTGGCTGCGGAGGCCAATCCGGGACAGGCAGGTTTACATCAATAAGTGTATACATAAATAAAACACAATTACCATGATTGTCATAATTCCTAAAAATACAGCTGATTTTTTTTATGAAATGAGTATGTCTATCCTCAACAAGACCAAGTAGTCTATGTACCCTACAGAACCACATAGTCCAGATCAAAATGGTGACTGCGAAGCGTGTGTAATGCAGAGACGAACTCAACGAAAAAAAGAAAGACGCTTAGAAAAGACAGCCACAACACAATTTTATTCATATTATCTAGTAATAAATTGTGTTGTAACTGTCATTTCTAAGCGACGTTCTTTCCTCATAGGGTTCTTCTCTACAGAACAACATACATGTGCACGTTTACTTCCTGCACCATATATAACTGTAATAATACATGAGGCAAAAACACAAACAGAACAGAGACAACCATTTTAATTATAAAGAAACAATTTCAGTGATGTCATTGAATTATATGCATGGTATATTTTGCTTATGATGCTGTCATTAAAACTTGGTCACTGTGTTTTGGTAAGTGAGGGAGAGGGGGGGGGGGGGCTGGAGGGGGCGGGTACACATGCAGGCATATATATATATATATATATATATATATATATATATATATATATATATATATATATATATATATATATATATATATATATATATATATATATATATATATATATATATATATATATATATATATACCGCAACGATTTCCTAATGTAATGTTACATATGGCAATATAGTTCTATCATCATATGCTAAATTTTGCTATCCACCAAAATGCTAATATTGCCATGATTCCACAGCAGACAGACAGCCTTCATGGACAGGTCCAACCAGTGAAGAGACAACAGACTGGCCAGTGTCAAACATGTCACCAAACTGCAGGGGCGTTAGCAGCAATGTCACACAGAAACTTTGGAACAGCAAACAGCCTGATGCAGTGCAGTGTGCCCCAACTTGCTCTCAGCAGGCAGCTGCAAGACAAGAACAAAGGTCAGTTAGTACATGTGAAGATGTACTGCAAACACTGTTCTAGATGAGTTTACTTGGCTACCGGGTATCAGCCAGTATAATCTACTCAACATGAAACCAACCGTAATGAATCAATCACAGCCAGTGTAATCAATAAACTCCATACAAGACAGATTTGCAAAATAACTTTTACAAACAATTTCTTTGTCTCGGTGATGGTCAAACGATTTATACAGTTTTGTTCTAATAATAAAAGACATTGTAGCTTTGCAATGCTGCTTGGTAACATGATATTATATGAATATGTTTTCAGGCCAACATAACCAACTTTTCCCTGGGGGAGACTAAAGATGCACTCAACCGATGAGCAGCCCCTGGTGACCATATCGAATGTGGGAGTAGAGGCGACACCTTATCAGCGCGTGACCAGTGAAGACAATCCGGCCTACTGTTTGTGTGGGAATCATCTAATAATAATGGACAACAAGAACTACTGAATTTGATCCAGCTGATCGAGTTAACAGAAGAACCAACTTTTCTAGATATTTGTAAGAAGCAGACCGAAGTCAAATTTTGCAGCGTCAAAAATTATAGCATCACATTTGCAAATAAAATTCCCACATTATAATAGCAATCAAACATCACCAACACTCTACATACAGATTTTTTTTCATTTGTGGCATGAGAGCCATATGGGGCTTGGCAACAGCAAACACTGTTGCTCTTGTCAGGTGGCCATAATCAGATGGCAGTTTCTAAGCCCCAATTTAAACTACCTGAGGGCACTATCTGGTTGTGTATGTGTGTGAAACCAACCTCCAAGTCTTTACTTCTGCTGAAAAACCACATCCACTCGTCGCTCAATCTTGTCATCTGTACTGCGTAGGTAATGTAACAAACTGGAGAGCTTCTCATCAGTGAGGCATTGGGGATACAAGGCCACGGAGCACATTCCTTGATGAGAAAAAACAGAATGAAGAGAACATTTTCATTAACTTTTAAAATTTACTTTCTGTCATGGAGATTGTTTACATCTGTTTGTACAAGTAGTTGGGACATGAATAAATGGACACATGCATGTAATATATACTCCATATTGTGCACTTTGTACTCTCTATACAAGAAAGTATTAAAGTTGAATGTAAAAGCAAAATGTTGGACATTTTTTGTTTTCAATACATTTGGACATTCTTCTTCATAAATTGCATACATGTCTGCTTTCATTTTTTATCCTTGTTATAACTACATACTGTAAACAGTGCACATGAACAGGAATTCTGCACCTGACTTGCCATAAGAAAGAATTAGTTTTCATGGTCAGTGTCACAATCCTAAATAGTATATTTCTACAAATACATGTACTGTAATGATACTGAAAATGACATGTACAATACTGCACTTGTACCAGAAATTGCACAAGTGTGTAACATACATGTACTATGCATATTTCTGCTGTGCTACCTGGTATGCCACAGAGTGCCTGTTGCTAATCTTGGTATACTGCTTGCATACTTGGTGGTTGAAGTCAAGGATGGTAAGCCTGTTGCGCATTGTGTAGCCTTTGTAGCCAATGAAAGTTTTTTGGGGGGCCATTTCATTTTCAGCCACATAGATACATCCCCTTGACTAACACTCAAAACACTCAATGATGAGACTGAAACATATCTAAACTCTAAGTCAAAATAAGTGCATAAATAAGACATGATACCTTGATCATGCCTGGCAAGGACACTCATAATGTGTGGTGATGGTTGATAACAGGCTTTATCCCTTGTTTCAAGTGGTGTTTAGCCTTTGGCAGCAGCAAAGAAACTGAAAACAGATGGCCAATATAATAGATAAAGCAAAACCTGAAAGTAAAAAAAGCACAAAAGTGAAAATGTACCAGCAGCAGTTTATACTGAGTAGGTTATTTCGATGACAGGACAGTTTCGTGTGTTTTTGTTCTGCATACACTCAAGGATATAATCCTCCATGTAAACACACAGCTCAACTCAAACCTTTTATGCAATTCGCTTGCCTTTGTGCCACACATCAAAGTAATGATCCAGATGTTTCAGTGGCTGCGATCAAGTCAGTAATAATATACAAATCTATTTTATACTGGAAAAAAGATACATGCATTACAGAGTGGCAAACTGACCGGTAGCTAGCACTAGCTGTTATGAAGACTTGGGAGAAAAACCACCATGGCACCATGATAATAATGTTTACTGTCAACTTGTAAATATACTTACAGTGTGGAGGTAGCAGTCATATGTAAATCATAACTTAGTGTTGTGACAGCAATATTTCCAGGACACTATAAGCTACTTTATGTGTGATGTGATAACACTTTTACAAACAAAAATGATTTTGTGCAAGCGCACGGGTGTACCATACTTCAAAATCAAATGCCACCAAACTGATAATTACCTGAAAGTAGCAGGAGATTACAGTAGAACTCTGTCGGTGACAACTTATCGGACAGGTCTTGCTGTCTTCAGAAACTCGATGCCATGCTGTGCATTCACCAGTTTCAAGTCACCTGACCTTGTGACAGCCCTGCTGTCTAGAAACAAACCATAAACACAGTCATGGATGGACAAAACCTGTTGAAAAAGAAATAAATACAGAAAATAGGCATGTGTGCACATACGCATGTACATGTGGCTTTCTAAAAATGGCTTAGTCACAAAATAGCAGCACATTTGAGTGTTATGATATGGAGCAATATATACATACATGTATTTACATGATTCACAGAAAAACTAGCAATAAAATATTTTGGTATACAAGAATGATAGTATAAGTTTTTGTCACTCATATTTCTCCTGTTCATAAGCTTGTGGTTTCAGGAAAATATGAGAAATACATTGTATCAGTGGCAAGCCAACTTACAATAGACCACTTATATACCTGATTGTGAGTTTCATAATGAATTATGCACATACATGTATTGCTCTATTTCATCACACTGAAATGTGCTGTTATTTTGTGAACAAATATATTTTAGGTTGATTATAGTGGTATAATTATTTTATCCTTACCTAGACCTGTTGATTATATTCTCATCCAGACAATTGCTGATGTTGTTTTCATACAGCGAGCAGCTGTACATTTGTTTTCATTCAGACAGCTGAACATTTTGTCTGTGTTCAGACAACTGCAGGTATATTTTGTTTTTTTATTCAGACAGCTGTATATTTAATTCTATTCAGACAGCTGTATATTTTGTTCTAAATATAAGCCAGCTGTACATTTTGTCCCAAGCATATACACACACACACACACACACACACACACACACACACACACACACACACACACACATTTTAGGTTCACAACTTACCTTGCCACTGCGATTATCTGTTATGTATTGTGATGAGATTGGGCGTTGTTCCATTACTGATGCACCTTCACTTTGTAATAGCTTCACAAATGTATCCACAGAAATAACACATTAGCTGCTTGCTGCTCTGTGAGCTCATTTGGTGTGGCACTGAAAAAGAATCAAATGACTGGTATTTGTATAGTTATGTAATGCACACACGGGTCTTGTACTAGAAAATGGCGTGGCGTTCTGAAGATATTTACACAAAAACTTGACAACCACCACGAACCCCCAAAACAAATCGCAACTAAAAGTGGAAACTTCTAAATGTACATCAGACCAGAGCTCAGAATATATCGCATATTTCATTATGTATATAACACAAATATGTGTAATAGAAAATTGCCCAGAAACTATTACACTTATTTATAAAGGAGAGAAAATTTAAAAACAAAGTTTCAGGCTGTTACTATAGTGACGTATTTATAGTAACTACAGAAGAGACGAACAGTGAGGCTAAGATTTCCAATCTATTCTTCGTCTTGTTCATCGATGTATTCTGCCTACTTCTCACCACTGTCGTCTGCTGTTATTTCCTCAGTCATCATTTCCCCCGAAATTAGTGTCCTGTACACCAGAACACACATAACATTACGATCGCTAGGGCTTCTTGTTGTTGACAAGGAAGTGGTCATTAGAGTGGTGTCCCCTGATAATACATATTTACGAGTACCTTCCCTTTGTAAACACGACGTCAGCTACACGCGCATAGGTGTTTGTTGTTGTTGGAAATATACTTACCAACAAAAGAAATATTTGTACCACAAAAAGTGAAAAGACCACACCATATCATGTTGGACTTACCGCCACCATTCGCTGGACCTTTTTTGGACGCTCTGGACGTCGCGGCTCGGTGCAGGCTTCACCAGTGCGGCAAAATGAAAGTTGTATATTTTTCAGTCGTAGTTGCACGGGAATTGGATGTTACCGCGCACGGACAGATGCAACTGGAAGTGACCTTAGGCAGCTGGATGGTGTATACCTGTTTTCGTGAACTGTGACAGCCGTCAAGGACGTCTGACACTCTACAGCAGCTATAGTAACGTGCGTGCTCGGGGATCCTATCACACGGGGCCCTATCAGGGTTGCACTTTCTGTGTCAGGTAGGGACTTTGAAATTTTTTTTTCGATGTCCTCTACTGACTAATTGCTGAACCCGGACCTTTAAGTGAGCCTTGAACTGTGACAATGTGGGCAGATTCCGTATTTCCGTTGGCAGCGAGTTCCGCACACTTGGGGCGAAAAAGGTGAAAGAACGCTCCCCGACAGTTTTCATGTTGAGCTTCGGGATTTTTAACAGCTTTTCACGGGAGGAACGGAGGGTGCGTGATGGCTGATAGGCAGACAGCTTGGCAGAGAGGTACGGCGGGAGAGATCCGTCAAAATGCCGATAGGCGAAAATTGCAATTTTGTACTGGCAACGGAATTTGACGGGCAGCCAGTGCAGCTGCTTCAGTAGAGGCGTAACGTGGTCTCTCTTTCGTTTCTTCAAGATGAGACGCGCCGCATTGTTTTGAATCATTTGCAAGCGTGAAATCTGATCTGCCGGTAAACCTGCCAGTACAGAATTGCAATAATCGAGCCTGGAAGTAATGAATGCATTTACAAGTCTTGACGCCGTACCTTCTGTGAGATACGGTCTGAGGGAAGAAATTCTGCGCAGCTCAAGGAAACCAGCTCGGCAGACGCTACTGATATGATCATGCATGGAGAGCGTCGAGTCAATCTTCACACCCAGATATTTGACACATTTCTGGAAGGGAACGCTGCAGCCACCAATGTTTGCGAACTCGCCGTCGATCAGACTAAGGCGAGACTGAGAGCCGGCAGGCATGACTTCGGTTTTGTCAGTGTTAAGCTTAAGTTTGTTGCTAGTCATCCAGGACAGGACGTCGTCTATACAACACTGTACGCCGGCTCATCTTAGCGGAGCTGAAATGGCTAGGCGCGCTACTTCTTGACAATTCAGTATCGTCAGCATACTTGTGAAAATCACACTCATGGGCGGCAATTACATCAGATAGAGGTTGTGAATATAGAGTGAACAAAACAGGCCCTAATACGGAGCCCTGAGGGACTCCACACAACAAAAGACTAGAAGCAGATAGCTGGCCATTAACAATAACAGCCTGAGAACGATCCTTAACGTATGAAGTGAACCAGGCCAGGGCGGTACCACGGATGCCAAAGGCCACCTCTAACCTCTTCAGCAAAACAGAATGATCGAGCGTGTCGAATGCTGCGCTGAGGTCCAACAGAGCAATGAGAGAGACAAGTCTCTCGTCTGCCTTCACTAGCAGACCATCCAGGACGCTCAGCACAGCAGTCTCCGTGCTGTGATCCTTTCTGTATGCCGACTGGTGCATTTCTAAAAGACCGTTTCCAGACAAATGGCTTTGTAGCTGTTTCAAAACAACCTTCTCCAAAATCTTTGAAATAAACGGAAGGTTAGAGACAGTTAAAGGTGAAACATGCCAAAGACATGGTACAAGTACTTCCGGAAAAAATGAACCCATTATTAATGAACTGACCCATTTCACGGTGATACATTACTAGTTCTTGAAATTAATTTGAGTATGATAGTTCGAGGGTGGTTAAAAACAAAACAAAAAAAAAAACGTTAAATGTTTAGGGCTTAACGTCTATTGTCCACCACGAAGGTGATTTCAAAGACGGGGCGCCGAAAAGAGGTCTGGGCAAATTTTGACCCCAGCTGCGTTCGAACCCAAGACCTTTCGCACGAGAGTCGCACGCTCTACCAACTGAGCTACCCAGCTCCCCCTCAAGGGTGGTGCCAAAATAGCTTGGCGCCTGTATTCTGGCACCACCCTTGAACTAAAATGGTTGATCTATCTGTAATGTAGCCATCTCAAGACAATTAAAAAAAAATAAACCTCAGAATTTAATGGGTTAAGGAACAACAATAGCACTGAGCAGCGAGGTGTAACGTTAAAGACATTTGAAGAGGAGGTGTAGGCGGAGTAGTCAAAGTACAAAAGTCTATGGCGGTGTAGGGCAGGGTGTGGCGGGGTGGGGCGGGGTGGGGCGGGGTGTGGCGGGGTGGGGCAGGGTGGGGCAATAGTAGGAGGGAGTGGTATCGATGGGTGATTTTGGTGGCGGTGTCACTGCTTCACGTTGACTTTGTTTGGACAGTCCCGAATTTAAGATTTGCGATATCACGAGTTTGTGACGTTTCTGTCACGAATCACGAAAACAGGACTATTCGTCTCACTTGGGGCTCTTTGGCGCTGAAATAACAACAGCTACAGCAGCAGCAACAACAACAGCAATAACAACAACAGCAGCAGCATCAACAACAACGGCAGCAGCAGCAACTAACAACAACAACAGCAGCAACAGCAACATCAGCAACAACGACAACAGCAGCAGCGTCAACAACAAAGTTAGCAGCAGCAGCAGCAACAACAACAACAGCAGCAACAACAACAACGACAACAGCAACAGCAGCTGCAGCAAAAGCAGTATCAGCAGCAGCAACAACGACAACAGCAGCAGCAACAGCATCAACAACAGCAACAGCAGCAGCAACAACGACAATAGCAACAGCAGCAGCAGTAACAGCAGCAGCAACAACAGCAGCAGCAGCAACAGCAGCAACAGCAGCAACAACAACAACACATCTAAAATAACAATAATAAAAAAAACACCAAACACTATATAAGAGACAGAAGACGCAGAAACAAATGTACAGTATACAAGTTCACAAAAGGACACAAAAAGCCCCTCGACCTGGAGTTTTATCTCAGGTCATGAACCCAGATTAGTCAGGTAAATCTGGGGACGATTAGTACAGGCAGCGGGAGATGTGGAGGTGCTGTGGGCTTGTCGCTCAATTGTCGCTGATAAACCAACTTATTTATTTCACTTGGTAACCGTCTCTCTCTCTCTCTCTCTCTCTCTCTCTCTCTCTCTCTCTCTCTCTCTCTCTCTCTCTCTCTCTCTCTCTCTCTCTCTCTCTCTGTCTGTGGGGTCTGATTAGCCCTGACAGTCTATAACAGAAGTCGGATGGACCATGATAGTTCAAGGGTGGTGCCAAAATAGCTTGGCGCCGACAGGCGCCAAGCTATTCTGGCACCATCCTTGAACTATCATGGTCGATGTGTCTCATAAACTGATATATATATAATCCTAGAACTGACGACAAATCTCGAATTTAGGAATTTAGGAATAGTTCCAAATTGTGAAACGGTCGATTGAAAGTTAGCACGGAGCCGTAGCGTGGAATCTCAACTGTTGGAATCTCTCTCTCTCTCTCTCTCTCTCTCTCTCTCTCTCTCTCTCTCTCTCTCTCTCTCTCTAGTCTCTCTCTCTCTCTCTCTCTCTCTCTCTCTCTCTCTCTCTCTCTCTCTCTCTCTCTCTCTCTCTCTCTCTCTCTCTCTCTCTCTCTCTCTCGATGTAATCTGTGCGTCAGCCGTCAGTGCCTGCTCGTTAGCTGAGCGTGGCCGAGCGGCAGAGGTGGGTTTTGTTCAGATCAGACAGCACTTGTAGAACAGTTGGTGCCAAACTAGACAGTAGAGATAGGTTTTGGAGAAAGTAAGGCTTGTGATGAAACTAGATGCTAATGACCTGGCAGGGTAAAGTACTGAAGGTTCCTACAAGGGTACATTTTATGTAAGACAGTTCTGCGCTCAGAACATGACGTAAAAAGTGGAAAGTAGCTAGCTACAAGTACTGACAACGCGGATTTTTGTACACATGCATTCTAAACCACGCTTATTCACTTAAGTTGACACTAATTACTTAACCAGTTAGAGTCACCACCCCCCCATGACCATCACACACACACACACACACACACACACACACACACACACACACACACACACACACACACACACACACACACACACACACGCACACACACACACACACACACATCTTCCCTCCCAACGTTCACTCATGAGTTGTTTTGTGTGTCCAGTAAAATCGCTTTGTCATCAGCTGCGTTAGCACCTTTACACCTTCACACACACGGCACACACACACACACACACACACACACACACACACACACACACACACACACACACACACACACATACGCACACACACACAAACCGAACAAACAAACAAACAAACAAAACAAGAAACGAACGAACGAACAAACAAGCGAACAAACAAACTAACCAACAAGCAAACAAGCACACACACAAACGCTCGAACAAATAAAGAAATAATCAAACAAACAAACAAACAAACAACAAAAACAAACGAAGGAACCAACCAACCAACAAACAAACACAGTCCTACCACCACTTCAGTTTGCCACACAGGCAAAATTTGAGAATTAGCACGCAAGAACTGACTCACTCACAGAACTCACAGAACTCACAGAACACACACACACACACACACACACACACCGGCACAGAGAGAGAGAGAGAGAGAGAGAGAGAGAGAGAGAGAGAGAGAGAGAGAGAGAGAGAGAGAGAGAGAGAGAGAGCCGGAGAGAGAGAGAGAGAGAGGCCCTGCTATGCCTTCCAGTCTTAGAGCCAGCCACTCAGAGAGCAGGAAAAGTCTCCCCTCCCCCTCCCCAGCCCTCCCCTGCCCCTCCCCTATCTTTTTCCATCCCAGCGTCATCCCTCACAGAACGGCGGGCTGTCCACGCTGTTCATACATTTGAAAAACTGAGTCGATTCATGCATTTCGACAAGCAGATATGTAAGAACTATGCAAAATGGCCCGCGACAAATGCACGCAAGAGGCATAGATTCTCATGAGCCCCTGCGAACGCAGGGGCTTATGAGAATCTATGCCTCTTGCAGATATTAGGCTGCTAATCAACTCTATGGAGGGCTGGCTTTTTCACCGCGCAAAGCGAGCGAGCGCCTAGTTTGTAACTCGGGACTTCACAGACGAAGCACGTACGTTTAGCGTCAAGTGTCTGCTCCGCCTTGGTGTGTGTGCCAAAGTATTCGCACCTGTTTAGGTCGCACAGTTTGTCTACTGTGACTGACTATCACTGTCCTGGACAGGTAACTTTACCCAGGTGTGCTAGACTTGGAACATGCTTTTTCTCCTCAGCGGAAACTCATCCGTAGCAGAGGACTACCGTAATTGTGATTCTAGGAATATTGTTTCACTAGAACGGTCGGTCACCGAATGACTTGGCTTAACCCTCTGACTTCTCGGGAACACGTGAGCTGAGACTTTGGTTCGCATGTTGCGGGCATGAACATAGAAGTGAGTTCTAATTTCGGTCTTGTAGTGCGGAGCAAGTGTGGCTATCAACAAGTTTCTCAATGTCAGTTCTTACGGTAGTTTAACTGAACTCATTCTACCCCAGACACACCACAGCAAGATAAGGATCGACCATGATAGTTCAAGGGTGATGCCAGAACAGCTTGGCGCCTATGGGCGCCAAGCTATTCTGGCATCACCCTTGAACTATCATGGTCGATATGTGTCCTGCACTAGAGTGCAGTCTTCAGAGGACAACGGCAACATTTGGGGATTTCGGTGTTGGGGTAGAATGAGTTAAACACAATTCAGCGATGTTCTTTGCATTTTGGCATATAACTACTTTTCCTCACTGTGTGGGTCTGAGTGTTCCCAGCGGTATTAATTAACCCTTTGAGTGTCGGTACCGATTTTGGTCGAGGCGGGGTGATTCCCGCAAGGAATCACCTCGAACGAAAATCGCTACCGACTCCCAAAAGGGTTAAGAAGTGTAAACTGTATTCGCACAGTTTTGTATTGCCACAGCCCGGCCGTATACAGAAATTCTGAATTTGACACTGGAAGATGGATGCGCGGTTTCGAGCTTGTCAGTAACGATGCAAGTATGTTTGCGCTGTTTCTCGGGTCTCGTTGATGTGTGCTGGTCTGTGACTTTGGGCCTTCGGCCGTAAGGTCCAAAATCACAGACCAGCACTCTGTAGCAACTGCACCGGGTCCGCAGGCCCAAGGGCCAGTTTTGTTGTTGTTACGTAGTCGACAGTTTCTCCTGATCGAAAAATAATTCGTGAGATTGACGCGGTGTCCGCGTGCCAAGTCAGTTTAGTTGCCTAATATGCACGTGTCGTAGGGCGGGTTCATTTTCTTCTCTTTTTGTTTCATGAACAGTCTGGAAGTACTACTATTTCGTGACTGCACGGAAAGGTGTCAAACTCAGCATGAAAACTTCAGTCGGGTCATTTGACGGTTAAGAGAAGTTCTGTATCGAGACGGTTTGTAGCCTACACCTACGAGGAAAAAACAAACAAACAGCTGTGTATTTGTCGTGTGCTTGTAATAGCATTGACCAACAGTTTTGCGAGACTTCGTAATCAATGTCTTTTTTTGCAGCGTCGTACTTCAAAGTGTCAGCGGCACAGATCTGTCAGTCATAAACGCTATGTAGATGTTTTGTACTGTACTAAGCAGCGGCAAACGTTTTGCGGGAGTTTCGAACTCCTATGCATGAGCCGCCTCGTACATCAAAGTGTAGACCTACTTGTTACAGACTTGCCTGAAACGCTGTGCAGATTTTGTGTGCTGTGCTAAAACAATGACCAACATTTTGCGGGAGCTTGCGGTTGTCTTCAAAGTTGGAGTATCTGACCCGCTTTAAGTGTCAATGCCACAGTGTCACAACCTTGGCCATTTTGTGCCGCGTCATCGAGAGGGTCGGTCAACGCACGGTAAGTAAATATGCACTTTTTAAATTTTTTTTTCGTGCGTCATGTTACGAGCACAGGCGTCCGACGTTGACTCGCTTTTCGGCGGGTCATACTAGTGTGACCGCTGTAAAGCGGATCAACGTTGAACGCCTGTGTCAGGGCGCGCTGCACTGGTCACCTCGCAGACTCGGGTACAGAGGTTCGTTACACGATGTGTGCTCAGTGTATCCGTTTTCCATAAAGAAAGGACTTTTAATAGTGAGGAGAAAGTCGCATTCATACGCGGCATTTTGAAAACACGTGTTCCGACCCACCGCCTGTGGGTTGAACCATCATTTCACTGCTAGAAAAGTGCGACTGAACACCACCCAACTGCAAGAGGCACAGAACCTCATGAGGTTCTTTGCCTCTTGATGACCCTATTTATATCTGTGTTCTTTAGATTGATGGGATTATTTCAATTGTGCTCAGTGTTCACTGCCTTTTTAATGACACATCAAATTTGCTTCCACTTGCAGTGAACAGGGAAACGACTCCATTGTGTGTGTGTGTGTGTGGGGGGGGGGGGGGGTGGTGGTTACGGGAGAGGCATTGAGGGGATTAACACTTCTGACACTCATTTCTGGGTGGGTCAAAGTCTGTAAAGAACACTTTGTGCTGCTGTGCATTTTTTTGCATTGGTAATCTTCGAAATTAGTTTAGCAAATGTAAGATTAATCATTATCAAATGTATCTGTTGATTTCTGTACCAGCTGTCATCGCGCACCAGTTGATCGGCCTAGTTTGCTCAGCCGGTTTTACGGCCAGTGCAGAATTGCATAAGCGGTTGTCATTATACATGCATTACCGCGTACGTGGTGTTTACAGGTGCATTTTGTGCCGCTCGGCATTGAAATGGGACGTGTGGGTGGGGTGGGGATGGGGGGTGGGGTCATGGAGTCCTATGTGGGCGGCTTCCATACGTGTACCACTTTCAAACCAAATTACTGTATTAATGTATTCACAAAGCGCAGCTTCAGAGCGCGTTTTTGATGTCTGTGTACCTGCTGTGCATGATATTAATCGTCCATGATAGTTCAAGGCGCCAAGCTAATCTGGCACTAACCGTGAACTATCAAGGACGATCCGCCTTACGCTATGCTCGGGCTGTCCTTGATGTAAATGTGTCAATAATATTATTTCCACATTATATAAACAGCTTGCCTAATTAGCCTGGGCAGGTTTGGAAACCTAACCAGGCTCCTGAAAGCGGATAACTGAATCAGTCATAAATCTTGTCAGTTACGGTCCTGGCGCCAAGCACTACCCTAAAACTGTTCAAGGCTAGGCGGATCCGTCTCGCCTTGCTGCCCAGGGTTAAAGAGTGCCTTAACTCATTCTACCCCAACACCGACCGAAATCCCCCAAATGTTGCCGGCGTCCTCTGAAGACTGTAGTGCAGTGCAGGACACAGATCGACCATGATAGTTCAAGGGTAATGCCAGAATAGCGTGGCGCCCATAGGCGCCAAGCTATTCTGGCATCACCCTTGAACAATCATGGTGTAGATCCTTATCTTGCTGTGGTGTGTCTGGGGTAGAATGAGTTAATCTGGCTTTTTCCGAGCACACCTAAACACGTGTAGTGTTTGTTTACGCTCAGGGTATAGATAGGGACCGACACACTGAATCATATATCATGTGCATTGTAAGTTATACAATGCCGTACTAGGCGGTTGTCAGGTCCGAATAGACTGAGCCGACTGCTAAAAAGACGCGCGCTGCTCTGTGAGTTTGGGCTTTTCTGTTCTTGAGCCAAAAGGTCTAAAATCACAGACCAGAGCACGCTTTATCCCCTGAGCTGACAGTCATGGACTGACAGGCCCGTAAACGTAACAACAATGTGTGTGTGTTAGGCCGGCCTAGAGTTTACATTATCCGTACTCATTATACCAGAGATAATGCCTGACTGAGGTCAACTTGATTCGGTGTTGTATGAGGTCAGGAATTTAACCGCTGACTACAGCAGGCCGTCAGGCGCCAAGCTAATCTCTGGCGCTACCCTCGAGAATTATCATGGTCAGTCCATCTCCTGCGATTGGTACACAGTTGTTTGGTGACACCTCCGAAATTTGAGAAATGCGGCCTTGGGAGCCCGGGTTAACTGCTAGCGATCACAATTTTTTTATGTCTGAGAAACCAGGGCGAATCAGCACAAAATAAAGGCCGCCGCTACTGTTCAAAGAAACACTTCTGTGAACAGACGTTTTCGAAACCCTATACTCAGGCCTACCCAGCAAGGAAAGGTCCTCGGGCCCACAGCGGCCGTCGTGGGGCCGAAGACGTTTTGCTACTGGGATAAAGTGACGGTCTATTTAGACACAGGAGAATCCAGTTCAGCGCACGTCGTCTGGCAATGACGCCACTCCAATGACTACACTATCTGTAGGAGCAGCAGCGACTAAAAATAGATTGACGGACTTGGGAACGGCTGCGCTGAATAAACAAGTGTGATCACCCGTGCGCGTTTTCCGCTGCGTGTCCCAACTGCCGCAGAGGCCGGATCACTGGGTTTGTCGACAGGTCATAACAAAAGAGAAATGGTGCAGAAATTTGTCTTCAGTTTTACGCGAAATGTTAACTGACGTTAAACTCGGGAACGAGCAAGATGGGATCAGCAAGAGGCGTAGAACCTCATGAGCCCCCGCAATTGCGGGGGCTCATGAGGTTCTATGCCTCTTGCATTAGGATGCGGTTCACTATCGTGGATCGGCGGTTAATAAGTTAAACCGTGTTGTATGAAGGTTTTGCAGAAAAAAAATGTGTTAGTGCGTGCTTCAGTAGAAACTCGATTAGTCTTGAGCAATCATTTGAGAACCGGTTTCTGCGTCTTGTACACGAAATTGAATTTGAAGGCCATACTGCCGTTATCTGATAAAAAAAAAAAAAAAAAAAAAAAAAATCAGCAAGTCCATTTTTGAGAAAAACTAGATTTTCCTTGTTGCACAATGAAAATCTCGCTTTCCTCGCAAAGATGCACTTCTGTAACAGATGGTTACGAAGCGCTACACACAGGTCCAGTTATGGTTCATTTAGACACAGGACAATCCAGTTCAGCACACGTCGTCTTTATATCAAGTAACCTGACAATGACTCCACTTTGTTCTAGAAATACAACGCTATCAGTGCGAGAAACAGCTAAAAATAGATTGACACGCTAACGGCAGCGTCAGTAGAATAAATAATTGCGATTACGCCTGTGCTTTTGCTGCGTGTTCAAACTGTTGCTGAATTTCATTAGGGGTGTCGACAAGGCATTACACACATAATTGATGCTGAAATTAATGTGTCTTCAGATTATGCATAATAGTACTTTAACCCAATAGCGGCAGCCAAGTTTGAAGGCTTAGAGAATACGTGGTTAATTGTGAAGATTCGATTAAAATGTATACAAACAGTGTATGGTTGATTATTTTCGACCCACCTTCCACGACTGACTTGCACATGTCTATTGTACGTGAAAAACTATAGTAGACCACTGTCGCTTTGATTACAATATACGTGTATATATCTGTCTATAACCTTTGTGTGACGTTTGCGAAACCGACAGTGAGTGATGCATGAGACATATGATATGTGGTGAAAACACATTTCATGAACAGACATCAGACACATGAGTGTCACATTAGTTTTGAAGATCAAACTAAAACTTGGTTAGCTGAAAAAAACGAGCGAGAGAGAGAGAGAGAGAGAGAGAGAGAGAGAGAGAGAGAGAGAGAGAGAGAGAGAGAGAGAGAGAGGGAGAGAGGGACAGAGAGAGAGACAGAGAGAGAGAGAGAGAGAGAGAGAGAGACAGACAGACAGACAGACAGACAGACAGAGAGACAGAGAGACAGAGAGTGATGATGAAACGTTTTTATTCAGGATAAAAAGTTTTAGGCATAGCAATGCCTATCTTCCAAACTGTCCTGCTACTCTACACATATAAAAATACATCAGACGATACATCAAAAGATAAAACATATGTAAGTAAAAAGACCCATCCCCCTCCCCCCCCCTCTCCCCCACCACCACCACTCAGAGGGAAAAAAAATTTAAAAAAAAATATATATATAATTATATACACAGGTATGAACCTGACATGTTGATGCAGACAGTCGAACTATTACATAATCTGTAGCAACAGTAGAAGAGTATTAGGTAGGCCCTAATAGGAAACTTGTCACTAACTATACGAATAGTAGCATAAGGGAGCCGAACATACTATTACTTCTGAAGTAAATATTTATGGAGGCGATCTTTGAAGACGCTAATCTTACAAATTGATTTCAGGTGTGGAGGTAACATATTCCACGCTTTAGCGCCTGAAAAAGACAGACTGGTTTTACGGATGTCTAATCTAATTTTTGGAAGGTGGATCAAACTACTTCTCGTGTTTTTCCTATTATTGTCGGAAAATAGAGTTTTTAGATAGGGTGGGGCTTTTCCGTGCATAATCTTGTGCAGTAGAACACAGCGATTAAATTCATACTGTTTCTTCAATGTTAGTAACTTGAGAGATTTTAATTTTTCATCAGTCGAAGTAGGACTGGGAAGTATTAATTTAATGCCCCGACGATACAAGGAATTAACTTTTTTCATGTGAACTTCGCTGCATCCATCCCAGACGGTAGAACTGTAGTCACAATGCGTTTTGATATGCGCATGGAAAAAGAGTTTACGGATATCAGTATTAACTATATGGCGTAGTTTTGATAACAGGAACTGATTTTTGGAGATTGTTTTGCATATTGAGTCAGTATGCGGCTCCCAGCTTAATTGGTTGTCCACTATAACGCCTAATAAGCGATGCCTAGTTACTTGTTCAACAAGCTGTCTATCTAAGGAAAGTGTTAAAGGTGGTAGGCCATGCTGGTGTTTCTGACGTGTAGTAACTAACATGCTCTTTGTCCTTGGAATACTAATAATCATGTGATTATCACTGCACCAGCCTGCTACTTCATCAAGACTTTGTTGGAGTACCTTATTAATGGTTGTGATATCTTTATCAGATGTGTGTATGGTCGTGTCATCTGCGAACAGATCGCAGTTTGCGTCTAAATGAGATATGCACAGTGGCAGATCATTAATAAAAAGATTAAATAATAAGGGCCCTAGAATAGACCCCTGTGGAACACCGCAAGTTACTAAACCATCAGAGGAAGACTTGCCATTTAGCAGTACTTTCTGTGTTCTGTCTCTGAGATAGGAAGATATAAAGGAGACAGTATTTGAGTCAATGTGATAGAATGGTAGTTTTTTTTAGTAGGATAGAGTGGTTGACAAGATCAAAAGCTTTTTTCAGGTCAAGAAAGATTGTACCTGATACTTTATTGTCATTTATGGCAGAGAACCATTTAACAATTAAATGATTGAGGGCAGTTTGGCATGAATGTAGAGGTCGAAATCCTGATTGTGCTGCAGTTATCAGATGGTTTTGCTCCAGAAAGTTTAGAAGATGAGTATGGATATGTCTCTCGAGCGGTTTTGAAATACAGGATAATATGGAAATGGGCCTGTACTCGTTTAGGTTGCATAAATCTTTGCCTTTGGGAAGCGGGATTACCTTCGCTTTTTTCAGCTCGTCGGGAAAAACGTTATGTCTGATCGATAAATTATAAATAAAGGTCAGGGATTCGACGACGTAGGACAGAGATAGTTTTAAAATCTGACTACTAATGCCATCTGGACCGCAAGACGATTTGTTCTTTAAACTGGAAATAGATTTGCCTACATCTAGGACAGTCATAAGCGGTACTAAAAATGGGCCGCAGGCTCTGTTGACTATGGTGACGTAGTTGATGAGAGCAAGTGTAGTTTACAGGGTTAGGTGTATTTGACTTCGCCAGAGTTTGAGCAACAGTTATGAAGTGAGCGTTGAATGCATCAGCAGTAAGATCGGGCGGAATATTAGGCGATCGTTTACTATTACCTTTGGTGAAATTGTTTATTACTTGCCAGACTGAACGGATGTCTTTGCCGTCGGCAATAATTTGTTCTGCATTTTGCCTCTGTGCTTTACGAACTAGAGATTTGACATAGTTTCGCTGCTTCTTGTATTCAGTAAATTTCTTGTCTCGTTTTAATTCATCTCTTATCTCCATTGCTTGTTTTATCTCATCAGAGAGCCATTTTGGCATAACAGGATATTTGACGCGTTTGATGCGCTTAGGCGCGTGTCTATCCAGAACGGCGAGAAACAGCTCGTACCAGCGTGACAGGGCATCGTTAGGGTTTTTGCAGTTTTTTATATCATAAAATGGTACTAAAGATAGTTCATATAAAAAAGCAGTTTGGTCGGATTTTTTAAAACATCTATACATTATGGTAGTGTGTCCTTTGATTGACTGTTTAGCTAACCTAACAGACAACGTAAAACAAACAGGAAAGTGATCACTAATGGAAATATTAGGTACGCTAACATTTTTTACAACGCTGACATTTGTGCTATATACATGGTCTATCAGCGTTGAAGATGAGGAAGTCACTCTAGTAGGTGACTGGACAAGCTGTTTCAACCCTAACAAATTCAACATGGATCTCCACGAAGTGTGTCCTTGCTTTTGCAAGTCTATGTTGAAGTCTCCCAAAATATGTACATCACCTTTGGACTCCTGAAGAGAGAGAGAGAGAGAGAGAGAGAGAGAGAGAGAGAGAGAGAGAGAGAGAGAGAGAGAGAGAGAGAGAGAGAGAGAGAGAGAGAGAGAGAGAGAGAGATTATTTCTCAAGGATGGAAACAATAGGCGCACAGGCCTCTTTTCATGTTTGTCCTTGCTAAACTACAACATTAAAAGCAACATTAAAACAATATGTTAACAGCACAAAACAAGCGGCTACACCCACAGGTCACTTGTGTTACATTCCGATACAAGTCGAGAGAGAGAGAGAGAGAGAGAGAGAGAGAGAGAGAGAGAGAGAGAGAGAGAGAGAGAGAGAGAGAGAGAGAGAGAGAGAGAGAGAATTTGTGTGTTTATGAATATCATTCGTTCCGTAGATTGCCACCTTCGCTGCCATCTTTCACGGAGTGAGTGCGCGTCGCAGACGACTCATTGCCACATTCGCGTCAAGAACACTAATGTGGATCGGATACACATTTAGGCATAAAGAACACAGGACTATAACAAGAGACAATGATAAACCAGCTGGGCAGCACTCGCCTTGCCCCCGGCAGGTAAAGGGTTAACACGCCTTATTCCAACAAGGCCTTATCTTTATCTTATCCCATTCAGCCCTGACGCACTACCGCAGTAGATGGGTCGACCATGATAATTCAAGGGTAGTGCTAGATTAGCTTGGCGCCTGTCGGCGCCAAGCTAATCTGGCACTACCCTTGACTTATCATGGTCGATCCATCTCCTACAACAGGTGCCACTTAATACTCCGTCGCGCTGCATGAGTTATCGTGTCGTATTTCAATAAGGATCTAGCTAACACGTAAACAAACAGACTAGTTTGACCGGATACCGTGCAATGGCGCCTCCCGTATCATCACTGTTCGGCGCACCCTCCTTCAATCGTTATTCAGTAACACAGTAGGGAGCCAGGCGGGACAGAAACTTGTTTTGCGACCGAGATCGTAAGATTACCATGCGCCAAATCGAGAAGAGGATTTCTCTTTTCATCAGCGTCGTATCCGGGAGATTGTTTTCAGTGGCTTGACAGCCCTGCTTTCCCCGCCCCCCCCCCCCCCCCCCCGCCACCCCCCCCCCCTCTTCTACAGAGAACTGATTGACTATTGCTTCACGTGTGTCTGCGTATAGAAGTAATTCTGCTGTTGGTGTTATTGCATGAATATGTAATAATAATGATGACTATAATAATAATAATAATAATAATAATAATAATAACATAATTTTAATGTTGATGTTTTAGCATGAATATGTAATAATAATAATAATAATAATAATAATAATAATAATAATATTATTATTATTATTATTATTATTATAATGATAATGATGACATAATATTAGTAACCTGTTCGCTGTCAGAGATCACGGATTTCGCGTTTGAAACCACTACTGCATCCTGATCGACACTCGCGTAAAGAATGTGCATTAAAAAACATAGGCTATACACGAGAGACATAAATCCTCATGAGCCCCCGCGACAGCGGGGGCTCATGAGGATTTATGTCTCTTGCAGATGTGCGGCGTTCACCTTGTCCCGACAGTTAATGGGTTAATAATAATAATCATAATAATAATATAACAATTTATTATTATATGTTATGATAATGCACCAGGCTGAGCATTGCGCTCCACCACTGACGACAGAATATTGACTACCCCCAGTGTATCCCCAAAACCCTTTTCTTTCTGAGCTCCCGAAGTGTGCAATCTATTGCCCCACGATCTTCGCCATGCACCATCTTTGGCCATTTTCAGGGCTAGATTGATAACATTTATCTTTTTAGTCTGGCCTTTGAAATGGATTGACAAACCCTACGTTTTCCTATCTATATATCTGATCGGGTTTTTGAAATGTTTACTTTTAGTACTGTGTGAATGTACATTTTGTACTTATGAATGAGTGTATTAATTTGTATGCTGCCGGTACTTTAGCTAGTTAGTTTCAGTTAGTTGAATTATCTAGATGTAAAGCGCTCTGAGCCTTTCTTGTGGGGATAATTATTGAGCTTTAGAATAGTTACATTATTATTGTTATTAGTAGTAGCAGTATTATTATCAGGGGCGGATCTTTTTTTTTTTTTTTTTTTTTTGGGGAGGGGGGCTCCTAAGGGTCCAAATTGTTTAAAATGCTATAACAAAGTCCCTTTTTGGGGTGTTTGACCCCCCCCCCCGCCCCCACCCCATATTTTTATTTTTTGGTGAGTTTCGACACACACAAGCACTCCCCCTCCTCCTCCTCTGTTTGCTATTTTGGCGATTGGCGAGAGTGTTCGCACACGCACACGCCTTCTTCTTTACCCCCCCCCCCCCCCGCCCCCCTCCTCGTTTGAATTTTCGGCCACTGGAAGTAGGTCTAGCGTCGGGGAGACCTTTTTGTGTCAGGTTAAAGGTCCCAAACAAAAAGTTGGAACCCCTAGGTAACTGATCCGCCCCTGATTATTATTGACTTCAACTGCTACCATAGACACCAAAAAATGTTTCTCCAGCTTGCGCGTATCATCTATACGTGTCCACTTCTCACACCGTTGCCCAGGCTTGGCCGTGACTTAGAGCACAGAGTATAATGCCCTGTTATCGGGGTGTTGACAATCTTAGTCGGATTTATCGTGGCGGTCAGTGAGCGCGGTACGGGATTGACATGTCCACTTACGGCGACACTTGGCGAACTGCGATAATTTAGGGGCCGTGTTTTGACATGAGTCGCCACAACCGTACATTGTACACATGTCTGCGTGCGGGAGGTAAACACGACCCGGTGCCCAGTAAGCAAAAGGTCCTCGGCCGGTCCGCGACGGCCGTAGTGGGCCCGGGTACGGATGTGGGCCCGTAGACGTTTTGTTACTGGGGGGGGGGGGGAGGGTGGAGGGGGTCTTCATCTGTTAAGTTATGAGAGGTAAAGGTTTTCGACTGCCACCCCCCCCACCCCACCCCTCTCCCCGGGGCCCCTCCCCGCCTCACCCCGCGGGCTGAGATCAGCACTCATACAGGTCAGCCTTGGTATTCGTTGGATTTTGGTCATAGTCCGATTGAAGGGTGAAAACGTCAGACTCGGATAGGAGCCAGCAGGTCCAATGTCCAATCATAATTTCTAGAAGCTGCCCGGTCACTTAACCCCTTGTGCCGCCATGAGATGGCCTTAGTCGCCTGCTCGGCGTTAAACCCAAATAACTAACTAACTTAACCCATTGTGTCCCAGGTACAAAATCCCCACATTTTAGAGTTTGTCCTCCGAGGACTGCATTACAATTCAGGAGACAGATCGACCATGATAGTTCAAGGGTGGTGCCAGAATAGCTTGGCGCCTATGGGCGCCCAGCTATCCTGGCACCACCCTTGAACTATCATGGCCAATCTATGTCTGGCTGTGGCGTGTTGGGACTGAATGTGTTAATTTTCTGTTGTCTCGGACTTCGTGTATCACATAACATATTAGCTGGCAGGCAGGCAGGCAGTGACCACCCTCACTCAAACAAGCACGCCCTGTAAAGACCAAATGAAAACAACCAAAACAAACGAAGAAACAAACAAATACGCATAATGTCCCAAAACGCCGCCTATGGACACCACTAGTCTTTTCTCTAAGCCAGCTGCGGCTTAAAGCGACATTTGACGTGTTGAATATGCCATGGGTCGTTGAAAGAGACGACGCGCGTTATGACGGAATAATCAGTCCCCAGCAGGATGTCCTGAATTTCATATCATCCAGCCGCCCACAAACCGGGACAGTGTAACTCTGCCTGTCATTTATACAGCAGCCGTTTGTTTCACATAAAATGGAAAATGTAATTAAAAGAAAAAGAAGAGAAATGTAGGAATCGCCTCGACAAAAAGCCCTACCGACAGCCAAAGGGATACGAGAGAAAAACAGGAAGATAAAAAAACAACAAAAAACCAAACAAAAACAAAAAACAACACATCAATTAACCCTTTAGCTGCCGATAGCACGTTTTGTCGAGGTGATTCCTGCAGGAATCACCTCGACAAAAAGCGCTACCGACAGCTAAAGATTTTAAGGTCAAAGCACTGAGTGATATACACTGTGATTTCAGATCCTTGAAAATGCTTTAATAATGATTTCTTTACGTTCCCTAGGGTCTCAGCCCTTCACTAGACACAATGCCCACCCTGCCCACCCTGCCCAAGCTCTCTTAACATTCGTTCTTACCGTTTAAAATCGTAAGTATGCTCCTGTTTTTTGTGTTTTGACAAGATAGTCTCTCTTGTCTGCATTCTTACTTCGAACAATAATAACGAATGTAAGGAGAGCTTGGGCCGGATAGTGATTGTGTCTAGTGAAGGTCCGGGACCCTAGGGAACGTAAAGAAGTCATTAAAACATTTGCATGGATTTGAAATCACAGTGCATCTGAGTGCTTTGACCTTAAGAGCCATATTAGATCGAAAGTTTGGAGTAAAGGTGGTTTAGCTTTCCGTCGTTAGGTGTCATTGTGCAGGGGTCAGGGGAAAAAAGCCAATTATAAATCAACTCCTTGTCATTTTTTCCCCCAGTGAGCTGTTGAATTCCTTTCAATGAGTTGTACATTTTCTTATTGGTGCTTTACAACAACAACAACAACAAAAAAATAAAAAAAATAAAGCAACATGTAAGACAACAGAGGCAAAACTATACTGACGAGCAAAAGAAATGCGACATTTTTGGAATGGTCGGAAGCACTCTAGTGTTTCCGACGATTCAAAAAATGTCGCATTTCTTTTGCTCGTAAGTATTCTTAAGGCCACAACAGTTGAAATGGGACAGATTTTCCCTTTTGATTTTCTTTCATTCATTCATTCATTCATTCATTCGTCAGCATGTCCAGTTTTTAACTCATTCGAGACGTGCCGCCTCCGGATACGCGGCTTTAGCCGCGTATCCGGAGGCGGCACGTCTCGAATGAGTTAATGTGAGGTTTTCATTGTAATACAAATTTTATTAAGATCTCGCTTTTCGCAAAAATGACCTCGCTGACATTTTCTTTCACAATAAATTTCAGCTCTGCATTGTAACACGATATCAGAAACTAATTTTCGCCGGTCGAACGTGTCTCACCTATTTTTCTACGGTGGCGACACAGATGGTGACCAAAACCGCAACTGCTTCTGCAAATCACCGATTTACACCCCGGGGATCTCCCTCATCTGAGGAGCATAGCACGTAGGCTGATCACCGACGGCAAAGAGACACAGATTCTCATGAGCCACTGCAGATGCAGAGGCTTGTGAGAATCCATGACTTTTGCGGATGACTTTGTGATGGGATTCGCGTGAGGGCAGTGGGGCGCCTGCCATCAATGCTAAAGGTGCGAGGTTCGAGACCGGATTCGGCGTCTGACTTTTCTCCTCTAGGAAGTGTCGTCGTTAATTCGGGCGAACCTAAGGGGGTTCTTTCTCCGGGTACTCCGGCTTTTCCTCTCCCTCCCCTATGATACCGGTTTCAGGCCACTTTATAAATTTCAAATAGAAGCGATCAAAATTTCCGAAACCTCAGTAGCTGAGCTGACCCTTCGAAACCACGTGAATGTCCTGTGTTTGTCTTGTACTGTGTCTTCTGAGTGAATGCGTGTGTGTCACGTGAGCGTGCGTGTTGGGTGCAGTTCGCGGCACTTTGAGCCGATTCGCAGAAATGGGAAAAAGCGCATATATAATAACCGGTATTATTATTATTATTATTATTTATATTATTATTATTATTATTTATATTATTAGCTTTTATTATTATTTATATTATTATTATTATTATTAATATTAATATTAATATTATGATTATTATTATTATTATTATTATTATTATTATTATTATTATTATTTATGAGGTTAACCCTTCATTCACAGTACCCGCCGTGAGATGACCTTGGTTGCCTGCTCGGCGTTAAACCCAAATAACTAACTTAATTCACAGTACACACGATCCAACTTCAATTAACACAGATCCTCATGGGCCCGCGCAGTTGCGGGCGGAGGGGGGGGGGGGGAGAGGGGGGGGGGGTAAGGGGGCGGGTTGGTCTCATGATTTATGTCTCTTGCTGAGATATCACTTGATATGCTTCACCGTAAAGCGACCCAACTGCAGGAGACATAGATCCTCATGGACCCCGCAGTTGCGGGGGCTCGTGAGGATTTACGTCTCTTGCCGACGTCACTTTACTCTCCTTGGACGACTTGGGAGTTTGGGGCGTTGAATTAATGGAAAGATTAAGCCTTTGGGGTGTCGGTAGCGATTTTGTACGCCGACACCAGAAGAGTTAGCATAGAAAGTTTACAAAGTTTTGGCGCTTTGACCAAGTAGATCTATGATCACTGGTCGATCATGCACACTTCTCACCCCTGACAGTGCTTTTACCTACTTTACTTTGTAATCTTCCTAAAATATTCGCCCTTTTCTTTTCAAAGTTTACAACCATTGGCAGTGTTTGGGTTATAAACATTGTCCGCAAGAGGCCTACACAGATTCTCGTGAACCCCGGTAGCTGCAGCTAGAAGGTCTGGAACATCTACGTCTGCTCTTGTTGAGAGATTGTGCGACGCGTTTCGATTTTGTCGCCGAGTGCAAAAACGTTAGGATGAAATATGGAGATTAGCGAGAATTCCAATCATCGATTCTGAGTTTATTTTTTCCTCCAAGTTTATGCTTCCTGGCATTGGAAACAAAACCTGGTTATTTTATTACACGTTGATTTTATAACTATTACTTACTTACTTACGCCTGTCACCCCTACCCGGGTATAGGCCGTCGACGAGAGACCTCCAGCAACTCCTGTCCTGTGCTTCTCCTTCGATTCTACTCCAGGTGGTTCCCAGTCTCTTGATGTCTGCATGGAGGTCTCGACGCCAGGAGTTTCTCGGCCTACCTCTTTTCCTCTTTCCCTGGGGGTTCCATGACAATGCCTGCCTAGTGATACTGGAAGCTGGCTTTCTCAGACTGTGACCGATCCATCCCCATCTTCTTCGCCCAATTTCATTCTCTGCTGTTATCTGCTCTGTTCTCTCCCAGAGTCTGACGTTGCTGATCTTCTCTGGCCAGTGGATTTTCAAAATTCTTCTAAGGCAACTGTTCATGAAGGTCTGTACTCTGTTGACTGTGGTTTTTGTCAATCTCCAAGTCTCTGCTCCATATAGGAGAACTGCTTTTACATTGGAGTTGAAAATCCGGACTTTGGTGTGTTGTGACAGCTCTCTGGAACTCCACACTTTTTTCAACTGGAGAAAGGCTGCTCTAGCTTTACCGATTCGTGCTCTGACATCTGCATCAGTGCCGCCTTTTTTGTCTATGATGCTCCCGAGATAGGTGAAGGACTCCACCTCCTCCAACGGGGTGCCAGCAAGCAAGACTCAGTTCTTCCCTGGTTGCGTTCAGCCTCATTGTCTTTGTTTTCTGTTTGTGAATGGTGAGGCCCACTTGGGACGAGATGTCAGCAAGCCTCGTGGTCTTGTCCTGCATTTGTTGATGAGTGTGGGACAGTAATGCCAAGTCGTCTGCAAAATCGAGGTCGTCAAGCTGTGTCCACAGTGTCCACTGTATTCCACTTCGTCTGTGCTCTGTGGTCATCTTCATGACCCAGTCTATGGCCAGTAGGAAGAGGAACGGAGACAGCAGACACCCCTGCCTGACACCAGTTCTAACCTGGAGCTCCCTGGTGAACTGCCCTTCGTGGATCACGCGACATGTCATGCCATCGTAGCTGCTCTTGATCAGGCGGACGAGCTTTGTGGGTACACCGTAGTGTCGTAGGAGTTTCCACAGTCTCTCGGTCCACACTGTCAAATGCTTTCTCATAATCCACAAAGTTGACGAACAGCGGGGAGCTCCACTCCAGAGACTGTTCCACGATGATGCAGAGAGTGGCGATCTGGTCTGTACATGATCGGTTCTTCCTGAATCCTGCTTACTGGTCTCTCAGCTGGGGGTCAACGGAGCTCTTCATTCTCTCCAGGATGATCCTGTTGAAGACCTTTCCTGGTACCGACAGCAAGGTGATTCCTCTGTAGTTGGAACACTTGTTGAGGTCGCCTTTCTTGGGAAGCTTGATTAGGTACCCCTCCTTCCAGTCAGTCGGCATCACCTCCTCTTCCCAGATCTTTCCAAACAGTGGGTACAGCATCTCCACTGTTGTCTCTAGGTCTGCTTTCAGAGACTCCGCTGGGATGCCATCTGGGCCTGCTGCTTTGCCGTTCTTCAAAAATGCCGCTGCTCTTCTGATCTCTTCCCGGCTGGGTCTGTCACAGCTGATGGGTAGGTCGGTCTCTGCCGGCTGGATGTCTGGGGGGTCGGGTGGGCTAGGTCTGTTCAGTAACTCTTCAAAATACTCGGCCCATCTGTCGAGTTGGTCTGCTCTGTCTGCAATAGGCTTGCCTTCTTTGTCTTTTACTGGTCTTTCTGTATGGCCATACTTGCCTGACAATCTTCTGGTAATGTCATAGAGCTGTTTCATGTTGCCGCTGCCTGCTGCCTTTTCTGCCTCTGCTGCCAGGCTGTCTGTGTAGGCCCTCTTGTCTGCCCTGATACTCCTCTTATTTTATAACTATCCTAATAGCAAAACGTGTTCGGGCCCACGACGGCCGCAGTGAGCCCGCGCACAGCCGTGCGCGGGCCCACTGTGGCCGTCTTAGGCCCGAGGACCTTTGCTTACCGGGCAGCGCCTGCGCTGAAGTACAAGTTTCAGGTTTAATCGTATCTTATTTCACTGGGGAAAAACTATTGAAGGATATTTATGCCGCCCTGAAAATGTGTGTCTTCTAGTTTGGTTGGTGGAGGGGGTGGGGTTGGGTTGTTGTGTGTTTGGGGGATGGGATGGCGGTTTGGGGTTAGAGGGATGGGGGTGGGGTGGGGTGGAGATGATGATGATGAAACGTTTATTAGGATGAAGTTTTAGGCAACATTGCCTCTCTTACGAAATGTCCTATTGTAAGTATAAGGAGAGAGAGAGAGAGAGAGAGAGAGAGAGAGAGAGAGAGAGAGAGAGAGAGAGAGAGAGAGAGAGAGAGAGAGAGAAGTTGACTCCACCGTTTATGCAACAACTTGTCTTTTACCTGAAATTCATGTCATGCTCTGGGTACTGATTGGGTTCGATAAGCTTTCATAATAATATATCGTTCCGGCCCCCCTCCCCCTACGCACTCCTACCCCCCCCCCCCCCTCCTGTGTCTCCGTCCCTCCTCCCCCACTCACCTCCCAACGAATGGTAGACAAATTACACTGTAATCGCCCTCTGCGTGTTTCCGCTCTTCAAATCATAACTCGCAATTCTCTTTAACCTACTCCATCATAGAACAGATATAAATAGCACCCTCCATTCCAGCAAGAGGCATAGATGCTCATGAGGCCTTGCGGCAGCAGGGGCCCATGAACATCCATGCTTCTTGCAGAGGGACCTTTTCGGAATGACACCGTGTATGCACGGTCATGCATGGCAACTTTTTTTTTTAAACAGCATAGGTGGCTGCGCGCTCACGGGGGGTTAATATAGAGATATCGCCAAAAGTTAGCAAAAGGCATAGCTCCTAATGAGCCCCTGCGTCCACAGGGGCTCACGAGGATCCATGCCTCTTGCAGATTATATACGCGGTCATGCACAACGGCGACAAGAGGTAACGACAATGGCAGACTATTGCAGTTATGATCGCGTGCAGTTTACGGCGCGGTGCTTGTCTGTGTATGAGCGGCCTTATTGAATATTTCTCTGTACGCGTGTTATTCAGTTCATGTGGGCCGCTCGGAAGACGATTAATTAATTTGAAATTCAATAGAGCGACGGGGGTGTTTGCATGCGCTTGACTGATTTTCACGACCGACCGTGGGAAGGAAGAAATTAAGGTTCAATAGGTTATGAGCCCAACTTATTGTATTGAATACTCATTTTTTAAGGTGATTTTTTTTTTTTTTTTTTTTTTTGGTGGGAGGGGGGGGGGGGGGGGGGGGGGGTCTGACACGCAGGGCGGCTCAAAAGCTGTTCAATGAAGTAAACGCCGTTAGTGTTTCAGAGCAGTCCTATGTCAGACTACAGACGTGTGTGTGCCCTCTTTGCAGTGAGGGCGTCCAAGCAATACACAGGAACCGCTTCTCGCAATTCTTTGCGGCGCGCGTCCTTGTAGTTACCGTATAGTTAACCATAAACCCCGGACGCACTACAGCAGGATACTGGATCGACCATGATAATTCAAGGGTAGCGCCAGATTAGCTTGGCGCCTGATGGCGCCAAGCTAATCTGGCACTACCCTTGAATTATCACAATGCGGCCATGGATTTATGGGCTAATATTTAACCCCCGGATGTGTACAACATGCTGGGGGTGTGCAGGAAATCACAACAAAGAAAGATATGAAACACGCTTCGAAAGAACAATTTGCGAAATGGACGTACCGACCAAAAAAACAACAACAAAAAATTACATTGAATATCTGTTGTTGTTTCTTTTTTTTGTTGTTGTTGTTTTTTTTTTTTTTTTTTTTTTTTTTTTTTGGGGGGGGGGGGGGGGGGCGAGATGTTTACCACTTGCTTAGCAAAGAGACGTGAACCCTCTGTCTGTCGGTAGCGCCTTTTGTCGCATAATAATGATTCCTGCAGGAATCGTCGCCGCAAAAGGCTCCACGGACAGACAAAGGGTTAACGTCTCTCGAGCTGCCCCCTGGGACCCATTAGAATGATATGTCTCCTTTCCGGTGTAGCCTTTCCGGTGTAGCCTTGCCGGTGTAGCCGCGCCCTGGAGGAGTCCAGTGAATGTGTCAATTTCGTGCGCTTACCGACCTACCTCTGATTTAGAGAGATAACCCGTGTTCCCTGAAACCCACTCCGGTCTCTGCGTCAGTAATGGCTAGTCAAAGCTGTCACATTCAACAATATGCTAACCCATTCGCCAGCCCGCCAAAGTCCAGACAGCAGGAGGCTGATTGACCATGATAATTCAAGGGTAGCGCCAGATTAGCTTGGCGCCTTCAGGTCAGTCCATCTCCTGCAACTGGTACATAGTTGTTTGGCGGCACCTCCACAATTTGAGAAACGGGACCCGTGGGGCTATTAGGCTTAGCCTGGCAATTGTTACAACAGCGCGGACACTCGCTCGGTGGGCTAAAGGTCCTTGGGCCGACGGCGGCCGTCGTTGGCCCCGCGCACATGTTGTTCAGTCGAGGAGCTTTGTCTCGCGCTCACCTAGACCACGGCCAAGAGGCGTAGATCTTCATGAGCCGCCGCGGCATATGCGGGGGCTCATGAAGATCTACTGATGCCTCTTGCTGATGTGACCTTGCATCCACGTTCCGTGGGCGTAACTCGAGCTTTCGTGAAATCATTGAATAATGTTGTCCGGTGGCGGCTTTTCGTCGCGCCACAAAATGACCGGTCGGCTAATTTTCTAATAGACTCTGACACGCTCACAAAGGAACCCACCGACAGTGTCACCGCGCGCAGCCAACCACCACTAACTCATGGTGAGAACACCCGACATCCTCCGCGTGAAGCACAAAAACAATTCACAAGAGACATATATATATATGAATGACCAGGGTCTTCCGGCAGATAACCCGGTATTGTCCACAGAGAAACATTGTTGGCAGCACAGCCAATTTTAAAGTATCATTACGCGTAAATCTTTAGACACATTTCAGCATCATTAGTGTTTGTTATGCCTTGTCGACACACCTAATGAACTTTAACAGCAGTTTGGGCACGCAGCAAAAGTACACGCGTAATCACATTAATTTATTTATTCCGCAGCCGGCGTTAGCGTGTCAATCTATTTTTAGCTGTTTCTCGAACTAATAGTATTGTATTTCTAGAACCGAGTGGAGTCATTGTCAGGTTACTTGATATAAAAAAAACGAGGCGGTGTGCTGAGCTGGATTGTCCTGTGTCTAAATGAACCATAACTAGACCTGTGCATAGCTTTTCGTGACCATCTCTTAAGTGTATCTTTGAACAGTTACGGCGGTAGTCGGCCTTTACTGAAAACAGGCATTTAACATGAACATAGGGATTATGTAAATAATCACAATTAGCCTCAAACTCTTCACATTGCGAGAGCCTCTTTCCGCAAGGACAAGTACATTCACGATCATTTACCGAAGAAGAAAATCGGCGCCGACCTGACCTAACTCGGCGACAAAAGAGCTCCCAACCGGATTAGGGAGACCCTAGGGGAGCCCACTCTCGTGTCCGGTTTGTTAGCTCCTTTCGTCATTACCAGTGAGATTCTGTCATAGGCACTCGCCCCTTAAACCGCACTGAACGTTCGAGAGTGTTTATTGGAACGTTCCGTAATTGCGACGATTATTCATCTGCAATATGCATAGATCCTCATGAGCCCCCGCATATGCGGGGGCTCATGAGGATCTATGCCTCTTGCTGGTTCGATTTCAACCTGTCTTCTTTTGCTAGGAGAGATTTTGAAGGTAATTTGGGTGGTCAGTGTACGATGTTAGGCCGGCTGAACGTGGCAAATTTAGAAGGTATAGCACATTGTGTTACGAGGCACCGACGGACAACTCTGAAAGAGGGTCACTGCCTTTGAAAACTTCTGGCGTGTTTTAGTTGTGGTGATGAAAACCCGGGTTAACAGCAACAGCTACAAAACAACAACAGCAACAACAACACTAGCAACAGCAACACACTCTATGAGACATGAAATGAAATCAGTTTTCGTTCAGTGCAGAACTTGTTCGTGTCCAAATCTCTTTCAAGTTTTCTTGCTGTAGTCCAAAGTATTTGTGCTGGTATGTGATTTTAGACTTAATTACTGCCTTACATCAGTCCACTCCACACTTATTGTCTCCCTCGATTCGCTGCGCTGATCACCCCCACCCGGGTCTGCCCTGGGGGACTTGGGTGGGGTTAACTACTTTTTAGTTCCCAGGGTCACCCTGGTCAGCCCCACAGAGTGGGTTTTCCTCTCTATTCTGGGGCATGTGTGTCTACCCTTGGTCCATTCACCTGTACTGAATTTCCTTTTTTAAACTCTCCCTACTGTCTGCGCTGATTGTAGCTCTTGATATTAGATGTGTATTGCTAAATGGTCTTGGCTTTATTTGGGCCCCATGTCATAGGTTTATTTAACGTGCTGGACCAGCTGGCGACATACATTCAATATTCTGTTGGTTTTTTTTTCCCCCACAAGCAGTCAAGGCACGTCCTGAGAAAGTCTTGTTGCTGTCGGGACGTTAACTCATTCTACCCCAGACACACTACAGCAAGATAAGGATCGACCATTATAGTTCAATGGTGATGCCAGAATAGTCTGGCGCCTATGGGCGCCAAGCTATTCTGGCATCACCCTTGAACTATCATGGTTGATCTGTGTCCTGCACTGCAATGCAGTTTTCAGAGCACAACGGCAACATTTGGGGATCATAGTTTCGGTGTTGGGGTAGAATGAGTTAAGCAATGTACAATCAATCAATCGATGCGCTGATCGCGCGTCAAATCGAGGGAGACAACCAGTGTACAGTCTATTCCTGACAGTATAATAAATATCCCAGCTGTTACTGCTCAGTGTTAGCGTATATTTCTCTTGACCCACAAAGCATGATCACCCAAGAATCAAGCACTACAATGTACTAGCCCAGTGCGCTAAGGCCATCGGGCCAACGGCGGCCGACATCGGCACGACGGCCTTATGCGCATTGGGAGTAAGCCTACCACTAGACAGTCACTGAACACTCTCTCTCTCTCTCTCTCTCTCTCTCTCTCTCTCTCTCTCTCTCTCTCTCTCTCTCTCTCTCTCTCTCTCTCTCTCTCTCTCTCTCTCTCTCTCTCTCTCTCTCTCTCTCTCTCTCTCTCTCTCTCTCTCTCTCTCTCTCTGTATACGGTCATACCGGCACTATTGATATCATATAGCATGAGAAGCGACTTTTGTGACCCTTCATATCACGGTCGCGCCGAGTCTAATAATTTAATTGCTCGGACTTCCGCGACTAAACAACGGAGTGTCAGCTGCGTTCAATAAATGCGAAATTGGTTCGTCTGCTTCAGCGAGAACAACGTTCTCTCCTCCAGGAGTTATCCAGATCGCCATGTAAGCTCAGATGGATCAGCTGAACATGATTTCTGAAGGACAGTGCTTGATTGGCTTTGACGCCTGTTTCAACAGGCTCCAACAGTCCAAGCAAATCGAGGACTACCCGTCGGCTGTCGAGACGTCTGTCGACATGCTTTCTGACGTTGAGCTGTGCAGAACGTTTAAGATGAATATTGAAAAACATTTTGGATGTGACGTCAGACAATCTTAACTCATTCAAAGAGCACCGCATCAATCGCTGCGGAAGTGTCGTATAGCGTTGCCGTCGGCAACGCTATACGACACTTTAGCAGCTATTGATGCTAGGCATCTTGAATGAGTTAATTTATGGTGTTTTATATCGAACAAATCTTTTTGCGTTTCTTATAGCACAATCTCCGACGCAGTGCCCTGACGAGTACAAACGGTTCTAGTTCGATAAAAGGTTATGTGCGCCGGGAACCGCAGTTTATGAAATCGAGAAACACCATCTTCACGAGGCTCTGTTCAAACACGATGTTTTATCTTCACCATCACTTGATCGTCACAACAGATCTCTCTCTCTTTATTTATTTTTATTTTTTATTTTTTATTATCTTTTTCTGAGGGTGGTATATACTTATATATGTTTTATCTTTTGCTGTATCGTCTGATGTATTTTTATATGTGTAGAGTAGCAGGACAGTTTGGAAGATAGGCATTGCTATGCCTTAAACTTTTTATCCTGAATAAAAACGTTTAATCATCATCATCATCATCTCTCTCCCTCTCTCTCTCTCTCTCTCTCTCTCTCCCTCTCCCTCTCCCTCTCTCTCTCTCTCTCTCTCTCTCTCTCTCTCTCTCTCTCTCTCTCTCTCTCTCTCTCTCTCTCCCCCCCCCCCCCCCCCCGCTACTTTCTTTTCGCTGCCACATCTGCTTGCATCCGTAAAAGAGTTTGTCTTCTGCAAATCAAATATTAAAATGGGCAACAGCGCGGGTCCTACTGTGCAACAGACCCGGCCTGGGGCCGCTGTCGTCGGCCCAGTTGGTCCGTCGGCCTGTGCATCTGCAGCGCGCTGGGTTGTGGTTTCGTTCTCGGTTACTAATTTCTCCTTTTTGTAGAGCTGGAAACGTTTAATACTTAATTGCTGCGTGCTTTATCGCCGTGAACCCAGCCGTATCCCTCCTCAGGCATGACGTGACTTGAAAAGTGCAAGAAATTAAACGGGCTTAACGGAAGCTTGTCCAAATGCTTTCAAGTGTGCCAAAACGAAAATTCCGCATGTTCCAGTAACCATCAAAACAAACGCGAAATTATTGAAATAACCCGAAACACTCAAGAAGGATAATGTAACGGGAGCTGCGACTGGGATCTTATCGCTTTTGTGAAAGCGACTGAGTTGTCGTTCTTGAAAAACACGTGACTTCTCAGAACTGAACTTCGACTTGCAGACCAGAAAGGTCCCTGCCAAATGCAGAAGAGAAACCAACGAAGAAAGAAACGCGCTTAGAAAAGACAGTTACAACACAATTTCTTTCTTGTTTGTAAATCTGTTTTGAAAAAGGTTAAACTTCATTCGAGACGTGCCTCCTCCGGATACGCGGCATAAGCCGCGTATCCGGAGGCGGCACGTCTCGAATGAGTTAACCTGAACTATTAATAAATTGTGTCGTGATTGTCTTTTCTAAGCGTGTTTGTTTCTTCGTTGGGCTCGTTCTAAACTTGGACTGTGAGAAGCCCCCACCCGGGTCTGCCCTGGGGGGTCTTGGGGTGGGGTTAACTACTTTTTAGTTCCCAGGGTCACCCTGGTCAGCCCCTCAGGGTGGGTTTTCCCTTCTATTCTGGGGCATGTGTTTCTTTCTACCCTTGGTCCATTCACCTGTATTTTCCTTTTTTTTACATTCTCCCTACTGTCTGCACTGCTTGTAGCTCTTGATATTGGATATGTGTTGCTAAATGGTCTTGGCTTTATTTAGGCCCCATGTCCGTTAGGTTTATTTAACGTATTGGACCGGCTGGCGACATACATTCAATATTTTATTTATTTATTTTTTTAATTTCACATGCAGTGCAGGCACGTCCTGAGAAAGTCTTGTTGCTATCAGGACGTTAAGCATTGTACAATCAATCAATCAACTGGACTGTGAGACGCAGAACTCGTTTGTCTGTAGTAGTTGGACTGTCTGCAGAGTGCTTCCGCTGAGTCCACCAACAAACGTTATAGTCTATTTGAACAAAGCTTGCCTCGTGTCTTTTTTTGGTTGTTGCAAATAACTTTTACACGCAGATTATTTCAAGACGACTCTAAGAAAAAGATGATCACCAGCTTGGTACAACAATGCTTTAGCCGCTGCCCTCGGGAAAGTTTGAACATGACCTCTTTAACCCCTATCATACTGAGGCTGAAAGCTTCAAATGTGTACACTGCCACATGCAAGCTACACTATAGTACTTACATATTAGGATATAGACCAATGGCTTTAGTTCCAGGGTGGTGCCAGAATAGCTTGGCGCCTAGAGGCGCCAAGCTATTCTGGCACTACCCTTGAACTATTTTAGTCAAATTTATTTCACACACTGGTGTATTCCGAATGATAAGGGTTAACCCAACTAAAATATAGCCTGATCGAGCCACACTCAGCAACACTGACACATTTGTTTTGGTAAACTTCACGCTCCTGGTGTTAAATGGTCGATAGCTGAACGTCTGACCCGTGCGTGACTTGTCACAGTCTAGTCGTCAGGGGCGGTCCGTGGCGCAGTGGTTAAGGCGCCTGCCACCAATGCCAAAGGTGCGCGGTTCGATACCGGGTTCCGGCGTTGGACTTTTCTCCTCTGGTAAGTGTCACCGTTAATTCGGGCGGACCGTCGGGGGTTCTTTCTCCGGGTACTCCGGTTCTTCCACCCCACTTTGGTACCGGTCTCAGGCCACTTTACAAATTTCAAATACAAGCGATCAAAAATCTCTGTAACTTCAGTAGCTGACTGGCCCTTCGTTCGTCTTGTACTGTGTTTGTCTTAAATGGCGTAAATCCGTGTCTGTTTCGTGAGTGTGTGTGTTGGGTTTCAGGCGCGGCGCTTTGAGTCGATTTCCCCAAAATTGAGAAAAAGCGCCTATATAATAACGGTATTATTATTATTATTATTAGTGACTGACGCAGGTTTTAACTTTTATGTAGGCCATCTCCATGATCACCCGACGGTAGTGGCTAAACCGTTGGGTTAAAATCCAGCTACATTTTCACTCATTCAGCTGCAGCCCAACGGCCGTATTTCCCAAATTTTGGAGGCGTCATCTAACGACTGTGCATCAGTTGCAGGAGATGGGTCGACCATGGGCCGACAGGCTCCAAGCTAATCTGGCACTACCCTTGAATTATCATGGTCGACCCATCTCCTGCTGTAGTGCGTCAGGGCTGAATGAGTTTAAAACAAATTAGGACCAAGTTTGGTGATCACATTTTGTTCTTAGCGTTGTCCTGAAATATGTCTTGTTCGCACGGCCTGTACATAATTATAACCTATTGCCGTCGATTTCACGTCGAGCGCCTGTAGTAGTCCCTGGCGTTGACAATAAAATTAATGTCTGTCGTACTCATAACAGTGCCAACCTGTCACACCTGTGTATCAAGACTGTTGCCAGTTTCCCGTCACTCAACTTGATACGCGCGGGGGAAAGGTGACCCGCCGCTGACCCGCGCAAACTGTTGATGTGATCGTTGTCAGTTTCGGTAGCATAGGTACAACGGCCCAAACTGAAGCTATCTGCAAACACATGTGCGCAGGTCTGCGCCTTTAACACCTCATTGTCCAAGGCCTTGACCGATTCAGTCCCAAGGTCGCATTTCCCAAATTCGAGAGGTGTCACTTCACCACTATTTAATATAATAATAATAATAATAATAATAATAATAATAATAATGAGTATTTATATAGCGCTTAATTTGAACGAAAAGCTCTAAGCGCTTTACAATCTGTACACAAAAACAAAAATACAATGACATATGCTCATAACAAACAAAACACAATACCGTGAACACACCACTTTTACAATGAACTAAACAATAATGCATACATAATTATTTTCTAATTAACATTCAGTCTAAACAAGGAGGATTACAGAACTACAACTATGGCATCCAACACTGGCAGTTATTCAGAGTAAAGCTTGAAGAGGTGAGTTTACAAAGTAAAGTAGGTAAGAGCACTGTCAGGGGAGAGAAGTGTGCATGATCGACCAGTGATCATAGATCTACTGTGGCCAAAGCACAAAAAAAAAAAAAAGAGATAGGAAAGAGGGTGCGCTAAGTGTGACTGAAAGCAATGCATATGGAAGCCCCCCCCCTCCCCCCCCCCCCCCCCCGAAGGGGGGCGTATCACATATCCCACTGTTGAATTACTCCAGTATTGCCGATGGTGTGCTGAAGAGGTCGCCAAGACCGAAACAGCTGTCCACACCGGCTAAATTTCTGGATCCCCCTTGGCCGGGGAACCTAGATTTAAATTTCCATGCACTAAGTGGCTAGAACAGTGGGATATGTGATACGTCCCCCTTGGGAGGGGGGGGGGGGGCTTCAATATGCATTGCTTTCAGTCACTTTCTTAGCGCACCCTCTTTCCTATCTTTTTTTTTGTGCTTTGGCCATAGTAGATCTATGATCACTGGTCGATCATGCACACTTCTCTCCCCTGACAGTGCTCTTACCTACTTTACTTTGTAAACTTTCTAAAATATGAGCACTGGCAGTCTCCCCTTTCCTTTTCTTGAAGAGGTGAGTTTTCAACGACCTCTTGAAGTTTACCAGTTCCAGGAGATGTATCGACCGTAATAATTCAAGGGTAGTGCCAGATTAGCTTGGCGCCTGACCATGATAATTCAAGGGTAGTGTCATATTATCTTGGCGCCTGACGGCGCCAACCTAATCAGGCACTACCCTTGAATTATCATGGTCGATCCATCTGATAGCGCCATGCTAAGCTGACACTACCCTCGAATTATCATGGTCGATCCATCTGCCGCTATAGTGTGTCGAGGTTATCTTCTCGGCATGAGTAAAACAGGCAGCAAATGCCGACAGTTTGTCATTATTATATGAGTATGGCTGAAGATTCTGGAAAAGGCTTGTGAGGGGTGCGATGCAGCGCGTATGGGCTCATAGATACTACCTTGAATAAACTGAACTTCATTTTTGATCCACGCTATTGACCTGTCGCGTTTAGGACTGTATCACAGGCAGAATATGCTATACTACTTGTAAGTGTCTTAATACCTTTCTTTTTAGTCTGGCTGGTCAGACTTGTACCCATCCCGCCGTGAGATGGCCTTGGTCGCCTGCTCGGCGTTAAATCCAAATAACTAACTATACTTCTTGTAAGAGAATAATAATAATAATAATAATAATAATAATAATAATAATAATAATAATTTTAAGGCGCCCATACTTTCGATAAAAAAAGAGCTCTATGTGCCGTACAGTAACATACGTAAACAGTTAGAAAACCTGACCTCGTAATGCTAATGGAGTCACACTCTATAGTCTTGTGTTGACCGAACAGGTCACGGAAAACAATGTCTTTTGTACCTGTGGCGGTTGTGGTTTCAGTAATAAGCGAGGAGATATGGTACCACTAGGGTTTGGGGTCATTTCTCCTACCTTTTTTTTTTTTTTTTTTAAATTGTGTTGGCTTTTGTTGTTGACACTGAACATAGGTGCTAAGTGGTGGTGAGAAGATGAAGATCAATAGATAGGTAGGCGCTCGTGCAAGGCAAGTCTTGAAGTGCAGACGGTATTACCTGTCAATAAAGATCACCATTTAGGTGGCTACAGCCTCCGAAACGATGGTATTTAACAACCTTCACTGCCGAGAAACAAAATGGACATCACACTACTGCAAGAGGTATAGATCCTCATGGGTCCCCGCAATTGCGGGGGCTCATGAGGATCTATGCCTCTTGCTGAAACCACTTTGAATCCAAAGAAGTACCCAAGGGACTGAGAAAGAAACACGCTTAGAAAAGACGGATACAACACAATTTATTAATATTTCGGGAAAATACCCTTTGTCAAAATAGACAAACAAACAAACAGAGATTAGCCGCTACTTATCTTCATTCGCAGGAGTTGCCACATTCCTTCTGCGAATGAAGATAAGTAGCGGCTAATCTCTCTGTTAGTTTGTCTATTTTGACAAAGGGTATTTACCCGAAATATTAATAAATTGTGTTGTTCCCGTCTTTTCTAAGCGTGTTTCTTTCTCCGTTGGGTACCTCTTTGCATTTTACACGCTTGGCAGTCACCTTTTTGGTCTGGATTGCTTATTTTTCACTTTGAATCCACTTTTTGTAGGACGGCTGGATCGAACTCTTTCGCGTTAAATTTACACAGATTTCAGACGTACACTGTGGAAGGGTGGTCCCGCTGTATTATGATTTGACGGTGAGAGAGGAGGTCATACCTGATTTAGGCACGGCGCCGAATTGGCTGTCGTTATTGGTGTTGCTGTTGTCGGTGCTTCCTGGTGGTGTTGTCGGTGGTGATGCATTACTGACTGGTTGTAGCTGCACAGGTCTGTCTGTTAATACGCAGTGTGTGTGTGCGTGTGTGCGTGCGTGCGTGCGTGCGTGCCCGATGGCATGTGTGCCTGTGGCTTGCATGAGTGTGTGTGTGTGTGTGTGTGTGTGAGAGTGTGAGTGTGAGTGTGTGAGTGTGTGAGTGTGTGAGTGTGTGAGTGTGTGAGTGTGTGAGAGTGTGAGAGTGTGAGTGTGTGTGTGTGTGTGTGTGTGTGTGAGAGTGTGTGTGAGAGTGTGTGTGAGAGTGTGTGTGAGAGTGTGTGTGAGAGTGTGTGTGAGTGTGTGTGAGAGTGTGTGTGAGAGTGTGTGTGAGAGTGTGTGTGAGAGTGTGTGTGAGAGTGTGTGTGAGAGTGTGTGTGAGAGTGTGTGTGAGAGTGTGTGTGAGAGTGTGTGTGAGAGTGTGTGTGAGAGTGTGTGTGAGAGTGTGTGTGAGAGTGTGTGTGAGAGTGTGTGTGAGAGTGTGTGTGAGAGTGTGTGTGAGAGTGTGTGTGAGAGTGTGTGTGAGAGTGTGTGTGAGAGTGTGTGTGAGAGTGTGTGTGAGAGTGTGTGTGAGAGTGTGTGTGAGAGTGGTGTGTGTGAGAGTGTGTGTGAGAGTGTGTGTGAGAGTGTGTGTGAGAGTGTGTGTGAGAGTGTGTGTGAGAGTGTGTGTGAGAGTGTGTGTGTGAGAGTGTGTGTGAGAGTGTGTGTGTGTGAGAGTGTGTGTGTGTGTGAGAGTGTGTGTGAGAGTGTGTGTGTGAGTGTGTGTGTGAGAGTGTGTGTGAGAGTGTGTGTGAGAGTGTGTGTGTGTGTGAGAGTGTGTGTGTGAGTGTGTGTGAGAGAGAGTGTGTGTGTGTGAGAGTGTGTGTGTGAGTGTGTGTGTGAGAGTGTGTGTGTGTGTGAGAGTGTGTGTGTGAGTGAGTGTGTGTGTGTGTGTGAGTGTGTGTGTGTGTGTGTGAGTGTGTGTGTGTGTGTGAGTGTGTGTGTGTGTGTGTGAGTGTGTGTGTGTGTGTGTGAGTGTGTGTGTGTGTGTGTGTGAGTGTGTGTGTGTGTGTGTGTGAGTGTGTGTGTGTGTGTGAGTGTGTGTGTGTGTGTGAGAGTGTGTGTGTGTGTGTGTGTGAGTGTGTGTGTGTGTGAGTGAGTGAGTGTGTGAGTGAGTGAGTGAGTGTGTGAGTGAGTGTGTGAGTGTGTGAGTGAGTGTGTGAGTGTGTGAGTGTGTGAGTGTGTGTGTGAGTGTGTGAGTGAGTGTGTGAGTGAGTGTGTGAGTGAGTGTGTGAGTGAGTGTGTGAGTGAGTGTGTGAGTGAGTGGTGTGAGTGAGTGTGTGAGTGAGTGTGTGTGAGTGTGAGTGTGTGAGTGAGTGTGTGAGTGTGTGAGTGGTGTGTGAGTGTGTGAGTGTGTGAGTGAGTGTGTGAGTGAGTGTGTGTGTGAGTGTGTGAGTGTGTGTGTGTGAGTGTGTGAGTGTGTGTGTGAGTGTGTGAGTGTGTGAGTGAGTGTGTGAGTGTGTGAGTGTGTGAGTGTGTGTGTGTGAGTGTGTGTGTGAGTGAGTGTGTGAGTGTGTGAGTGTGTGTGTGTGAGTGTGTGTGAGTGTGTGTGAGTGTGAGTGTGTGTGTGTGAGTGTGTGTGAGTGTGAGTGTGTGTGTGTGAGTGTGTGTGTGTGTGAGTGTGTGTGTGTGTGAGAGAGAGAATGGGCGGCAATGGACACTGAGCTCTGTATCTCTTTGACCCGACAATCCATCAACCCGTCATCTTCTTAGATGTGACGATATCACCTCTAAACTTGTACCACCTACCTCGTCCTGAGGAATAGAGATCGTTAACCCCCTTGCACATTATATTTAACCCCCTCAGTGATGTTTTTTCACCTTGTGCATGCAGCCAATGCGGCCTATGGTGGCAAATTGTGTTTGTAAAGTGTGTATATATTCTACAACAAACCAAGGGGAATTACTCAGCGCTGGACAACAGTTAGATCCCCTGCCCCCGCCTATCAGGCACCCAATCGCCAGCCCACAGAGAAATACGCAGGTATAGAACCAGACGATCATTTGCATCTTGTTATTCAACACCAAAATATAGTCCCAGCCGTCCAAGGAACATAGACATAAATTGGTTTCAGCATGAGGCATAGAGCCTCATGACCCCCCGCGACTGCGGGGGCTCATGAGGATCTATGCCTCGTGCAGTTGCGTTGTGATCACTTTTCCTCGACAGTGAAGGGGTTAAACTGAACACTTTTAGTGGCTGAATGACCCACTAAAAATTTGCTGACGTTTGAGGAAGAGGCCCGCGTACAGCAAAGACGGCATGCTCTTGCAGATGGAAGGAGCTGGAAGAGGGGACATTTAACACGCTTATCACCAGGTTCGTGTGCAGGCCTGTAATTTCGGCCGTAAAGTCTAAAACACGCCCTGTTTAGCTCGAGGCTGCATGGACCAAAGTGACTGACTGTGTATCCAGCACAGAAACATTCAATCACTGCTTTGAGAGGAGAACGGTGGCATCTTCACGCGTCTAACCGCTAACCTGCAAAAGGCATAGATTCTCATGAGCCCCTGCGACTGCAGGGGCTCATGAGAATCTATGCCTCTTAAACAGGAAGCGTCACGGTGACTGCAGCTGTATCAAGCAATTAGCAACGCTAATCGCCGAAATCCCCAATCGAACACAATTTAAGGTCAAACGCTCCAGCCGGCCGTAAGCTATGCAATGTTAAACTAAGCTTATCTAGTCTGGGTTACCTATTCAGGAGTCAGACTCTGAATAAAGTTAGTAAAAGTCACCTTGCGGGAATCCCGATAAGCAAAACGTCTTCGGTACCACGACTGCCGCCGTCCATAGCCAAAGGGCTCAATTATTTCAAGGCTGGTTAGTGACTCGGGGGGCTGGTTAGTGACTCGGGGGGGGGGGGGCTGGTTAGTGACTCGGGGGGGGGGGGGGTTGGTTAGTGACTCGGGGGGGGGGGGGGTTGGTTAGTGACTCGGGGGGCTGGTTAGTGACTCGGGGGGCTGGTTAGTGACTGGGGGGGGGTTGGTTAGTGACTCGGGGGGGGGGGTTGGTTAGTGACTCGGGGGGGTTTGGTTAGTGACTCGGGGGGGTTGGTTAGTGACTCGGGGGGGGGGGGGGGGGGGTTAGTGACTCGGGGGGGGTGTCTGGTTAGTGACTCGGGGGGGGGGGGGGGTTGGGCCTGGTTAGTGACTCGGGGGGGGGGGCGCTGGTTAGTGACTCGGGGGGGTTGGGGGGTTGGTTAGTGACTCGGGGGGGGGGGTGGTTAGTGACTCGGGGGGGGGGGGGGGGCGCTGGTTAGTGACTCGGGGGGGGGGGCTGGTTAGTGACTCGGGGGCGGGGGCTGGTTAGTGACTCGGGGGGGGGGGGGCTGGTTATTGACTCGGGGGCGGGGGGGGCTGGTTAGTGACTCGGGGGGGGGGGGCTGGTTAGTGACTCGGGGGGGGGGGGGGGCTGGTTAGTGACTCGGGGGGGGGGGGGGGGCTGGTTAGTGACTCGGTGCATTTTTCGTCTGGCCTGCCGTGACTTTGGGATACTCGTCTGTTCAAGAAGACGATTCTGAAAAAAAAAACTACTCTGGTCTGATATTTTGCACCTTACGCCCTAAAGCTGTAAGGTCCAAAATCATTGACCAGCCTACATTGGTGAAAATTGTCATCAGAGCGTTACCTACAATTCGTGCGGGAGATGGATCAACTATGCTCACTCCGCGGTCGTGCCTTACCATATCTTTCTAAGCGTGTTCCTTTCTCCGTTGGGTACTTCTTTGCATTTTACACGCTTGGCAGTCACCTTTTTGGTCTGGATTGCTTACCAAAAAAATTAGCTTGTCGTCCGTCCTGGAGAATAATGAGGAAGTCGGCCGCCTCCAAGCACTACCCAAGAGGCACTACTCTCGTGCGTCTCTAGGCACGACCTTTTAGTCAGCGTCTCCAAGCACTACACCTGTTTCGAGCGACAACCTTTATGAAAGACCACCTGTCGTTAAAGACCATCATTTACGTGGCTGTATTACTGGAGAGGTCTTGAAGTTCGAAAAGCGTGACCTGCCATTAACCATTATAGCCCCAAGGTCCTATTTCTCAAATTTTGGAGGTGTTGCCTAACGACTGTGAACCAATTGCAGGGGATGGACTGATCATGATAATTCAAGGGTAGTGCCAGATTAGCTTGGCGCCAGAAGGCGCCAAGCTAATATGACACTACCCTTGAATTATCATGGTCGAGCCACCTCCTGCTGTAGGGATCTGGGGCTAAATGGGTTAACCTGTTTAGTGTCAGTTGAAGCAGACCGTGTTTCTGCAGTCTTCGTTCACTCGGTGCCACAGAGCCCGAGCTGTCCCACCCCCCACCCGGGGCTGCCCAGGGGGACTTGGGTGGGGTTAACTACTTTTTAGTTCCCAGGGTCACCCTGTTCAGCACCACAGGTTGGGGTTTCCCCTCTATTCTGAGGCGTGTGTTTCTGTCTACCCTTGGTCCATTCACCTGTATTTTCCTCTTTTTTTTTAAACTCTCCCTACTGTCTGCGCTGCCTGTAGGTCTTGGTATTGGATGTGTGTTGCTATTAATGGTCTTGGGTTTATTTAGCGTATTACTGAGACCGGTTGGCGACATACATTCAATATTCTGTTTAGGTTTTTTCTTTTCTTCCCTCCACAAGCAGTGCAGGCACGTCGTGAGAAAGTCTTGTTGCTGTGGGGACGTTAAGCAATGTACAACCAACCGTCCCAGGAACATGGATTCACAGTAATGTCGGCAAGAAGCGCAGATCCTCGTGAGCCACTCATGAGGATTTCTACCTCTTGCAGTTGGGGTGGTTCATTGCCGAGAAAAACTGAGCGAGTTAAAGATGATCATGATGGCCTTTAATGAGAGGTGACACGTTTTGCCCTTCGAGACTTCTCTTAACAGGTCATTTAAAAATTTTTTTTTTTTAACATTTTTTTTTTTAAAACTCGTTCAGTGCTCGTTGACAGAAACTGTATTTTGTCAAGTCAAGCCCTAGCGGTCCTATGAAGATGAATTCAAAGAGGTGTGAGCAAGAGGCATAGATCGTCATGAGCCCCCGCAGTCGCGGGGGCTCATGAGGATCTATACCTCTTGCAGTTGGGTGTGATCAAATTTTCTCGGCGCTGAACGGGTTAAGACAATTTGTGTGTGTTTGTGAGTGTGTGCGTGCGTGCGTGCGTGCGTCCGCGCGCGCGCGCAATATATATATATATATATATATATATATATATATATATATATATATATATATATATATATATATATATATATATATATATATATATATATATATATATATATATATTTCACTGTAGGTGCCGGGTGATTTTTCTCCCGCATTCAGCGCAGTATGTGATGTTACAGCTTATTACATGGCTGTCGACCGAGGTACGCGGTTTAGTTTATGAGCGTTGCGTGATTGTCCAGAGCGTACGGAATAGCTGAGTAAACAGGTGGCCTTATTACCTAGCAGGCAGTACTTAAGTGGCGTTGTTTATGGTATGAAGTACAATCATGTCATACGACCTACCTATATTATGCCACGCTTGCGTGTACTTGCCCGGGCACTGAATCGCCCTCCCCCCCCCCCCCAACCCCTCCCCTACCCCCACCCTTTTCATGTGTCTCTTGCTGACACCACTTGAATCCGTTGGAGTCTGAAATAGCTCAGGCGGTTAAGCATTGGAGCCTAAGAGAGCGAAGGGAATCGCCGGGTCGCGGGTGCGAGTCCCCGTCCTGGCTGGACTCGCAATCCAGGGGGGAAAAAAAAGACGGGCTTGTTCAATAGCATGTCCGTTCAAAAGATTGTGGTAAATCAACGTGGCACAGTTGCAGTGTGCCTAAATTGATCCGTGTTCAGGTCGTACCGCACAGGCAATCGATTTTCCCTGTCCCTTATGACCCACCCTTCAGGGTCGTCCATTATCACTTCGGTGCCGTGGACGTTAAAGCGCCAACCAACCAACCAACCAACCAACTTGAATCCGAGTTCCTGGACGGCGGGGGGGGGGGGGGGGGGGGGGGACCTTAGGGGTTGAACTAACTACAACGATTTCAGAAACATTCTCTGCGTCCGTTGGCAGTGAAGTGGTTAAAAGCATATACGAGGTTTTAACTCATTGTGCCCGAGGTAACCCGATACCCACACTTTGGAGTCGTCCTCTGAGGACTGCATTACAATTTAGGAGACGGATCGACCATGATAGTTCAAGGGTGGTGGCAGGATAGCTTGGCGCCTAGAGGCGCCAAGCTATTCTGCCACCACCCTTGAATTATCATTGTCGAGCCATATCTTGCTGTGGTGTGTCGCGGGCAGAATGAGTTAAAATCTTAGAAGGTCTGTCCAGCTCATCAGGTGCAATGTTTTGTTGTTGTTGTTATTGCTGTGATCGTTGCTTTCAGGTGTATCAAGCGAACCCCTAGCAATATATGTGTCGGTTTTTTGCGGCGGACAGCAAAGTCACACAAATTATCAGTTCTCGGGAGTCCATCAGCCTACCGTTGTCCACTCCCTCACCCCCACCCCTCAACCCGCCACCTATGCCGTGTGGCCGACATTATACACGCGTTTCACGTTGAGACTGCGCGACGTCTAAAAGGTCTAGAAATTTTTCTCTTTTCTTGTTTTGAATGTCCTAACGCAATAACCTACTTGACGTTCGATGAAACCCGACTTTTACAGAACCTCACTCAGGTTCGGGGCGACTCGCCCCGTAAGCAAAAGATCCTCGGGCCGACGTCGGACTTAGCTGGCCCGCGCACGAGGCCGACGTCGGCCTCAGGACATTTCGCCTGAATGGGTCAGTGTTTGTTCTGACAACAGTCCCGGCCGCTTGATTGGATTGCCGGTCCTTTTGTCTTTGTTATTTCTGTGTCGACCTCGCGAACAATAATGAGCCGCGCGTTGCTTTTGGTCGTACTGACCCATCTCTCCCCCCCCCCCCCCCCCACCGCCTTCACACCCGTAGCCATCTGGCTCATATTACAGAGCCACGCGTTGAGTGGTTTTGTTGTCCAGAGATGTACAAGTGGTGGGGGATGGGTCGCCCCGGAATGAATAATTTTTATGCCGGGAACACACAAGACAGTAGTCTAACCGAACTATACTGACGGTGAACTAAAAGTTTATTGACTCGTCTACAATAACGTGTTTGCCCCGACGCCCTACAGCAGGAGGTAGATTGACCCTGATAATTCAAGGGTAGTGCCAGATTAGCTTGGCGCCTTCAGGCGCCAAGCCAATCTGACACTACCCTTGAATTATCAGGGTCAATCCATCTATTTCAACTGGTACATAGTCGTTATTGGAATTAGCACCTCCAAAATTTGAGAAATGCGGCCGTGGTAACTAGTGAGGGCAACTTGAACGTCCCTGGTGGGGGAGGGGTGGGGAGTGAAGGATGCGGGGGGGGGGGGGTAGGGGAGTGGTGTGAGGGAGGGATGGGGGCTCTAAGATACAAGGCTCAGACTCTCAAAACCAACACACTCACATGTAAAAAGTGCAAGTGTCCAGCCTACTCTAGCAAGCATGTTACATTGACCTTTTTCTGACAGCCACACTCATTGGTCTATTGGGTCCGATAGACGTATTGAGGCTGGTGATTGGTCGCTTCTTTGATGTGCGCGGATGTGTCAAGGCAGCTGAGTGGGCATTTTGGTCTTAGTGCCAGCGAAGCGCTTATGGCAACAGATAACTGAGATGAGTGTGATGGAAAAAGATGCTTGCAAGGTAAATGATCTGAAGAAATCTTTCTGACTAATCGTGTTTTCGCTTGGTATTTTGGGGGGTGGGTGCAGGATGCAGTGCTCGTTGTGGAGGCCGGGAAAGAGCAATTAAGTGGGTGCGGTTGGGGGGGAGGGGGGAGAGGGGAAGGGAGGTTAGGATGGAATGTTTTTTTTTATGCCCTTGACAGGCAAAAGGCAGTAAGTCCGTTTTTGTGAGACGCGAGATTTTGATTGTATTACAGTGTAAATCTCGCTTTTAACAAAATGATTTTACCGTCTTTTGCCTTCCTATGTAAGTTTCGTTGAGGCCATGTATAATATTATGGGTTTTTTTTTTGTTTTATTTGCACCCCTCTCCCCCTTATACCCATCCTACCCCCCTTTTTCGAGTCCTTCCAACACTGAAAAATTAACCTACATCCTGAGTTAGATTTTTTTTCTTCAAATTTTGTGAGTTGTCCTATGAGGACATTTCAGTTCCGGCGATAGACTGACTATTAGGGTTCAAAGGATGGTGCCAGGACAGCTTGGCGCCCCTGGGCGCCAAGCTGTTCTGGCACCACCTTTATACTCTCATAGTCGCATATATCTCATATGTGAGCCTATCAGGATGTAAAGGGTTAAGCGACAAGGGAAGGAGGGGTGGGTTGGGGGGGGGGGGAGGCTGGGGAAGACGGGCAGTCCTCCAAGATCATTCTAAGGTGGAGTTTCAATCACAAGGCTGGAGACAAGACTATCATGGTGGTGGTGGGGGGGGGGGGCTTCGGGGGAGGGGAGGGGGGCGGACGGTGGGTTGTGGTGGGGGGGGGGGGAGGTGTTGGGGCGCGGTGCACTATTACATTTTAAACATTTGATCTTTGCTTACTGAAAACGAAACACGCGAATACAAATTACATTTACACGCACACAACGGGCAATTTTAAGGAAACCGGTGGCAATCTTACAGTTATAGATACAAATCTTACAGTTGTTTAAGTAAATAACCATCAAAGAAAACAGCTCGCTTAGAAATTAAAAGTGCAAGGATAAACCTCCCCCACCCCCTTTCCCTCCGAAACAAACAAACAAACAAACAAACAAACAAACAAAAGAAAGCCCCCCAGTAGCAAAACATCTTCGAATATGTACCCAACGGAGAAAGAAACACGGTTAGAAAAGACGGGTACAACACAATTTATTAATATTTCGCTTAAATACCCTTTGTCAAAATAGACAAACAAACAGAGAAATCAGCCGCTACTTATCTTCATTCGCAGAAGGAATGTGGCAACTCTGTATTGTACACGCTTGGCAGTCACCTTTTTGGTCTTTCTTTGCAAAACATCTTCGGACCCGCGACGGCCGCAGGGGGCCCGCGCACAACCGTGCGCGGGCCCACTGCGGTCGTTGTGGGCCTGACGACCTCTGCTTACTAGGAAGAAATAAAAGGGGGGGGGGGGAGGGGGGAAAGAAGAGACGGAAACCGACTCTAGAATAACAAGAACAAAACCAGTAAACGGATAGATTTCTTGCCGTTTAATTTAATGGTTTTGTCCTCGTTGTTTCGAAACGAGTTTTAATTTTTTTTTTTGCGTTTACTTTGTATGTGATCGTGTTTCCTTTCCTGGCTCACGCGTAGTATTCAATACTTTTGTCTCGATTAAAAAAAAAAAAAAAAAAAAAAAAAAAAACAACCGTCCGCGCGTGCCTTTGGCATTTTTGTCAGTCTATTAATTTTGAGGATTTCATTTTGCTTAAGTTCAACCTCTTTACAGCCAATGACGCCAATTACTTTTTGCCGCCGTCGTGAACTCAACCACAACGAGCCCCAGCCGTCCCAGGAACATGGATTCAAAGTGATGTCAGCAAGAGGCATAGATCCTCATGTCCCCCCGCGAATGCGGGGGCTCATGAGGATCTATGTCTCTTGCGGTTGTGTCGTGGTCACTTTTTTCCCGAAGGTTTATTGAACACTAAATACCAAAGTAATATATCTTATTCAGGTATTTGCGACCTACCCATTATTATCTACTTCTGCGCACACCTGAGGAGTGGTGTCGCTTTCAGCTCCAGCGCCAAAAGGATAACATTCACGCACTCGAGACGTGCTGTATTTGGATACGCGGTTGTCTGCCGCGTATCCAGTGCGGCACCAAAAAACAAAACAAAACAAAATGCCCCCCCCCAAAAAAAAAAAAAAAAAAAAAAAAAAAAAAAAAAACAGCAACAAACAAACAAACAAACAAAAATCAAAAAAAAAAAAAAAAAAAAAAAAAACCAAAAAAACCACAAAAAACAACACAACCCAACCAACCAACCAACCAACCAACAAACAACCGAAGCATAGTGCCAGATTAGTTTTGCGCCTCTAGGAGATCGACCATGATAGCTCAAACGCAGTGCCTGATTAGCTTGGCGCCTTGAGAGGCGCCAAGCTAATCAGGCACTACCCTTGAACTATCACGGTCGATTAATCTCTCGCTGTTGGCAGAGAAACGGAGGAATGAATACAGCCGGGCTATTGCAGCGAAACCCTTGATTTCTTGGCCGCGTAGAAGCGCGGCAAGAAGTATTGTAGCGCACTTTTTAGGTCGGTGTCTCTAACATACAATAGCCGGAGTGTCGGCTTTCTGAAACAGTGGGAAAATTTGATTTGGAAAACACTTTAGTCTGTCTCCTTTGCTTCCGTCGGCGGCGGAGGGAGAGGGGGGTGGGGGAGGAATTGGGGGGTGAGAGAGAGAGAGAGAGAGAGAGAGAGAGAGAGAGAGAGAGAGAGAGAGAGAGAGAGAGAGAGAGAGAGAGAGAGAGAGAGAGAGAGAGAGAGAGAGAGAGAGAGAGAGAGAGAGAGAGAGACTCTTTACAGACAGAAAGGTCTGTCTAGACGTTTCGAATACTCACGAAGTCACTGTCACCTGTCACAATAGCGACAACAGAAAGGAAACCTGATAGCAGCATTGCATTTTGAAAATAAAAAAGGAATGATGAATCAGAAAATGGACGGGGCCACATGAGAATTAGATGGTGTTGGTGATGATGATGATGATGATGATGATGATGATACATCGCTTTTCTATAGCGTCCTTCCCCACTGACTTACGCAGGCTCGGAACGCTGTACAAATGATTATTAACACACACACACAATAAATTATAAATCACAACAACAACAAAAACAGTTGCACCGAATTCTAACATCAATGGCATGAACAGGTTATGACACGGGCAACAATGATTAGAGTTTCATGTACTTTATGACGTCACGTGACTCTTGAACCACTCTCGTGTCATTCTCGACCTGTGAGTCACGCATGAACAAGCACGTACAAAAGCTTACAACGACCTGCACCAGGGCGGGCGTTGATTGTTCAGTAAACTTCAAACGGTTTTCCAAGTTGTCTTGCATCAACTAAAACTTTCCTACCAATTTTCCCACAAACCGCGTGACAAGGCTTAGGGATAGTATTAGGTCAAAATTGTGACCTGTAAGCCCCAGGCGTGAAAATCAGCAAGAAAATTGCAAAGTTGATTCTCTGATACGTCAAATGTTAGTACTGCGATGAGTGACGTATAACATCGAGTCGTCACTGATGCCATGACGTGAAGCTTGGAGTGACGTCATTTTTCTGCTCGTGCAATTCTTCTTCTTCATAATAGCTATGCCGCTACGCCAAACCACAGAGCTTACAAATGGCGGGAATCGCCGTGTGTCCGTCTTTATTTCTGTGTGCCAGTTTGTGCGGATCAGAGGGTGGGTTAGAGTAGAAGATGGATTCCTGTCGCTACACGAGCCCACAGAGCGTACTAACGGCTGGAAGCGCCGCGTATCTTTCTTTATTTGTGTGTGTCGATCAGAGGTTGGCTTAGAGAAGAGGGAAATTGATCAGCATAATAAGCTTAAAAATATGAACAACTCTGAATGTTCATAAAAGATAAACACATCTGAGCTCCAAACAATACGGTAGACTTTTGGGATGAAATCCTCATCTTGTTTTTTTTCCTCAACCGGTTTGTAATCTAGTGTTGCCTTATTTCAGTGTTGACTTTCAGGGAATAAATTGTGCCAGCGGGTGTCCTGGCACCGTGGCATCATTGACACATTGAGTGATGAATTTTGGAGCACCCCCCCCCCTCCCCTCGTTTGCAAGTGACGCAGCGGTCGCAGGGGCTCATAAAAATCTGCGTCACTTGCAGACGAGGGGGTTCACGTAGATCTTCGCTACAGAGACATAATGATCTATTGCTGGGTGAGGGAAAAAATACATGTATTGGAAACGCTGGCTGTGGCTCCAACCCAGATGATGTCAACAAAGAGCAGAGAGAGAGAGGCAAATGGGCAGATGCGTTTGCCAGCCAGAGGCATATATTCTCATGAGCCCATGCTGCTGCAGGGCTCATGCTAATCTATGCCTCTTGCAGTTTAAACGGTCTGGTGTAAAAAAACAGTGATCAGGAAATCCGTGCCCATTGTTTGATCGGCTTGTTTGCCAATCAGAAGCGAACCCTTGTGCACTCGTTTGGTGCGGCAGTGTGACTAGTTGTGTGCGCGCAATCTGCGCACAACTAGTCGCCGTCTTGCACCAAACGAATGTCCATATTGTAGTATAATTGTCGTCGGTGTAACTAGAAAACCTCGTATTTATATCTGACACACAATAACGAGGATTTCCAATCTTTGCGTGCATAACTGGACCCCCCCCCCCCCCCGCCCCCTTCTGGGACCCTGATCTAAATTTCCATGCACCAAGGGGCTGGAAATCCAGTGGATATGTGGGGGTGGTGGCTGGTTGGGGGTGGGGGCTTCCATATGCATTGCTTCCAGTCACTTAGCGCACCACTCTTTCCTATCTTTTTGTGTGCTTTTAACCAAAGGAGATCTATGATCACTGGTCGATAATGCACAATTCTCTCCCCCTGACAGTGGTTTTTCCTACATACTTGGTAGTTTCTTTCTAAATTACAAACACTGGCAGTCAACCATTTTGGACTTTTCTTTTTTTTTTTTTTTTTTTTTTTTGGCTGCGTCGTATGCATGTTCCAAGGGAAGGTGACCTAAAGTGTGTATAGTGGTGTCTGATTTTTAATTCCTTCTCTACGGGTGATCAGATGAGAACTACGCGATTTAAACCCCTGTCCACTGACTGACATTTGCGTGAAGAACATAGGTGTAAATGGGACCGAACATGGGACTAAAGAGCACAGGACTAACAAGAGATAAATCCTCCTCAGCCCCCGCGGTCGCGGGGGCTGAGGAGGATTTATGTCTCTTGTTAATCCTGTGTTCTTTAGTCCCATTTTCGGTCCCATTTTCATGTCTTTTGCACGAAGCAGCGTTCGTTTTGCCCCGGAAATCAGGGGGTGAAAGATCTCAAAATTAGTGCAATATAACTTTAACCCATTCAGCCCTGACGCAATACAACAGAAGATGGATCGACCATGATAATTCAAGGGTAGTGCCAGATTAGCTTGGCGTCGACAGGCTCCAAGCTAATCTGCCACTACCCTTCAATTATCATGGTCGTTCCATCTCCTGCAACCGGTGCATAGTCGTTAGATGACGCTTCCAAAATTTGGGAGGTACGGGCGTGGGGTTGAATGAGTTAAAGAAATGGATTAACACTCTAAATCACTGCACGCTTCAGTTAATACGGTCTTCCTGTGCTTGGAAAATAATTCTGAGTGTCACGAATTTGTTTTGCCACGTCGTGGACTAGGTTTAACCATGCCACCGAAGTTCTTGTATGATTTATGTTGTTCATTGCTTGTCTTCTCTTTGCCTTCCCCCCCCCCCCCCCCCCCCCCCCCCCTCCTTTCTCGTCAAAAAAAAAAAAAAAAAAAAAAAAAAAAAAAAGCCCATACATGGACAGATTTACGATTTTCGAAATTTGTTTGTTATTCTGAAGGAATAACATGACTTCTAAATGGATTTGTCGTAAACTACCCAAAACGGTCGATAGAGATGGTTGGTGACCAATTAAAAAAAAACAATCTCTCTCTTATCTATTTTTATATGTGTAGAGTAGCAGGACAGTTTGGAAGATAGGCATTGCTATGCCTAAAACGTTTTATCCTGAATAAAAACGTTTCATCATCATCATCATCTCTCTCTCTTTCTCTCTCTCTCTCTCTCTCTTTCTCTCTCTCTCTCTCTCTCTCTCTCTCTCTCTCTCTCTCTCTCTCTCTCTCTCTCTCTCTCTCTCTCTCTTAATTTTTTAATTAAGGTTATTTTTTTCCTTCATTTTTTTTTTTGTATGCTGCGTTTGTTTTCCTGTCGTGTTCTGTTTTGTTTACAGGACAGCTTGTAAGACGGGCATTAAGTTGCCTAATAGCTTTATCCTGAAATAAAAGACTTATCTCTCTCTCTCTCTCTCTCTCTCTCTCTCTCTCTCTCTCTCTCTCTCTCACTCTCACTCGCTCCCCCCCGCCCCCCCCCCCCCATCCCACCCTTTCTGCGTTTCTCTGTATGACTATTTCTGCGACAAATGAGTGAAAGGCCCTCATTAAATATCGTCATATCACACAGGCTGAGTGTAGCAAAGGGCCGGACAGTGCTGTGACAGCTCGTGATGGCTGCTCCCTGACGGGACAAATCGACTTCCGCCTTCCGCCTTCCGCCACCGTTCTGTGGATCTCACTCGACTCGGACGCCATCGCTTAGGTCAACCAGTGAACACGCAGTTTCGCAGAGGAAACGGGCGTTGAAACGGTGCTGTATTAACACATTCGAGACGTGCTGCATGCGGATACGCGGCTTCAAGCCGCGTATCCGGATGCGGCACGTCTCTCATGAGTTAAAGTGAAACTGGCGTAAGTTTGACGAGAGTTGCTTGGTAGGCAGATTATGTTGTGAATGAAATAGAAGTTGGTCTAGTTTCAGCGACACATTAAAGCAATCATCTGCCAAGCAGGCGTTGATTTACGAAGTTTGAGCACCGTAAAAGGGAAAACAGCAACTTCTTTGCTCTATTCTCGTTTGAAAGACTGAGTTTCCCGTTGAGCACAATGCGCAGTAGAAAAGCTTTGTCACACGGCTTGTGGGAAAATTGGTAGGAAAGTTTTAGTTGATGCAAGACAACTTGGAAAACCGTTTGAAGTTTACTGAACCATCAACGCCCGCCCTGGTGCAGGTCGATGTAAGCTTATATACGTGCTTGCCCATGCGTGACTCACAGGTCGAGAATGACACGAGAGTGGTTCAAGACTGGTGACGTCATAAGGTACATGAATTTCGACTCATTGTTGCCATAACCTGTTCATGTCATTGATGTTAGAATTCGGTGCAAAAATAGAGTACTTAACCCTTTGGATGTCGGTAGCACTTTTTGTCGCGATGATTCCACCGACACGCAAAGGGTTAATAAGCAACGACTTGTTTCCTAATGCAGCTTTACGCACGCAAAATGCGAATGCTTTAGAACCTATTTACACATTTAATATTTATTAGTAGAACATATGTAAAGATCTGCTATAAATTCTTGTAAAAACCAGCTGGACGAATTACCAAAATTTAAAGAGATTTTTTTTATTCCTATGATGAATGATTTTATAGGAAAATTACATGCATAGCAGACCCGTAAAGTAACTAAAGAAAGAAAGGACATTTATAAAGGTCTCACGGCCTATGTTGTCCTCACAATACTACTACTACTATATGATATTTTTGTGCGCGTGATAAATTTTAATCAGATCGGCTTCAGATGGTCGAAGCACAGTGAACGTTCTGCGCCTGATGCGCAGGGTGATACATGAGAAAGGCAACAGGCATAGATCCTCATGAGCCCCCGCACTTGCGCGGGCTCATGAGGATCTAAGCCTGTTGCAAAGGATGCGTTCGTTATCGGCGTGTATTAATTTTAGTTACCTGGACTGAGTGTTTGTCAGTGTTTATCCATGGTGAGCTACGGTGCCCAGCCCAGCACACACGTGTATGTCACACACATGTTTTGCATGTGTTGATTATTTGTTTTTTGTTGGAGAAGTACTCGACATCTCATCGACATCAGTATTGACAGTTTTCACGAAGACTAAATTTACGATGCATTAAATTAATTTACGAAACACGGCGTGGATATGTCGAGCGGTTGTTTGGTAGTTTGTGAAAACGTGTGCGAGCATCACTCTGTGTAACTGTACTTCGGCACTAATATTTGAAGACGGACCACTTTATTATGTTGCCCATTATCAACACAATGTATACGTATATTTTAACCACTTCTCTGTTGGTAGCATCAATCACTCGAGACGTGCCGCATCTGGATAAGCGGCATAAGCCGCGTATCCGGAGGCGGAACGTCTCAAATGAGTTAAGAACCACAGTCCAAGTCAAGTCAAACAACATTGTGTATGTCACATTGAGACAGTTCGAATTGTCGAGATGCACAACTTTTTTTTTTGCTTCTCCTGCAGTCTTTTGATTTCGCACGCACACACGCACACACGCACGCACGCACGCATACACGCACGCACGCACGCATACACGCACACCATCGCACGCACGCACGCACACGCACACACAACTGACCAAGAGCCTCTCACGCGATGATAAGTCGAATCCCCCAAATATGGAAGTTATCCGCTGGAGTCAAGTTCTTACGGGAAGGGAGGGGGGTGGGGGTGGGGAAGAGAGAGACAAATTGATCATGATAGTTCAAGATCGGTGTATTTGGTCAACTCGGTCCAAGTTTGAAAGAGTTGTCATTAGTACATACCGGATGTGGATGTCACGGGGTGTCATTTTCGGTCGTGACCCAGACACCCGGACCCAGAAACATGACCAACACCCAGCCATTAGAACAACATACCCTCTAATTCCCGATGTTTTCTCAGATATCAAGCGAAGCAGACACGCACAGTCAAATACAACTCTGTGGGTTCAAGGGGATGTATGCTTTTTCACAGTTCGGACTTTTTTTTCTCTCTCTCAAGAAACGTCTCAGAAACGTCGGTAACAATTAATCGGTTATCAATATGGACACATGTGGCAGGCAAGAGGCATAAATCCTCATAAGCCCCCGTACCTGCGGGGGCTCATGCGGATCTATGCCTTTTGCAGCTGGGTCATCGTTCTCAAGGGCTGTCACAGGAAAACGTCGATAACGAACGTTCCAAGCATTCTGTTTAGATCCACACAAGTGAATACTATTTTCAACTTCACCACTCTAGAGACACAGATCCTCATGAGCCCCCGCAACTGCGGGAGCTCATGAGGATCTATGCCGCTTTGGGTGAGTCTTCGTTCTCAAGGGCAGTCCAGAAAATTGTCGATAACTACGTCAGAGAGTCCACTCAGGTTGTGAACGGCTCTGAGGACCCGTCATAATTACTTTATAATGCTCCTCAGTGGTGAGAGAATTAATGGCCGGGCGCCTGGGACGATAGGTTCTAAGTGCTGAGCAAAATGAAGGCCATCCTCTCAAGTTTTGAACAAGGGGTCACTTGGCGCTGAAAGCGAATCGTTAACCAGTTTCTAGACTTAGAATGAAACGCGTTTTCTTGTCCGTTAACTAGTTTATCGACAAAAATAATGAAATGATTACTTTCTTCTCTTTAATTAGTTTATGGTCAAAATATTAAAAAGATTTCTTTTTTTTCGTTCACTAGTTTAGGGGGAGGGGCTGGGGGGGGGGGATGAAGGGGGGGGGGGATGAAGTGGGTGGGGGTCGATTCTTCTTTGCATTAACCAGTTTACTGACAAAGTAACAACATTCTTTCTTCTTTTTTATTTCATTAATGTGCTGACTTGACCATCGAAATTATTTCTTTGATCAGTGCACTTATCAACGCAGACCATCAAACGGCGTCATTTTGCAGACTACCTGTTTTAACCCGTTTAACCACGTTTCCAAAATTTGGGAGGGGTCGCCTAACGACTATGTACTAGTTGCAGGAGATGGATCGATTCAAGGGTATTGCCAGATTTGTTTGGCGCCGTAAGGCACCAAGGTAATCTGGCACTCCCCTTGAATTATCATGGTTGATCCGTCTCCTGCTATAGAGCGTCGGAGCTAAATGGGTGTGACAAGCAGGCCAGCGCTGGACGTTGTCCGCCCGAGGGCTCTTTGCTCACTCGCCTATGATCTCCACGGTCCGTCCCGTCTGTGGCTTCCGGCAGGAGTGTGAAAACGTTTTGACCTTTTGCATCTCCGGTCTGGTCACAACTGGTCTCATCTTTTTGCCTGAAGCCTCAGAGGTTCTCTTTTATGTTTCAAATATTGAAACATGTTCTTGTTTGCTGCGTATCGTTTTTATTTCCTGCTTTCCTGCTGTTTAATTACAACAAGGGAGTCTCATGTGTAAACGGAGCCACCCTTTCAGTGCTGTATTCATGCTCTTCACCCATCGATTTTTATCATCAGGTAGCCTGGGGGAGAGGGGGGGGGGAGTGCGGGTGGGGAGGGGGGGTGGGAGGGAGTGGGGGGGGGGGTCAGTTGCATGATGAGCCTATTACTGTACGAACCACTAAGCAAGGTGCTCCGCTACACCGGGGGTCAGTTGCATGAGTGAGCTTAGTCCTGCGCCAGCTATTTAGCAAGGCGCTCCGCTATAGCGGGGGTCAGTTGCATGAGTGAGCTTAGTCCTGCGCCAGCTATTTAGCAAGGCGCTCCGCTACACCGGGGGTCAGTTGCATGAGTGAGCTTAGTCCTGCGCCAGCTATTTAGCAAGGTGCTCCGCTATAGCGGGGGTCAGTTGCATGAGTGAGCTTAGTCCTGCGCCAGCTATTTAGCAAGGCGCTCCGCTAAGGCGGGGGTCAGTTGCATGAGTGAGCTTAGTGAGCTATAGCGGAGTACCTTGCTACCTTGCTCACTCATAAGCGGAGCACCTTTCTTAGTGGCTCACGCAGGACTAAGCTCACTCATGCAAACTGAGAGGTGGTGCACACGGTGTCTCAGTCTTTCGTCACGGCACGTACAACACGAGTTGAAATGAAACAGTTTCACGCCATTGTCTCTTGACGCACAGGTTTTTAGATATAATACGGCGACAATATTTGATTTCAATTAATGCGCTTCTCCGTCTGCGGCAAAAGAGCGGCGCAACGTTCAGACTCAGTCATGGCCACGTCCGGCAAGTACAAGATCCTCGGACCGACGTCGGCCGCTGTTGGCCCGCGCACAATTTGTGCGCGGGCCAACAGCGGCCGGCATCGGCCCGATAACCGCGTGTTCGCTGGGCAACCGACATAATTATTGGACTAATGAGGCCAGATTACCGATTACAAACGTTTCCTGGAGTGCTTATTGCATTTGCTCGGCGAAAGACCAGACAGTTATTTTGATTCAGCAATCAATGACTCGCTGGAAATCCCTCCTTTCAGCTGACACTTAAGACCGACAAATTAGTCGCGATCGAAGCAAGGCTATATCAGCCTTTGAAATGTGAACCTGGAGGCTAGTTGTTTGAGCGATCGTAGTACTGCGCCAGCCACTAAGCAAGGTTAAGCACCTTGCTTAGTGGCTGCCGCAGGACTAAACTCTCTCGTGCGACTGACCCTTGTTGCACATGCAGGAGTACAAATTATCCGAGAACTTGTGCGTATCTCTGAGAGGATGAATGCCACTCAGCTTATAAAGATGTTTTTAATATATATATATATATATATATATTATATATATATATATATATATATATATATATATATATATATATATATATATATATATATATATATATATATATATATATATATATATATATATATATATATATATATATATATATACACTTTTCACAAAGGCGTCGCCCAAAGCCAAACAATGCACTCAGAGTAGCTCCAAGGGACATAATTTTTCAATAAATTCTGAGAATGCTGTGCTAATGCCATGGAATTCCAGGCTATTAAGCTTGCATTGTGTCATCATGACATCAGCTGTCCTTTTGTGACTGCATCGCTTATTAGATCTTTTGAGCCTTCCACTGAACACCTACTACATAGAGTAATAGGGACTACCCCCAGGCGCCCCGCAACACGCTGGAGAATATCCAGTCCTTCCCCCCGAGAGGGGAGGCTAGTGCATGAATATTCCCAAACAGATCTTGGACCTGCTGGATAGATTTAAGATTTCGCCGCCTACGACCGGTTTCGACCCAAGGTGGGTCTCATCAGGTAGGCATACGGCGTAACCTGAAATTGCAATTGTATATATATATATATAATATACAATTAGACTGATTAATTTGCGTGTGGATCTGCGATTCAGAAACTGGCGGCCTAAAGCCGTAAGGTCCAGGTTCACAGACCAACAGACACATTTATGGGTGCGATGTTTTTCCATGCCTCCCTGTACGCAAGAAAAACCTCAGGCATCGCAAATCGCCAGGAGACTGTTGGTACATCCGAAGTTTGTTTTAAGCGAAGTAAACGACATTGAAAGGGTGCTGTCGGGATCTGTGAAAACTGTTGTAATATCCGGCTTTTGTTATAGCCAACCTCGCTATATATTAAGTGCCGCGGACTACTGATTGACTGTACATGGGTTTGCATCAGCCTGGAAAACTGAACCTCGGTAGACACCTCGCGTCTGCGCGTGTCAGTCCATCCGACCGCCCTTCGCCCCAGTACGCAACACGCCATCGGGTCGACGTCGGCCACAGGTTGGACGACTGACCCCCGACTACGTAAGCCCCGTGGACTTTTGCGTGCCGAGAACTTCAATAAGACGTCGCGTGTTTGTGTGTGTGCCGTCGGTTCTTCGGCAATGGTAGGCCTAATCAGAGTCGAGATGTTCGGAGATAGACTGAGTCGAGTGTGCCGTTTGTGTCTGACTCTGTCTCTAAATAGACCCAGTCCGATCTGCAAGAGGCGTGGATTCGCAGGGGCTCATGAGAATCCACGCCTCTTGCTGCTTGTGTTCGAAACCCAGACTTGCCCTCAAAACAAGACTCGAACAGTAGTTGTAGTAGTAGATCGAGATGTCTGTTTTGCATACTGTTCATTTGAGACGGACTGAATACACACCCGGGGTTATGCAAGTGGCGTATAGTTTCAAGAGCCCGTGCGCCTGCAGGCGCAGGGGTTCATGAGACTCTCCGCCAATTCGCTGGTAGGGTTCTGTCTCATTTATACCGTCAGCTCAGAAAGACGCCGAAGATCGTCAGCAAGCGTCTACTGCGGAACCAGTCTGTTGACCCAGGTTCGGGTCCTGATCGATTTCTAGCTTTGCAAACCGTGAGACCAACGCGTGCACGTGATAGGGATCAGTGCCTGTTTTTTTTTTTTTGTTTGTTTGTTTTGTTTTGTTTTCCGCCGCAGTAGCGACCGTGCGAGAGTAGTGCTTAATGGATGGCTTGTGTCTAGAGCCGCGATAGCATAGCTCGGCGCCGGCTCGGCGATGGAAGGTTACTCAGTGTCTGACTTTCTTTTGCGCGTGGAGAGGTGCATTTTTCACCTGCCCGGTTAGTCTTTCAAACTTTCGCCATCCCATAATAATACACGTACCTGAAGACCAGCGAGCGAAGATCGGGTCGCCGCCTATGGTGTCAAAATTTGTGGAGACCGCATTGGGTGCCCCGTGTTTGAAATCCCCCATCGTGGTGGCAAAACACGTGAAGCCTTGAACACTTTACTCATGCCCGCGACACACCACAGCAAGATACGGCACGGCCATGATAGTTCAAGGGTGGTGGCAGAATAGCTTGGCGCCTATAGGCCCAAGCTATTCTGCCACCTCCCTTGAACTATCATGGTCGACCTGTCTCCTGAATGTGTAATGCAGTCCTCAGAGGATAACTCCAAAATGTGGGTATTTCGTACCTCGGTTAACGTTTCTGACGCCCCGTGAGTACCAGAACGGCCTCGGGACCCATGCCCGGCTGTGCGCAGGTCAACTATGGCTGACGTTTACCTGAAAAGCATGCTGCTTTCTGGCCTTTCTACAGATCTGCAGGAAGGACGAGTTCGCAATCCTTGACGGAACATGAGGCGCAGTTCTTCGCGGATCCCCGCAGATAGCGTCCACGTGGGCTCATAAAGAACTACGCCTCATTCAGCGGAACTACGCCTCTTGCAGCGGAACTACGCTAAATTGCAGCGGAAATGCTCCCAGTGTGGATAAAATAGTATTTTCTTTTAACCCATTACATCTTGAGGCTGATTTTTAAAAAAATGCTTATTGTCCTATACGAAGCTGCAATACAGAACTGGAGACAGATCAACCGTTTTAGTTCAAGGGTGGTGCCAGAATAGCTTGGCGCCTCAGGCGCCAAGCTATTCTGACACCACCCTTGAACTATCAGATTTATTTCAAGAAATGGGTGTATCAGGATGTAAAGGGTTAATTGCATCATTTAATAAGGCTTCTCGTTTCCAATGTCCATTTATATCCTCGGACGTAGGAGTTCTGTTGGAGTTCACTTCCACAGTGTTCTGCTGCCCTTGGACCTCAGTGACGATCAGCAGCGATTCACGGGACGGAAGGGTCAGATGCATTAAGAGTTCGGTCGGCTGTTCAGTGGTCTGATATGTCCTTGTAAAGGCTGTTTTTGTTGCTGAACTGAAATTAGCAGATCACTAATAGTATTCCTTTGTCTTAACCCATTCAGCGCCGGCGCCCTACATCAGGAGATGGATCGACCATGATAATTGAAGGGTAGTTCCGGATTAGCTTGGCGCCATCAGGCGCCAAGCTAATCTCGCACTACCCTTGATTTATCACGGTCGATGCATCTCCTGCAACTGGAACATAAGTGTCGGCTGTAATAAATGAAAATCAAAGACGTCTACAGTAAGCATTTGCCGAAAAGACTTTCAAAATGGTTTGCAAAAAAAAAAAAGTAAATAAATAAATAAATAAATAAATAAATAAATAAAACCCGCACTAGTTCATTTGTTTTGTTGTTCAGTGTCCAGAAGAGCTAATTTAAGCCCTCGTTGCATTGATTAAGCAAGCCATTTTTTTTTCGTCCACGAAAAAGTTAAACAAATTGTCCTGCGAGCTTGCATATACCAGACTAAGAAAGGCGTCAAGAGCGGTATGTGTGATATATGCAGTTAGTATACCTCCGAGACACGGAGCTAGTCTACCTGAAGAGAATGGAGCACTACGTTGCTGGCATCGCTCTCGTCTGTTTTTCACATTTGACAAACGGCCAGATCAGTTCAGCGGACCCCACGCACTTTGTCCTGTATGTCTCTGGTCAGTCATCTCCCTCACATGAGTCACGGTTTGGTTGGTTAGTTCGGATTTAACGTCCACAGCACCGAGGTGATCATGGACGGCACTTACGGGCGGGTTAAGAGGGACAGGGAAATCTATTGCCTATGGAGTACGACCTGAACACTGATCAACTCAGGCGCACTCCAACTGTGCCACTTTGACTTACCATGACCTTTCAACGGACAAGCTATTGAACAAATCCGTTTTTCCCCCTGGTTTGTGAATCCAGCTACCGGGGCCGGGACGGGATTCGAACCCACGACCCGGCGATTCCCTTCCCTCTCCGGCTCCGACGTTTAACCGCCTGAGCTATTTCGGACTCTCATGGGTCACGGCCGCACGAGCTGACCTTTAAACCTCCACGCTCTCAGGACGCCTTATCGGTCACCATGGTGACAAATAGTGCGTGCACTGCAGTAGGAGACGATTTTGTGCTGGGACCAGTTGCGTGAGTGAGTTCAGTCCTGCGCCGGCCACTCATGCAACTGGCCCCTGGTCTGTGATTTTGGATCTTACAGCCTTTCAAAGATCCAAAGTCGCAGACCAGCACAACCGTCGGGGTGATTTCTTGTCAAAGAATTCGCGTAGGAGTTATCCTGACAACTACCGCGGTAACTGTTCAACTTCTGTAACAGATGGTTACGAAACGCAATACACACGTCTAGTTGTGGTTTATTTAGACACAGTACAATCCAGTTCAGCACACGTCGTCTTTAGATCAAGTTAACCTGACAATGACTCCACTCCGTTCTAGAAATACAACGCTTTTCAGTACGAGAAACAGCTAAAAATAGATTGACACGCTAACGGCAGCGCAGAAGAAATAAGTACGATTACGCGTGTGCTTTTGCTGCGCGTCCAAACTGCTGTTAAAGTTCATTAGGTGTGTCGACAAGGCATAACAAACACAAACGGTGCTGAGATGTGTCTTCAGATTTATGCGTACTGGTACTTTAAGTAGTCTCACTTGCGGGGTACGCCACAAGTACACTTATATTCAAATGAGATGCTAAGCATCTCATTTGAATAGAAGAGTACTTGTTGCGTACTCCCCGAGTGTGTATAAATTATCTCGGGAGCGATCCCGCAAACGGTACGGGTGTTGCTATACGTATGAATTATGATTAATTTCAAGATGGTTGCAGGGACAGGACATCTGACAAGTTGAAATCCTTGATGTATCTAAACGCTTTCAAACCTTCAGAAACTAAATGCAGTAGCAGATGCAAATGAATTAAGCATACCAAGCTAATCAAATTAACCCATTTAGTCTCATGGCCGCTTTTTTGGAGGTGTCATCTGACACCTGTATATCAGTTGAAGAAGATGGATCGACCATGATAATTCAAGGGTAGCGCCAGATTAGCTTGGCGCCTGATGGCGCCAAGCTAATCTGGCACTACCCTAAAATTGTCATGGTCGATCCACCTCCTGCTGTAGGGACTCGGGATTAAATGGGTTAAGACAAAGGAATACACGCGTGTATCGAGTATCGGCTACAGGCTTAAGAAGCCTTGACCCAACAGCCGAGGACCAATCGTTCCATTACAGTTTCCTGGTAGCTGCGTTCAGTCAGATGGACCGGTCAAGCCAGTCGCTGTAACTCTGACCTCAGGTTAGCATCAGTCTTCGTCAGATGTTACACGGCAAGTCACTTTGGGCGACGTGACCACTGAAACTATCAGGGACCATGTGACAACGAGAAGTGCATGGGGCTGACTGATGTGCTCTTAACTCATTCAGCCGGCCCTGACGCACTACAGCGTTATTATTAATCAAGTGTATTACCAGATTAACTTCGTTTAACTCCGCCAAAATAACTTGTTCATATTGTGATGGTTGCTGTGGTAACAGTTTTATGTTTTATGTTTTCATCCTTATGTATGCTGTCATTACTAGTTTGTGTGATAATTGGTTTGATATTATTTTAGTCTTAAGTAACTGACATCAAGACACATTCCAATGTTTATATTGTGGGATTTTTTTTTTAACATGGAAACATAATAATGACAATAAACTATTTTATATTATCTTGTCTTATCTATGCCTGTCGGCGCCAAGCTAATCTGGCACTACCCTTGAATTATCATGGTCGATCCATCTCCTGCAACAGGTGCATAGTCGTTAGATGACACCTCCAAAATTTGGGAAATACGTGCGTCGGGCTGAAGGATTTAATGCATGGACCGGACTGTATACAGATGGCCTTGTTTGGTGGGAATGGCTCGCTTACGCGGCAAAGATCCATCGAACCAGCGCCATACATTTGCAGCCTTTAGGTGGCAGCGGAAGATGGGTCTGCCATGATAGTTCTAGGGTAGTGTCAGATTTGCTTGGCGCCAATTTTTTTCCCCCAAATATCCCTGAAAAACTCATTATACCCCAGACACACCACAGCAAGATAAGGATCGACCATGATAGTTCAAGGGTGATGCCAGAATAGCTTGGCGCCTCTGGGCGCCAAGCTATTCTGGCATCACCCTTGAACTATCATGGTCGATCTGTGTCTTGCACTGCAATGCAGTCGTCAGAGGACAACGGCAACATTTTGGGATTTCGGTCTTGGGGTACAATGAGTTAAAACATCGGACATAGGCAAAGTGTTGCATGTATACGCAAGCAGAAGACACCACATTACGACTGAAATAGGTGGGTGGAGATTGTTGAGGTGTAGTATTAGGTTAAAAGAAAAGGAGTACCCAACGGAGAAAGAAACACGCTTAGAAAAGACAGTTACAACAGAAGTTATAAATATTTGGGGTAGATACCCTTTTTCAAAATAGACAAAACAAACAAATAGAGAGACCAGTCACTACTTATCGTCATTTATCGCAGAAGGCATGTAGCCACGAATTAAGTTAATGAACTTAAGTATTTTGTCTTATTGCTACCAGTGCTTTGAAAAGGGGATTTTAGTATTAGATTAGATTAGTGCCAAGAATGTTTTCAAACCGGTACCGCTTGCGGAGGTACTCCCCGTTTAGACTCCTTTGGGGAGTACGTAACAAGTACACTTCTATTCAAATGAGATGTTTCGCATCTCGTTTGAATAGAAGTGCATTGGTGGCGTACTCCCCGAGTGGGTGCATCTGGGGAGGACTCTCGCCAACAGTACGGGAAGGCACCGAGAGGAAACACCCATCGAAGAGCTGTAGCCTACATACACGCTTGGGGACAGGAAGGACAAAACAGTTCACTAAATTTTCTGGCAAATCCCCTTTTTTAAAAGTATTGGTAGCAATACGATAAAATACTTAAGTTCATTAACTCATTCGAGACGTGCCGCCTCCGGATACTCGGCTTATGCCGCGTATCCGGAGGCGGCACGTCTCGAATGAGTGAATGAATTAAGAACCCTGCCGTTTGAAAGCAGAGGACAGAAGTCAATTTTTTTGTGAAGAAAGAGATTTTCATTGTAAAACAATGGAAATCTTGCTCTTCACAAAAATGTACTTTCAGAACGTAACGCAATCGTACACGTTTGGCAGTCTCTCTTGGGCCCGGGATATCGCGCGGGACGAAACGATTTCTCGCTTTGAACGTAGACTGCACGGAACTGCTTTGAACAAAAATGGATGGAGTCAACAGGGCCTATTCAAGTCTCAATAATCCTGACCGCACTCAATAAACTGAGTGGTCTTTCCTACTCAGCAGTTCCAGAGTAGTCTTTCCAAAGTTACAGTACACTTGAGGATCCTGACAAACGTGAAGGGCAAACAATCAGGGGCAGCTAATCGCGCGCTGACCTCCCCTACATCCTGAAAAATGAGACAGATGTCGAAGAGCACTAATCGTGGACTATTGGCGGGCTATTGGCTCTTCTCGCTGGAACTACCATCTGCCTCCAAACACTTAACACAACCTGTCGGGCTTTGGTCGAGAAACATTTTTGTACGATTTTTATACGTATAGTATCGATAGTATCGATTTCCTTTGTGCCACTAATAATAATAAATAAATTAAAAAAATAGTTATTGCATAGCGCTGTTCTCTAGGAAAACACTGGACTCACTGCGCATGCACAACAGCACACACACTCTCTCTCTCTCAGACACACGCACAATTATACACTACTTTAAACCACCCCATTCCTTCCCAACACCTTTCATCCACTTCCCGCCAGAATCAGAATAAAATGCAGTCAACAGTTGGCTAAAGGTGAGCTAAATGTTAAATGCCCGACAGAAAAGAAATACCTTTAAGTGAGCTTTGAACTGTGACAATGTGGGCAGATTCCGCATTTCAGTTGGCAGCGAGTTCCACACACTTGGGGCTAAAAAGGTGAAAGAATGCTCCCCGACAGTCTTCACGTTAAGCTTCGGGATTTTTAAAAGTTTTTCACTGGAGGGACTAGTCTTTATTAGAATTAGCGCTTTATTATATCATTATGTTATTATTATTGTTCTTCTTCTTATATTTGTTTTATCAATATTATTATTATTGCTTTTGCTATTATCAGTATTATTATTATTATCATAGATGATTCATGATAGCGTCAATTGTTTTCTCTTTCCCAGTCCGCAAAAGGCCTTCGGGCTGAAGTCGGCCGCAGTGGGCCCGATGGGTGCTGGGTGCTGGGTTCCCTGTGAACCCCTTCACTACAAGTGGACGCAGAGTGCGTTTTTTTTAAGTCATCGTCATTTGAAAGATCTCCAAAGGAACGTGGATACAAAGTGGTTTCAGCAAGAGGCATAGATCCTCATGAGCCCCCGCAACTGCGGGGGCTCATGAGGATCAATACCTCTTGCAATTGGCTGTTGATTTTTTCTCGGCTGTAAAGGTTTTACACTCGTTTGATGGTGAAAAAGGGAGAGATCGGTGCCGCTGTAAACGTACGTTCCTCCACCGAAGCCTGTTGATAGCCCGCACGAAATCTCGTCTGGTAGTCACGTGACTCTGGTTGCGGGCCAATAAGGTGGCACTAGAGATTAACCCGTTCAGCTCTGAAACCTACAACAAGAGGTGGCTCGACCGTGGTAGTTAACACATTCTGTCCTCTGAAGACTGTGTTACACTTCTGGGACAGATCGAGCGTAATACTTCAAGGGTGGTGCCAGAATGGCTTGGCGCCTATGGGCGCCAAGCTATTCTGGCACCACCCTTGAAATATCACGTTCGATCCTTGTCTTGCCGTGGTGCGTCAGGGCTGAATGAGTTAAAGGTGGTGCCAGAACAGCCTTCCTGTTGAAATCGACCCCTATGAAATGCACATCCGAAGGAGTGTCTTTAGAAGTCATGACAATACTTCAATCACAAGTCTGGTAAATGGCAGGCAATCAGCAGTACTCTGTGCAACACTCGAAAACTCCCCTGCCCCTCCCCTCACATAGGGCGTAGATCCTCTTGAGTCTCCACAGACAGAGCGGGTTGAAGAGGCTTTATGCCTAACATTTGACCCCTTTTCGTCGTGCGCATTCAAACTTGTTGTCTCCCTCGATTCGCTACCGCCGTACAACGGTAGCGAATCGAGGGAGACAACCAGTGTGCGTGCGCACTGGACATACCTTGCGTGCAGTCGCGCATTTGGACTGGTCTGACGGTGATGAGAGGACAATGTGCCACATGCTGACCGCCTGAGCGTTACAGTGTCATGGAGCGGTCTCTGGCGACCTGTGGTCATCGTGTCAGGCTCGATCCTTTGCCTGTGACCGCTCATTAACCTAGCCCTTCACTGACGAGAAAAAAGTGAACATCACCCAACTGCTAGTGGCATAGAGCCTCATGAGACCCCGCCACGATTGACGGCAGCGAAGAGATGCAAGATCATGTGGCGCTGTCAATCAGTCTCAAGTCAAGTATTTTTTAGTTAACTCATTCGAGACGAACGGCATCCGGATACGCGGCAACAGCCGCGTATCCGGATACCGTTCGTCTCGAATGAGTTATTTTTACTGTTGTTGATGCAGTCAGAATCATATCGTCGGTGTTAACTCGAAAACCTTGTATTTGACAGACACACGTACGAGGTTTCCCAGTTACATCGAGGATATAGTATATTCCGTCCGTCAGTTTAATTCTTTTTCTAGATCCAAATTGTACGCGTGCGAACTTGCCAAACCGTTGGAAAGTACGCGCCCAGTTTGACTATCCATATACTGGCGGAATTCTTCAACGTGTGAATCAAGACTTTCTAACTTCCGGTGGAAGTTTTGATTGACTTCAATGTGTTTTTTCCACCCATAAGTCTAATTCGTTTTCCGGATCCAAATTGTGCGCCCGCGAACTTGCCAAACTGTTCGAAAGTACGCGCCCAATTTGACTATCCATTATCTGCTTTTGTCTGGCAAAAATGAAATGTTCATTGTTGTACAATATGGACTTGCTGACTTTAATCACTTTTATTAAAATGCTTCAGTGTGTGCCGTAATCGAAGACTTTCTAGCTTCCGGCGGAAGTTTTGACTGGCTTCGGGTGTATATTTTCGTACGTGTCCATTCTCCCGTTTCCGGTCATGCGCACCGCGATTCTTTGTCCCAGACACATTCGATACCAATTACCCTTTTCGCAGAACCACGCACGTCTGCAAAGGACAATTGGCACCTCCAGCTAACAGAAGAAAGATGGCGCTGTAATTGTACCCGGTGCAGTTATTAGCTTGCAGCCCACGGCGGGACGGTTGCCAAGGCAGACAGATCACTATAGCTGTCCAAGACCTCAACTCGTACCCCGGGGCAAGCTCTCCCCCCCCCCCCCCACCACCACCTCACGTCACCGGAGACTTAACTGATCATTCCTTTAACCCTTAAAATTCGGAATACACCAGTGTGTGAAATAAGTTTGACTAAAATAGTTCAAGGGTAGTGCCAGAATAGCTTGGCGCCACTAGGCGCCAAGCTATTCTGGCACCACCCTTGAACTAAAGCCATTGGTCTATCTGTAAGTACTATACTGTACCTTGCATATGGCAGTGTACAAATTTGAAGCTTTTAGCCTCAGTATGATAACGGTTAATCCTTTGGCTGTCGGTAGCGGTTTTTGTCGAGATGATTCCTACTGGAATCATCGCGACAAATACCGCCGCCGACACGAAAAGGGTTAACCTGCTGTGCATGCAGCCACCGGTAGTGTGTTTCGAGTACCGGTGGCTGCAAGCACAATGGCGTTAACTCGTATGGATGGTTATTGGGATTTAACGCAGAGCATGCGACTAAAGGCCACCTCACGGCGGGTTAACTCATTCAGTACGGGCGCATTACAAGATACGGATCGACCGTGATAGTTCCAGAATGGTGCCGGAATAGATTGACGCCTGTAAATTCAATCAGCCCTGACACACTATAATAATACAAGACTAATGTGGATTTACCATGATAGTCCAAAAGTGTGCCGGCTGATCGTTCAAGAGTAGTGCCAGGATAGCCTTTATCTGTGTCCTGTTACAATTAAGGCAAGAGTAAGATACTCAAGACAAACACAGCCACCACTAACCCGATTACGCTTGACAAAGAAGCACTAGAGGAGGTGGACGCCTTTACTTATTTGGGTAGCGTCATCGACAAACAGGGAGGCTCAGATACGGATGTCAACAACGGATAGGGAAAGCACGAACAGCATTTATACAATTGAGGAACATCTGGAGATCCAAAGAACTATCAACCAAGACCAAAGTCAGGATTTTCAATACCAATGTCAAGGCAGTTCTTCTATGGAGCAGAAACTTGGAGAACAACAGTTGCCAGCACAAGGAGAATACAAGTCTTCATTAACAACTGCCTGCGCAAGATCCTAAATATCCACTGGCCAGAGACCATCAGCAACAACGAACTCTGGAATAGAACCAAACAGCTGCCTGCAGAAGACGAAATAAACAACGACGTTGGAGATGGATAGGGCACACTTTACGTAAGCCAGCGGACAACATCACCAGGCAAGCCCTAACATGGAATCCACAGGGCACGCGGAAAAGAGGCAGACCAAGAAACACATGGCGCCGAGAACTGGATGCAGACCTTAAGACCATGAAGATGACCTGGAACCAACTGGAAAGGAGAGCCCGGGACAGAGACTCTTGGAGATCCTTTGTAGGCGGTCTATGCCCCAGTAGGGGTGCAAGGCGTAAGTACTGTTACAATTACACTTGTGTTCAGTTCAGTTCAGTTCAAGATGGGAGCTCTAACTCTCGGAAAGGCCCATACGCACTCCATCAGAAGTCTCACCAATCAGAAGTCTTCCCAGAGTTCCTTTGGATATTGTACCAATATGAGTCTGATTCACTATAGATCTCTCATGTCTTTTCAAGTCTGCCCAACACCCGCTGCCTTTCTACACATCTCTGCTCTGGAGGCGATCAACTGCATGTGTCGTGCCCTTGGCTCTGTTCCTGGAAATGCTTTCTCATGTTTGTAACTATGTCAGATCTGCACATCCGCAGCCCCTGTTTGACCTCTGCCTTGCCCGCGAGGGTATCCGCTTGATCGCCGCCCTGGACTCGATCCAGCATGTCCTGGGCAGTAGACCAACAAAGGTCTTAGGCGTGCATTTGCCATGGCCATTGCCCAGTGCCCTTCTTGGCTTCCTGTTACTGCTTCGAATTACACTCTTTAGAAGACAACTCCCAAATCGGTGAGTTTTGATTGCAGGGTTCAAACTAGGACGAGGAGAAAATGAAAGCAAACAGGACTGATCTCTTTCAGCAAGAGGAATAGACCCTCATGAGCCCTGCGCTTAGCACATGGACTCATGAGGATCTATGCCTCTTGTGGAGGAAGACGGAGAATATAAGCTGCGTTCAGGGACCGACCATGTAACCGCGTCTCACACCCTGTCACCGTTCCTCCCCGTGGGGACTGGCCCTATAGTTCCGTGCCAGACTGGCTAACTTCGGGCGGGCAGGCGTGGACAAGGATGGAACATTTTTGGTACAAAAATCACACAGTCCAGACCAACAAGGTGACTGAATATTTAGCGTGTACAACGCACAGAAGATCCCCAAATAAAGAAAGACGATTAGAAAGGACAAGTGCCACACAGTTTATTGAGTGAAGAGAAAATCTTGGATCTGGTGTAAGGCTTATTCCATATATATATATATATGAAACGCGAACGCCAAATTGCCATTTATGAATAATGGGTTAGAATCGGTGTCCCAACTAAACGCCTTCAGTAGGTCTGTATTCGTACATTGATGCACCCTTTTAACCCTTTGCGTGTCGGTGGCGGCTTTTGTCCCGATGATTCCGACATGAATCATCGCGACAAAAACCGCCACCGACACTCAAACGGTTAAGTGACATTATTGCGCGATATCATGTTTCGATGTGGTTGCCTCAACTTTCCCATCTTCTGCTGACGGAATCTAGGAAACGTCAGGAAATGCTGACAGCCGCCTTGTAAAGAAAACCTTTAGTCACATTTCTGGCATATTTTCTTGTTTTTTTCTCTCTCGAAAACAGAAAATTGGTACGAGTTTGCATGCAAACGCCATTGATTATCTGCACACTCTTGCTAAGTAAGTTGTTTGACACTGAGGTTGGTGCATTAAGTAAGTTGTTTGACAGGTTGGTGCATTAAGTAAGTTGTTTGACAGGTTGGTGCATTAAGTAAGTTGTTTGACAGGTTGGTGCATTAAGTAAGTTGTTTGACAGGTTGGTGCATTAAGTAAGTTGTTTGACAGGTTGGTGCATTAAGTAAGTTGTTTGACAGGTTGGTGCATTAAGTAAGTTGTTTGACAGGTTGGTGCATTAAGTAAGTTGTTTGACAGGTTGGTGCACTAAGTAAGTTGTTTGACAGGTTGGTGCATTAAGTAAGTTGTTTGACAGGTTGGTGCATTAAGTAAGTTGTTTGACAGGTTGGTGCACTAAGTAAGTTGTTTGACAGGTTGGTGCACTAAGTAAGTTGTTTGACAGGTTGGTGCACTAAGTAAGTTGTTTGACAGGTTGGTGCACTAAGTAAGTTGTTTGACAGGTTGGTGCATTAAGTAAGTTGTTTGACAGGTTGGTGCATTAAGTAAGTTGTTTGACAGGTTGGTGCATTAAGTAAGTTGTTTGACAGGTTGGTGCATTAAGTAAGTTGTTTGACAGGTTGGTGCACTAAGTAAGTTGTTTGACAGGTTGGTGCATTAAGTAAGTTGTTTGACAGGTTGGTGCACTAAGTAAGTTGTTTGACAGGTTGGTGCATTAAGTAAGTTGTTTGACAGGTTGGTGCATTAAGTAAGTTGTTTGACAGGTTGGTGCACTAAGTAAGTTGTTTGACAGGTTGGTGCACTAAGTAAGTTGTTTGACAGGTTGGTGCACTAAGTAAGTTGTTTGACAGGTTGGTGCATTAAGTAAGTTGTTTGACAGGTTGGTGCATTAAGTAAGTTGTTTGACAGGTTGATGCATTAAGTAAGTTGTTTGACAGGTTGGTGCATTAAGTAAGTTGTTTGACAGGTTGGTGCATTAAGTAAGTTGTTTGACAGGTTGGTGCACTAAGTAAGTTGTTTGACAGGTTGGTGCACTAAGTAAGTTGTTTGACAGGTTGGTGCATTAAGTAAGTTGTTTGACAGGTTGGTGCATTAAGTAAGTTGTTTGACAGGTTGGTGCATTAAGTAAGTTGTTTGACAGGTTGGTGCATTAAGTAAGTTGTTTGACAGGTTGGTGCATTTATGTTTCACGCGCTTAATCCTTCGAGTGTCGGCAGCGGTTCTTGTCGCGATGATTCCTGCCGGAATCATCGCGACAAAAACCGCTGCCGACACCCAAAGGGTTAACAGCGGCATTGACATGAAGGACGCGCGTGCAAGACGTCATCTGGGCACTAGTTCTGTCATTTGGGGTCGTTATTTCAGAAATTATAAAATGACAGACCTCCAATAAAATCACATCCGTTCGCCTAAAGTACACATAAAAATTGTGTCCTCGGGTCCACACCGTACATTAGCAACTGTTCTTTCAGCCGTAAAATATCCAAAATCAGAGACCAGAGCGCATAGAATGTTTCGTTACAATGATCTCCAGGCTCCCGCCCACCTCCCCCTTCCCCAACCCCCCCCCCCCCCCAAAAAAAAAAAAAAAAAAAAAAAAAAAAAATCCGATGATGACACGTACTATAGAAAATTGGTTCGTGGCTGTGATCTCCCCCCCACCCCCACCCGCCCCTCCATCCCCCCTTTCCGCCCACCCGCCTCTCCCCCTTCCGCCCCGTCCTATTCATCATCATCACGTCTGGACCATCTCTAATGGACATTCTCAATGCTCGGCCAGAGACAAATTTCCTCTGGTCACTCTCTGAAGAGATTTCCCGCATCGGCGTCGGCCGTGAGCGCTACTCACTCTTGGTCAAGTCTGTGAACACACACGGTGTTTTGCTTTCGATTCCAGGGCCAATAAGTCTTCTAGGGTGTGATCGGGATCTCACGGCTCTCAGCCATAACGGCTGCACTTCTTCTTCTACATTCTGCTTCACAAAATCAGAGACTGGCACACACATAATACAGCAAGTCCTGTTTTTGAGAGGTCCGAGAGATCAACCGTCATTAACTCTTACCAGTTCGCTCCCTTGGCCATCGTATGTATACATACGAAGCCACACCCATGGAAAATTCCATCGTGTTTACTGAATTAAAATCAATTAATTTTTACTCTCAGTATTATTGTCATATCTTATTGACATTAGAAAGTCACTTTCATATGATAGAATGAAAAAAATATTAATTTTGAGTTTGTTTGTGACCTTTGTTATCGATCGAGTCACTACGTCTGCCATCTTGCTTTCCCTACTGCGTTATTTTCACTGCTTGCGATTTCTCTCTGCGAATATTCCGTCAAAATGAGTTCATCTGAGTCCGAAAGTGAAGAGTATCTCACTGAAGGGGAATCTTCCAGCAACCAGGCCACTGAAAATGATTCTAGCGCCAGCGATGTGGAAAAAACGAAAGAAAACCATCGCAGGTCATTGTGACACTTTCTATTTTGGTTTGACCATGTGCTATCCATGTGAGTCTTTGTTTACCTATTGTCTGGTTCAGAATCGTGAAACTTTATGAAGTACATAAACAAGTTTTATTACTTGCTGTGTATTGCCTCAGTGATATTTTCAGCAAGTCAGAGATTTTCAGAGAAGCACATGTTTGTTGTCTCAGTCATGCTAGGTGTTGACACGCCCACTTTTTCCTGCCCTTGACCGGTGTAGATTATGTTGCGTAACTCTTAGAAATTCAAACACATTTTTTTGAAACTTCACAAAAATGTGTAGAAATGATTTGTCCACACACTGGATTCACATTTTAAACAAAGGGGCAAGAAACAAAAAAAATTTCTTCTTAGTGACTTTCGTGAAAACTGTTTTTGGAAACCGGACACCATTTTTTCTTCGTTGCTAAATAAACAACAACTTCTAAACTACGTTAAGTACAGACCTTTTACTTATCCTGACTGAAAGCTGACTCAATGCACTTTAATATGATGTATAATAAGCCAACTTCTGACCACTAGAAGAGCTTTCAGCAGCATTTTTTCTTGGTCATGTGTGAGGGTAAAAGTCATTTTGTTCACTGGCCTCAAATAGAGCGAACTGGTAAGAGTTAAAGACCATCATCCTGTAGCCACCTCAATGATGGTCTTTAATGACAGGTGACACAGTGCCCTTCAATACTTCTCTTGAGAGAGCACCTGCTGTTTAACCCTTATTATTCGGAATACACCAGTGTGTGAAATAAGTTTGACTAAAATAGTTCAAGGGTAGTGCCAGAATAGCTTGGCGCCTTTAGGCGCCACGCTATTCTGGCACCACCCGTGAACTAAAGCCGTTGGTCTATATCCTTATCTGTAAGTACTATAATGTAGCTTGCATATGGCAGTGTACAAATTTGAATATTTTAGCCTCAGTTTGATATGGGTTAAGACCGTTTTTTGGGGCAAAACTGGTGGCTGTTCACAACAGGTTTCAATGTATGGTTAATTAGTTTCGTATTTGTCTGCTGAACAGGGCGTTAACGTTTCAGAGACACGGCCAAGGCGCTGGTTGCGAAGCAAATTCTGGCACCACTCTTGGACTGCCATGATCTGCCTCTCTCTTGAACTTGCTAAACACTCATCAAGAAACGACACACTTTGAAAACTTCACTTTTGAGAATGTCGATATTTGGAGCACTTCAAATATGAGAATGTTGTTATTTTAGAAAACTTCAAATTTGAGAATGTCAATGTATGTAAAACTTCAAATCTGAGAATGTTCTTTATTTGAAAAACTTCAAATTTGAGAATGCCAATATTCGGAAAACTTCAGATTTGAAAATTTCGATTGTAGTTGAATCAGCATGATAACACACTCGAGACCTACCGCTTTCGGATACATAGGATAAAGCCGTATGCGGCACATTTCGAATGAGTTTAATCAGGTTCTACCCTGTAACCTCTGCGCAAAAGACCTTCGGGCCGACGTCGGCCGCTGGTTGGTTGGTTGGTTAGTTCGGGTTTAACGTCCACAGCACCGAAGTGATCATGGACGGCCCTGACGAGCGGGTTATGGTGGACAGAGAAATCTATTGCCTATGGAGTACGACCTGAACACTGATCAACTCAGGCGCACTCCAACTGTGCCACTTTGATTTACCAGGACCTTTCAACGGACATGCTATTGAACAAATCCGTTTTTCCCCCTGGATTGTGAGTTCAGCTACCGTGGCCGGGACGGGATTCGAACCCACGACCCGGCGATTTGTACGCGCGCCGACAGCGGCCAACGTCGGCCTGATGGCCTTTTGCTTGCTGGGGGGACGTTCACAAGCCATACTTATCCCACTTGATGCTGAAAGTGAAACAGCTCCAGTGAGACGCTTGGACGGTCCGAGTGTCTGTCTGGTCATTCAACGGACCACGAGGGACGCGGCCCGTCTTAGATGAGTCGTTCGGTCACCCATTCATCCCTCCTCCTCCTCCTCCCCCTCCCCCCCCCCACACACCCCTTTCTCGTCTTTTCCCAGATGAACACTTCTTTAAAATTGCGGTATATAAACGGGGACCAGCATCCGCAGGGACGCACGAGGTTCTGTTTCTTGCAGGAGTAGGGGATTGTTTTAGATGGAAAGTTCGACCCCCCCCCCCCCCCTCACCCGCCCCCTTCTTAAGAGCCTTCCCCCGTCACTCTATGCCGCCCCTTCCCACAAGGAGTACTTATTCAACCCGTCTACTAGCGATGAAAAGTAAACGCCCTGCTACTTCAAGACGTGGAGAGAGAAAATAATTTTTTTTCATTGCAAGCATCATGACCAAAAATAAACTGAAGAGAAGATCCCAACGGAGAAAGAAGCACGCTTGGGAAATGGCAGTTACAATACAGTTTATTAATATTTATAAATTGTGTTCTTGTATGGGTGTCTATTTTGAAAATAGACACACAAACAAGTACACAATTTGCAACTGATCTTTACGTGGGCCGAACATTTTCTTGTGTGTGTTGTTAATGTTTAAGCGCGTTTCTTCTCCGTTGGCTTATTCTCTGCATTTTACCCGCTTTGCAGTCACCATTTTGGTCCATAGCAAGACATGGATCGAACATGGTAGTTCAAGGGTGATGCCAGAATAGCTTGGCGCCCATAGGCGCCAAGCTATTCTGGCACCACCCTTGAACTATTATGTTTTGATCTGTCTCTAGAACTATAATAATAATATTAAAAAAACAATCAAAAACCAAGCTGCCTTCAGGAGGCAAGGACACTATGTACGGAGTATGGCGACTGCGGGGGGCTCATGAGCATCAAATCCTCTTGTTGAGACCGATGTTTCTTGGAAGGTGCTGGCTTTTGGTCGTGGAATGAACACAGATTTCAGAAACAACAATGTACGTACAGTGGCGGGGAAGGGCTTAAGGGCCATCGTTTATATAGTCGGTTCAGTAGCTCGCTTGAGCTTGCCCTTAGCACCACGTGAATGTTCTGTGTTTATGTACAGTGTGTGAGGGAATGCGCGTGATTCACGTGAGCGCGCTTGTTGGGCTCAGTTCGCGGCTACATTCAGCGCCTTGAGTTATATTATAAATATGAGAAATGCGCCATATAAATACCATGTAATAATAATTGTAGCCACCCGATCTCATTTTTACCCCAAGACCGAAATCCTCAAATTTTGCCTTTGTCCTCTGAAGACTGCATTGCAGTGCAGGACACGGATCGACCATGATAGTTCAAGGGTGATGCCAGAATAGCTTGGCGCCCATAGGCGCCAAGCTATTTTGGCATCAGCCTTGAACTGTCATGGTCGATCCATATCTTGCTGTGGTGTGTCTGGGGTAGAATGAGTTAAGTATTGTCTTTAATAACAGGCACTGGTCTGTTCACTCATTTACGGCCAGCCGCATCCGGATGTGCGGCATAAGCCGCGCATCCGGATGGGGCTAGCCGCGAATGCGTTAAAGTACCATTACAAAGAAGTACCCAACGGAGAAAGAAACACGCTTAGGAAAGACGGGTACAACACAATTCTGGTATCATACAACACAATTTGCGGATTGTGTTGTATGATACCAGAAAATGACCAAGGACCAGCAAAACAACCGTGCCCGCCTTTCCAGCGGGTTTCTGTCACTGTTGCTTCGCTCTCCATTGCAACTTGTCCCCCACCCTGGGTGACTTGGGTTGGTTAAATTACTTTTTAGTTCCTAGGGTCACCCTGGTCAGCCCCACAGGGTGGGTTTATCTCTATTTCCTGGGGTACATGTTTCTGTCTACCGTTGGTCAATTCACCTGTATTTTCCGTTTTTAAACCCTCCCTACTGTCTGCGCTGCCTGTAGCTCTTGATATTGGATGTGTGTTGATAGATGGGCTGCTGTACAATAGAGATACGTTATGTCTGCTGTACCATAGAGATACGTTATGTCTGCTGAACCATAGAGATACGTTATGTCTGCTGAACCATAGAGATAGGTTATGTCTGCTGAACCATACAGATACGTTATGTCTGCTGTACCATAGAGATACGTTATGTCTTCTGTACCATAGAGATACGTTATGTCTGCTGTACCATAGAGATACGTTATGTCTGCTGTACCATAGAGATACGTTATGTCTGCTGTACCATAGAGATACGTTATGTCTGCCGTACCATAGAGATACGTTATGTCTGCTGTACCATAGAGATACGTTATGTCTGCCGTACCATAGAGATACGTTATGTCTGCTGTACCATAGAGATACGTTATGTATTTGCGGTTAATGCATTTTTATATATCATTTCCCTGTACATATATTGGAATTGTAATGACTTTCTACTCTGTTTTGTAAACTAGGGTACGATACATTAGCGTTCAGGTCCCTAGCATGTCTTAGGTTTATTTTGCATATTAGATCGGCTGGCGACATACATTCAATATATATATATATTTTCACAAGCAGGCACGTCATGAGAAAGTTTTGTTTCTGTCGCACGTTAACTCATTCAGCCCGGGCACACCATAGCAAGACATGGAACGAACATGATAGTTCAAGGGTGGTGCCAGAATAGCTTGGCGCCCATAGGCGCCAAGCTATTCTGACACCACCCTTGAGCTATCATGTTCGATCCCTAGAACTGTATTACAGTTATTCAGAGGGCAACTTTCAAATTTGGGGATTTCGGTCCTCGGGTCGATTGTGTTAAGCAGTGCAAACCAACCAACCAACCAATGAACTGCAGTTTGTCGTAGTTTGTCCCGACCGTTAAGCACGTGCTTTACACGACCAGAAACAATGGGTGCGAAATGAGCTAATGCGGCTAATCTGCTTACACCAGCCGGGTGAGCGAGCACCCATCACGAGGTGCGGGCATTAATCACTGCCACGGTTAGAGCCGCCCCCCCCCCCGCCCCCCTCCGTCCCCTGGTTCATTATTCATACCCATCCATTAGAGCATGGCACGGTTAGCACGTTTTAGTCTGTCACTATCCAAACGACACCTACCGATGGCTTTGGTTTCAAATTTCCTTTCAGTTCCAGAGCCGAAACTTGTGCCGGTCTGTGATTTTTGATCTTACGGCTACCGGCTGTAAGGTGCACAACCAGAGACCAACATACACAGGTCATTCACCCTGTCATGGGGGTGGGGGTGGGGGGGGGGGGGGGCGGGGAGGGGGGAGCTGGATGGCTTGATGGTAGAGTGTTCGACCCTAGTCCAAAAAGGTCGTGGGTTTGAGCCCAGCTGGCGGTCAAAATTTGTGCAGACCTCTTTCCGATGCCACGTCTTTGAAATCACCTTCGTGGTGGACAAAAGACGTTGAGCCCCAGTCGTTTAACGTTTGCTTTCACCCTGTCATAGTTTAACCCCTTCACTCTCAGCGACGTCGATTGTGTTCCTGAAAAAAAACTTGATTAATTTAATTCAGTGCCTAAAGGCCGCAATCGTCCAAGGAACATGGACACACATAGTCTCAGCAAGAGGCATAGATCCTCATGAGCCCCCCCCCCCAATTGCGGGGGCTCATGAGGATCTTTGCCTCTTGCAGATGGGTGACGATCACATTTTCTGTGCATTCAAAAGGTTACCATCGGATGTCGAGTAAGAAATACAGCTAAATTGCGGGAGGCGGATCGACCATGATTTCTAATTATCTTTGCAGCCCTTGATTCACAAGACTTACTAGTAAGTACCATTCAATACGAGATGCTAGAAATTGCCCTGTTTTAATTATCGCGTCAGATGCCACAAAAAAAAAACAACCCCGTTGAACGCCCGCAACATTTAGCTACCCATGTGTAAACTGTATCTCATGACCTCCTCGGCATGAAGGACCACAATAGGCATTATTAGTTATTGGTAGCAGGGATTTGCTACACGGACCCTTGTAGGCCTGAGGAAGGTCAAAGGAACCATTGTACCCCGAAGGCCTGAGGGGCACAATGGTTTCTTTGACCTCTCAAAGGCCTACAAAGGTCCGTGCAGCAAGCCCCTGCTACCAATAACGTATTTGTTTTCATTCCTCCACTATTTTCGTAAAAGAAATCAAGAAGAAATCTTCCGACCTGGATCACGCCACACATGACTGACGTCAAATGAATTTACATTTATACATACTAGGCTTATGACGTAATTCAAAATTTCATGACGTTGCCGGCTCCAGTAGAGTGGACAGGGCGCCTTGGACAATATGAGTGCTGACACTCGAGAAACCCACCCACTCTAAATAAATAACACAACGCCAGTGATAAACAACAAACAAATCTTTTATTACCTACCCTTACTCTAACCCCCACCCCAACCCACTAACGCCCCACACACTCACACATACCCACACATGCACTCATAACGTATTAACACTTAAAAAAGATTAACATATAAAAAATGACTAACAAGCGAAAATGACTAACAGGTGAATATGACTAACAGGTGAATATGACTAACAGACGAAAATGACTAACAGGTGAATATGACTAACAGGTGAAAGTGACTAATATGGCCAACGGCTATACAAGGCGGGTAACTTTGTCTCTGTACAGTGTCCTCTGTCCCACACTAGACAGGGTGGCTCGTAAAGTAAGAGTACTACCCCTACACCACAGAGCACCGTAGCCGCGCTTGCCCACGCACGCCTGTGACCGACGCTCAGAACGTAGAATCAGCCTGCTGTAGCCCAACGTACTTGTCCAACAGGACCGGCTAGCGAAGGCGTTCCGACTCCCGATGATGCGTCACCGTTGGTCGTGGATGAGATCGAAGAACGACGAAATCTTCGAAGCCAATCTTCGAAGCCAATCTTCGAAGCCAATGCACTGGAAAAGGGCGCATTGTCAGTCAAAGTGCCAACACAGTTAATTCTGGCCTATTTGACACGCACCTACTCACAAACCACGTGAGTTGTGTCTCGTCTCACCCTAATACCCGCCTTGGCCATATTAAATATACAATCATGGATATGAAAGCTTCCTATGTACATTCAACATTCACCAGGTCTGCACTATTCCATTACACTAACATTAAGCTAGCACAACCACTTTTGTATAATAAAATTGCCACTGCTAAAACCAACATTATCAAAATATCCACATGTACATACAAAGATATCAAATAATCACCAGCAACCACCCAACGTGACAATCTTATTACATTGCATCTAGGGTTTAATACAAATATATTTGAAAGGATACCCACTTTAATTCGTTTTACAACATGGCCCTTTAAATATACTCACTCGGCGACAGCCGAATATAAACAACTAAATCCGACACCCACCGCATTACAACCCAACCTAAAAAACATGGTTAAAGCCTCGATTAAAACATCACTAAAAAACTAGACGAACATACCCTTCCGCACCTATATACACATTCACACACCCGAGAGCACAGCAGCTAACTGAGGAAAATGGCATGAGTAAATACCTGTCACTGGTGAGTCCTCCGGCAGGACGAGACAAAACAAGACGAAGACGAACCGGAGGGGTCTTCTGGTGAGTAGCAGCCGTGGTCACAAGTCTCTCGGGACACCCACACCCAGGAACACTGGCCGTGGTCTTGCAGGGAGGGTAAAACAACCCTCACACAGCTTGTCAAGGGCTCCAAACGAGGCCGCACCCTGACCCAGACTCTCACTTCGCTGGCTAACTCCGCTGACTGACTGTAATATCCTTCTGCTACCTTGCAGTTTAACTTTACTTCTGAACACTGTTCGGTTAAAGCTACTTGGCTAAAGCGTGCAACCGCTGTACTCGCTCACTGTTAAGCTTGCTGCACGGGCTTTACGATTACGCTCACACTACATTTATTAACTTCCCTAAACTAAGGCTATGTACAGAATTCGGCGATCTACATTTATTAACAAAAAAACGACTTGGCGAAAAAATGAAACATGTCACATCCGTTACGTGACATACCCCCCTCCCAGATCAAACACCCGGGTTTGATTACTATATGACTGTCCCATTACTGCTTCCACATTTACGGTTTCTACCACCCTGTTCTACTCAAAAAGTCAGCAGGTACATTTACTTTACCGGCTATGCTTTCCACTCTAATGGAAAATGGCTGCAACTGCAAAGCCCACCTCATCAGTCGACTGTTTGTGGATTTAGCTTGTTGCAAGTACTGCAGTGGTCTATGGTCGGTCTGTACGACGAATGTCCTACCATACAGATACTGACGGAATTTTTGAATTCCCCACACGATTGCAAGACACTCCTTTTCGATGGTGGAGTAGTTACGCTCTGCTTTGGATAGTTTCTTGCTCGCGCATGCAACAGGCTGTAAACCGTTACCACGGTCCTGACATAATACGGCTCCTACACCCCCTTCGGACGCATCTGTCTGCAACACAAAGAGACGATCGAAGTCTGGCAATGAGCACACAGGACCTGAACACAGTCGCGCCTTCAGCGTCTCAAATGCTGTCTCACATGCATCGTTCCAACCGATCTGTCCAGTTTTTCCTCCCTTGGTCAGGTCGGTTAGTGGGGCTGCTATGGCCGCAAAGTTAGGAACGAACCGGCGGTAATAATTTGCCAACCCAAGAAACGATCTAACTTGTTTCTTTGTTTGTGGTCGCGGCGCGTCTTTTATCCGCTGCATCTTGTCTCCCTCTGGTTTTATCTGACCGTTACCCACCGTATGCCCCAGATATTCCAACTGCTTGAACCCCAAGTAACACTTTGTAGGTCTGGCCGCCAACTGGACCTCTCTTAGCCTACCAAAGAGCTGGGCAATACACTGTAAGTGACGCTCTTTAGTGGAGGAAGCAATCATGACATCGTCCATGAAATTGCTAACTTCTGTCAATCGCAAAGGTTCTAGTAACCTCATCATCATTCGGGAAAAGATTGCCCCTGCCGTCTTTAACCCGAAAGGCATTACCTTCCACTGAAATTGCCCTGCCGGTGTGGTGAAGGCAGTTTTCGGTTTGTCGCTCTCTAACATGGGTACCTGCCAGTAGCCTTTAGCTAGGTCTAACTTACTTAAGTACTTAGCCTTGGACAGTAAGGAAAATAGGTACTCCACGTCAGGCATTGGCTCCGCATCGAACACGACCTTTTGGTTCAGTTTTCTAAAGTCCACGCAAAACCTAACAGTGCCATCTTTCTTCTTCACCAAGACGATCGGTGAGCTGTATGGGGAATTGGCTCTCTCGATTACTCCCATCTCTAGCATAGCATCTACTTCGGCTTTCACTACCTCTAGTTGAGAATGAGGTAGAGGATATTGCTTCGTTCTCACCGGCACTTCATCAGTCAAATGGATTTCACATGAGTCTAGTGTCGTCATCAACGGATAATCTGTCAAAATATCCTTAAACTGGACAGTCAGAGCTTCTATACTAGAATGGATCTCCGGACAGTTAGGATCAAGATGGATGTCAGAGGGTCCTTCAGACGCTACTAAAGGAATGGTAGGTACTTCCTTTACCGCCCTGAATGCCTCTCCCCCCTCATCTTCGTCCTCCTCATCTATCACTACTGTAGCTACTGACACTCGTTCTTGGAACTTTTTCAACAGATTTGCATGGTACAGTTTATTTTTACTGCCCACCCGTACCCTGTAGTCACACTCTCCGACTCTCTCTAGAACTTCGAACGGTCCCTGCCAAGCCATCTCCAGCTTGTTGTGTTTAACTGGAAGTAACAACAAAACCTTGTCTCCTGCACTAAACCTGCGTGGTTTGGCTCTGCGGTCAAAGTGCTGTTTCTGCTTTTTCGAAGCTAGCTTCAAATTCTGTTGCGCTAACCTGCAAGTCTCTTCAATGCGATTCCGTAAATCTACCACGTACTGGCTTGCATCTCTCACCTCTTCTCCCATCTGCTCTTTCGTCCACAGATCCCGTAGAACTGACATGGGCCCCCTTACAGTCTTGCCGTACAATAACTCGAACGGCGCGAACCCCGTCGATTCCTGAGGAACCTCCCTGTACGCAAACAGCAATGAGGGAATGTATCTGTCCCAACATCGAGGTTGCTCGCTAGCTAACTTCTTCAACATGGACACCAAGGTACCGTTGAAACGTTCGACTAGGCCATTTGCCTGCGGATGGTAAGGAGTAGTACACTTGCCTTGTATGCACAGCAAACGGTTGACTTCAGACATCACTTGTGAAGTGAACTGGGACCCTTGGTCGGTGAGCACCTCCCTCGGAATTCCCACCCTAGACCAGATTTCTAACAATGCCTCAGCGACCCTTTCTGCTTCTTACTTACTTACTTACGCCTGTCACCCCTACCCGGGTATAGGCCGTCGACGAGAGACCTCCAGCAACTCCTGTCCTGTGCTTCTCCTTCGATTCTACTCCAGGTGGTTCCCAGTCTCTTGATGTCTGCTTGGAGGTCTCGACGCCAGGAGTTTCTCGGCCTACCTCTTTTCCTCTTTCCCTGGGGGTTCCATGACAATGCCTGCCTAGTGATACTGGAAGCTGGCTTTCTCAGACTGTGACCGATCCATCCCCATCTTCTTCGCCCAATTTCATTCTCTGCTGTTATCTGCTCTGTTCTCTCCCAGAGTCTGACGTTGCTGATCTTCTGTGGCCAGTGGATTTTCAAAATTCTTCTAAGGCAACTGTTCATGAAGGTCTGTACTCTGTTGACTGTGGTTTTTGTCAATCTCCATGTCTCTGCTCCATATAGGAGAACTGCTTTTACATTGGAGCCCTTTCTGCTTCGATCCCCTTTAAAGGTACTGCTTCGGGGTATCGAGTGGCGTAATCGACAGTCACGAGAATGAACCGGTTTCCTCTGTCGGAAGCTGGAGCAATAGGCCCCACAATGTCTACCGCTACTCTCTGAAATGGTTCTTCTACTAGCGGAAGCTGTTGCATAGGAACCCGTTGTACTCTCCCTCTTGGTACTACTTTCTGACATTGTTCGCACGACTCACAGTACCTGCGAACTTGAGCACACAGCCCCGGCCAATAGAAAGTACCCCAAATGCGTTCCCGGGTTCTCTTGCCTCCCAAATGCCCCCCCATCGGTGGGTCATGCGCTAAACGCATTACAGTCTCCCTCAAGGGCTTCGGGACGACTAACTGGGACGTTTGGCTGCCTCCTTTGCTATAGACCCGATACAGAATTCCCTTCCTCCTGCAAAATTCTATCAGACTTTTCCCTGACGGAATTGCTCGGCCCTCTTCGGCCAACTTCCTAGCGCGAGCTAGAGTTTCGTCCTGGTTCTGCCACTCTATCAGTTGGGCAGGAGTCACATTGAGATCGGCCTGCTTAACGACTTTAAGCGCGCTCTCCCCCTCCTTTTCCCTCTGAACCTGAGCTCGAGTTTGGACTGCTGCTGCCATAGCACACTCACTGGCATCAATGGATACGGGACTACGTTTCCCATCTGAAAAAGTCACCCAGTTCCCTAGGATTACGTCCGGTCCCATGCGCTCCATTACGATAAGTTCGATCGTCCCTCGCACGAATGGGGAATCGATTTCAACCCATGCAGTCGGATACTTATCGGACTTAGTATGGTCGACGGGATTGACGTCTATGAACCGACCTGTAAAATCCCTGGGTTCTATCCACTTGGCGGCGATCGCACTCATATCCGCGCCGGTATCACGCATGATACGAACTTCCTTTCCCTTGGCTAATCCCTTACTCCACGGGTCGTAGGGCCGGATCGTCCGCATCCCTACGGTCACGGGCTCTGTCATTACGGCTACTATCTCAGAGGCAATGGTGACTTGGTTAACTGACGCCTTACTCTGACAGTTCCTTGCTACGTGCCCTGGTTTGTTGCACTTAAAGCACAGCCGTTCACCAGTCCCCCTGCCTGAACTAGCTGGTTCTGCCCTATGTTCTGCTTTGGTCTCAGGGGGTTTATTCGACCCTTTGTCCTTCTTGAACGGCGGACGAATCGGCCCCCCACCCAATGGACGCGAGACTGCCCGTTTGGTGTCGATATGGAGCTGCGCTAGCTCCGCGGCCTCTTCACCATTCCTAGGACGTTTTTCCCTAACGAACATTTCAAGGTCTGCATTCATAATAGCATAAAGTTGCTCAGACAGAAACATGTCTAGCACTTGTTCTACGTCCTCTATGTTCTTATGGGCTAAAGTGAACCAACGCTTGATTGAGGTCTTTAACCTAACGAACAACTGGGGAAACGTTTCGGGACCTTCCTTTCTGGCTTCGCGAAACTGGCGTCTGTAATATTCAGCGTCACGCCTAAATCTTCTCAGTAAGGTCTCCCTCACCACCTCAAAATCTTTCCCTTGCTCTACGGTCAGCCTAAGGTATGCATCACGGGCCTCCCCCTGCAATAGAGGTGCTAACCTGATCCCCCATACCTCTTTCGGCCACCCCTGGGTTTCGGCTACTCTCTCAAAGAGCTGAAGGTAAGATTCCACATCTTCCTTATCCTCTAACGGACGCATCTTGAGCGAGTAATGCTGACTAGACTCCGTAACTGACTTCTTTTCCGATGCTGCTAACTGTAATCTAAGCCGCGTTTCGGCCGCGACGAGCTCTTCTTTCCGTGCTTGTTCCGCGGCGGCTAGCTCTTCTTTCCGTGCTTGTTCCGCGGCAGCTAGCTTACGTTCGGTTAATGCTAAGTCATCCCGCCTAGCCCGCTCAGCCGCCTCACGGTCCATCTGGAGCCGTCTCTCTACCGCCTCACGGTCCATCTGGAGCTGCCTCTCTAACGCCCTACGCTCTAGGTCACGTTCCCGTTTTTCTTCCTCTCTCCTAACTTCGGACAGGATGAACTGGGTTAGGGCTCCCCCACTAAGTCCTAGGCCCTCTCCTAGCACTTTATACTGCTCATATGGGTTTACTATCACCCTTAACCCCTCTTTACTTTCCTGATCCCTACTGGGTGTCAGTCCTGCTGCAGTGAGAGTACGGGTAAGGGTACTCACCACCGTTTCCTTCCGAGAGGGAGTGGCCAAAGTGGCTCCTCTCTCTCCTGGACCCTCATCCCCTGCACCACCACCCTCGGACTCAGGGTCGTGCCCCGACGTGGCACGGGTGGCCCTGTATCCAGTTTAGGGGGCATCCTGATGTGGGTGTCCCGGAGGCAGCGACGACAACTGCTCCCCAGCAGGACCCCTGACAAAGAAAAAACAAAACAAATAAATACACAGAATACAAACAACGAATAAGGGCTAGACAGTGACAAGAGCCGAAGGGTCCTCACCACTCGGTACCTGAGTAATGAGAGGCAACCACTCATGCCACCCCTCGTTTATGCGCACTGCACTCTCTGGCCGTGGCCCCTGGCGCAATACGCCCCCACTCCCGCCAACCGCCCGCTAAAGCTTACTCGTACCACAACACGAACAAACGATCACTGGCGCGCAAAAATACCCTAATCTACCTAATCCGTTACCTCCCCCTAATCCTTATCCCACCGCTGCCACCAAATATGTCACGACACGCCTGACGGAGTCAGGGCGCCGTGGACAATATGAGTGCTGACACTCGAGAAACCCACCCACTCTAAATAAATAACACAACGCCAGTGATAAACAACAAACAAATCTTTTATTACCTACCCTTACTCTAACCCCCACCCCAACCCACTAACGCCCCACACACTCACACATACCCACACATGCACTCATAACGTATTAACACTTAAAAAAGATTAACATATAAAAAATGACTAACAAGCGAAAATGACTAACAGGTGAATATGACTAACAGGTGAATATGACTAACAGACGAAAATGACTAACAGGTGAATATGACTAACAGGTGAAAGTGACTAATATGGCCAACGGCTATACAAGGCGGGTAACTTTGTCTCTGTACAGTGTCCTCTGTCCCACACTAGACAGGGTGGCTCGTAAAGTAAGAGTACTACCCCTACACCACAGAGCACCGTAGCCGCGCTTGCCCACGCACGCCTGTGACCGACGCTCAGAACGTAGAATCAGCCTGCTGTAGCCCAACGTACTTGTCCAACAGGACCGGCTAGCGAAGGCGTTCCGACTCCCGATGATGCGTCACCGTTGGTCGTGGATGAGATCGAAGAACGACGAAATCTTCGAAGCCAATCTTCGAAGCCAATCTTCGAAGCCAATCTTCGAAGCCAATGCACTGGAAAAGGGCGCATTGTCAGTCAAAGTGCCAACACAGTTAATTCTGGCCTATTTGACACGCACCTACTCACAAACCACGTGAGTTGTGTCTCGTCTCACCCTAATACCCGCCTTGGCCATATTAAATATACAATCATGGATATGAAAGCTTCCTATGTACATTCAACATTCACCAGGTCTGCACTATTCCATTACACTAACATTAAGCTAGCACAACCACTTTTGTATAATAAAATTGCCACTGCTAAAACCAACATTATCAAAATATCCACATGTACATACAAAGATATCAAATAATCACCAGCAACCACCCAACGTGACAATCTTATTACATTGCATCTAGGGTTTAATACAAATATATTTGAAAGGATACCCACTTTAATTCGTTTTACATGGCCCTTTAAATATACTCACTCGGCGACAGCCGAATATAAACAACTAAATCCGACACCCACCGCATTACAACCCAACCTAAAAAACATGGTTAAAGCCTCGATTAAAACATCACTAAAAAACTAGACGAACATACCCTTCCGCACCTATATACACATTCACACACCCGAGAGCACAGCAGCTAACTGAGGAAAATGGCATGAGTAAATACCTGTCACTGGTGAGTCCTCCGGCAGGACGAGACAAAACAAGATGAAGACGAACCGGAGGGGTCTTCTGGTGAGTAGCAGCCGTGGTCACAAGTCTCTCGGGACACCCACACCCAGGAACACTGGCCGTGGTCTTGCAGGGAGGGTAAAACAACCCTCACACAGCTTGTCAAGGGCTCCAAACGAGGCCGCACCCTGACCCAGACTCTCACTTCGCTGGCTAACTCCGCTGACTGACTGTAATATCCTTCTGCTACCTTGCAGTTTAACTTTACTTCTGAACACTGTTCGGTTAAAGCTACTTGGCTAAAGCGTGCAACCGCTGTACTCGCTCACTGTTAAGCTTGCTGCACGGGCTTTACGATTACGCTCACACTACATTTATTAACTTCCCTAAACTAAGGCTATTTACAGAATTCGGCGACCTACATTTATTAACAAAAAAACGACTTGGCGAAAAAAATAAAACAACATGTCACATCCGTTACGTGACATCGAACAACACTAAGTAACTTTTTACTTTAGAACGTTTTGGTGATATTTTATAGAACAAAACTCGTATCCAAGATGCGTCACAAAGATGGCTACAAGAAGTCCGCAACTTGTCGCTACAAGGGTTTTTTGTAGCTTGGTCATGTGGTACAGTTTGCGCTAAAGGGATTGGTCGTGTGACGTAGGGATGAAAACAATATAAGTTATTGGTCGCAGGGGTTTGCGACACGGACCTTTGTAGGCGTGAGGGAGGTCAAAGGAACCATTGTACCCGGAAGGCCTGAGGAGTACAATAATTCCTTTGACCTCCCGAAGGCCTACAAGGGTCAGCGCAGCAAGCCCTGCAACTAATAACGTATTTGTTTTCATTCCTACTGCCTGACGTAGGTATGACGTAATTTAAAATATTTCACGAGTTTGCCGTTTCCAGTACTGAGTGTGCTTGTTGTTTCGAACAACGCTAAGTAACTTTTTACTTTAGAACGTTTTGGTGATCTTTTATAGAACAAAACTCGCATCCAAGATGCCAAAGAGGGCTACAAGAAGTCCGCCATTTGTCGCTACAAGGGTTTTTGTATCACGGTCACATGGTACGGTTTTCGCTAAAGCGACTGGTCGTGTGACGTAGGGATGACAACAAACATCTTTATGAACCCCCAAAGCAGCAAGCATGAGAGTCTCTGCGCAGCCCGCTCGATTGAGGTGTGACGAAATGACATCAGTTTTCGTGCTGTGTTGTCGAGCAGACGAACTCCCGCTCGTGAAGGTGTTCTGCGCGTGCAGATTGTTGATCAGATGACGTCGCGTGCTTGTGTCGCGTTCCGTGATCTAATCCAGACCGTCCCCTGTGGTTTAAAGTTACGTGCCACCAGTTAACCCTCTCAATCCCGACGCCCTACATCGCAGGAGATGGATCGACCAAGGGCTGTGCCAGATTAGCTTGGCGCCTTCCGGCGCCAAGCTAATCTGGCACAACCTTAAGTATCATGGCCCATCCATCTCCTGTAGCTGTTGCGCAAGGTGACACCTTCAAATGCGGCCGTGGGGTTAACTGGATTAAACTTCAAACTCGCTTCACAGCATTATCATCGGCCCCACGCATTTAGCTCACCGGAGTGCATTCGAGCCATTTGCCTTCGCCTTTTCACTGTAATGCGAAATCATATTAATTTTGCATTTGGCAGCAAAGAGAAGAGGTGTGCGCCACTCTGCGATTTAGGGCGTTACGACTGAACAGCCTTAAGGTCCAAATTCCCAGACCAGCACGCGGACAGTGTAACGCGATTGCTGATGGATGAAGCTATTTGATCTTTGGTGCCTGATAGTGACTCGCACGGGATCAGTGTCAGATCGGTCACGCAGGCGAGCGTGAAATCATTTCTTTGTAGTTTGGAATAAAACCCGTCCATGCTGTTTCTGCGTTTCCCTTTTAACTAATTGGAGACGAACGCTGAAGCCAAGTATCCGTTTGCCGTTCGTCTCGAATGTGTTAACTTGTTTGTATCTGTTGCTGGTCGGTGTGGCTTTGTGTGAACCTTCTGGCTGGAGAAGAAACCTTTAGCCAGGTGTTACCCCTTTCCTGCCACACGACGTATATTGTGTTTCTTAGATCTGTGTTAATTCAACACAAAATAGCCCCATGCATTCCAGGAACATGGAAACAAGCGAGAGGCATAGATCCGCCTGAGTCGCCGCACCTGCGGAGACTCATATGCCCTGAAAATTCAGTACTTCTTACTAACAAGAATTTGTACTTAGCAGTTCGGAGAGTGAGTGTTCGTGTTGACCAGAATTGTGTGTTACCAGAGTTTACGTTAAAGTAGCATTATGCATAAATCTGAAGACACATTTCAGCGTCATATGTGTTTGTTGTGCCTTGTCGACTGACACACCTAATAAACTTTTAACAGCAGTTTAAACACGCAGCAAAAGCACACGCGTAATGGCACTTATTTATTCTGCGCAGCCGATTGCGTGTCGATCTATTTTTAGCTGTACTGAAAGCGTTGTTTGTTTGTTATTTGGGTTTAGCGCCGGGCAGACGACCAAGGCCATATCACGGCGGACTGACAGCGACGCACAGCGTTGTATTTCTAGAACCTAGTGGAGTCGTTTCGTAACCATCTGTTACAGAAGTGTATCTTTGAACAGTTAAACGGTAGTGGGCCTTTATCTGCACTCTACCGTAACTGCGTCTCTTGCATTGGGTCTTATTCACATTAACTCACCGGTGAAAGGGTTAGTGTCTTTGCGGCAGACCGCGTCAGCCTTGGCTGGCTCGCGAACACTCCACGCCGGCCGGCTAACTAAGACCACCGGAAGCGGAAGCCGGTTATGTCCATTGACCGACAAGGGCCCGAACGTCAGCAGGTATGTATGTTGAAGCTCGCAGCCGGTCAGGGGACATAGCTGACACTTCACACATCTTTGATTTCCTCCCCCTGTGCAGAGGCTGACTTCGGCCCGAGGACCTTTATCTTGCTTTTCAGTATGCACTAGAGAGCCAGCGACCCGTCTGCGATATACATAATCCGATTTGGCGACATTTTTGTTTTCAGTCTCCGATCACCTCGGTGCCGAGGGACTATACACTAGGGACACAGTGTTAACATACTCGTGCGCGGAGTACTGTGGCTGACCTCGACTTGTTAAAACACTTAACGGGCACTGTACTATTAACCCCTTTCATCCTGATACACCCATTTCATGAAATAAATTTGACTGTGATAGTTTCAGGGTGGTGACAGAATAGCTTGGCGCGTGAGGCGCCAAGCTATTCTGGCACCACCCTTGAACTAAAACGCTTGATCTATCCCCTAATTTGTAATGTAGCCTTCGTAGAGCAATAAGCACATTCGTTAAAAAATCAGCCTTAGGATGTAATAACTTTAACAAGCCCCAATCTGCTTCCTGTCCACGGACAGTTCACCTAATCCCAATCAGCGTGCGCCTGGAGTTTGGAGAGATACGCACACGCATTTCACGTTAGTTACGTCTTTCAACATTACTTACTTACTTATGCCTTGCACCCCTACTGGGGCATAGGCCGCCTACAAAGGATCTCCAAGAGTCTCTGTCCCGGGCTCTCCTTTCCAGTTGGTTCCAGGTCATCTTCATGGTCTTAAGGTCTGCATCCAGTTCTCGGCGCCATGTGTTTCTTGGTCTGCCTCGACATAGCTCTCATTATTAACCCGCTCGCTGCCGAGAGAAAGTGCACCGCGATCCAACTGCAAGAGTCATAGATCCTCATGAGCCCCCGCGACTGCGGGGGCTCATGAGGATCTATGCCCCTTGCGGAGTCCGATTGTAATCGGGGCTCCATGGACGAGTTTGGCTTTCGTTCGTTGAATAAACACGGATTTCAGAAACAAACTGTGCGTTCCAGCGGCAGGGAAGGGGTTAATGACGGCACTGATCACTCCCAGATTAGGGGGGGGGGGGGGAGTATCTATTCTGAACACACCGGACGCAGGTCGTCCCTGATAGCGCAAGGGTGGTTCCAGAACAGCTTTGCGCTTCCGAAGCAGTAGTGTTTTCTTCACATTACAAATTAATACGTTAGTTGGTTAGTTATTTCGGTTTTAACGCCGAACAGGCGACTAAAAGCCATCATTGCAAATACGGTTCAGGAATACAGATCGATCATGACAGTTTAAGGGTGGTGCCAGATTCGCTTGCCACCTGGAGGCGCCAAGCTAATCCGGCCACACCTTTGCACTGTCGCGCTCGATCCGTAGCTTGTCATTTGATGTATCGGAGTTTCGTGGGTTATTGTTAGTTCAAGGGTGTTGCCAGACTAGCTTGGCGCCTAGATATTCTAGCACCACCCTTAACACATTTGATGTATCGGAGTTTCGTGGGTTATTGTTAGTTCAAGGGTGTTGCCAGACTAGCTTGGCGCCTAGATATTCTAGCACCACCCTTAACACATTTGATGTATCGGAGTTTCGTGGGTTATTGTTAGTTCAAGGGTGTTGCCAGACTAGCTTGGCGCCTAAATATTCTAGCACCACCCTTAACACATTTGATGTATCGGAGTTTCGTGGGTTATTGTTAGTTCAAGGGTGTTGCCAGACTAGCTTGGCGCCTAAATATTCTAGCACCACCCTTAACACATTTGATGTATCGGAGTTTCGTGGGTTATTGTTAGTTCAAGGGTGTTGCCAGACTAGCTTGGCGCCTAGATATTCTAGCACCACCCTTAATACATTTGATGTATCGGAGTTTCGTGGGTTATTGTTAGTTCAAGGGTGTTGCCAGACTAGCTTGGCGCCTAGATATTCTAGCACCACCCTTAACACATTTGATGTATCGGAGTTTCGTGGGTTATTGTTAGTTCAAGGGTGTTGCCAGACTAGCTTGGCGCCTAGATATTCTAGCACCACCCTTAACACATTTGATGTACCGGAGTTTCGTGGGTTATTGTTAGTTCAAGGGTGTTGCCAGACTAGCTTGGCGCCTAAATATTCTAGCACCACCCTAAACCTATCGTAGTCGACCTAGTATATTGTACTGTGTCACTGTGGAATGGTTTATTCGCAACGTGTGCTGTACAGAGTGTTGCTTCTTAACCCTTTAATCCTCAAGGTCCCATTTCTCAAATTTTAGAGGTGTTGCCGAATGACCACGCACCAGTTGCAGGAGATGGCTTGACCATGATAATTCAAGGGTAGTGCCAGATTAGCTTGGCGCCTGAAGGCGCCAAGCTAATCTGGCAAGACCCTTGAATTATCATCGTCACTCCTTCTCCTGCTGTAGGGACCCTGGGCTAAAAGGGTTAAGGTGTTGGTTTCTGTCCGCAGGTTTGACACTGACAGCGGACGGTACTGGAAGTCGACTGTGAGATCACAGCCGGAACCACCCTAGAGACAGCAAGAGACGCGTGTGGGTCAGCTCATGCACGAGAGTGGTGAGTTTCTCTGATTTTGATCATTATTTCTATCTTCATGCATATGTGACAAGATTGTAGCACGACCTTTGAACTATCATGGTCTATCAGTGTGTTGTAGTGTGTCCCCAGCTGAACGGTTAAAAGAAAAGATCCACAAGAACAGGACTGCTGTGGCAACTCTGACACGGTCAACAAGCTGACGGGAGACTTGCGCAGGCTCTGGTAGAAAAATGAGTTTTCTGATATGCAGCTATTAATTTTCTTTTAGTCACTGTTAAAACAAGATTTGTTTTACAATGACTTAAAGAAATTAACACTGCACATTGACACACATCGTAAAAAACGCTTTTCTCTACCCTAGCCTATAAAAAGGCAAGTAAACGAGACGACACTGAGTAGACGAACAACATTTTTTTCATCCATCTGCAAGAAGCATAGATTCTCATGAGTCCTTGCACGTGCAGGGGCTCACGAGAATCTATGCTTGTTGCTGATAAACGTCTGTTATATTTGTACCATTACTGCATAAAAGACGTAGCAGAAAGTTTGTGGTCGTTGCATGTAACTGAAACCGCGAAACCGGTTCGCCTCGAGAGAGCCGTCATTTTTACTGCTCGTTTGAGATCATGAGTCAGCGATACAGAACAGAGTTTGCCGATATTTGGACAGCGAACGTGTACGAGAAAGGTGGCGACAAATTCTTGTAGCCTGATCCTGTGTGACAATGTGTGGTCCTAAAATATGAATAACGGAAACAATAAAACATGCTATTAAAATTGTATGAAGGTGGCGACGAATTCACACATGTTGCCAGATCCTGTGTGACGACGTGTGGTCCTAAAATGTGAATAATGGACACAATAAAATATGCCGTAGAAGCAGTGTCTCAAATGAATTTGTCTGAAGTGTAGAGATGTAAGTCAAGCGGCTGCAAATAATTCATGCTGCCTGATCTCGTGTGACAGTGTGAGACCTTAACAACATGAATAAAGGACACACTAAATCAAATCGAAGGAGCCAAGTCTGTGATAAATTATTGGGTGTGAAAAACTGAAATAATGTAACCAGTCCCAAACGGCAAGAGGCATAGATTCTCATGAGCCCCTGCATGCAGGGGCTCATGAGAATCTGTCTCTTGCAGCTCCCTTCTTGGATGTCGTAATCACAATCCTAGATGGTTGTCTTCGCAACGCCAGTTTCCACATTCCGATATGCCAAGCGTCCTTCGTCCCGTTTATGTTAGTGTAGAACAGCTACATGCACGCCAGTCCTACTGACTTTATGGCTATGTCCCCGTTTGTAAGTGTCGCAGTGTTATCCGCAAGTCCTGCTGGTTTGACGACTATCTCCTTACGAGCGCAGTAACGTGGTGTCCTGGCCTGCTGATTTTACCACCATGTCCTCAGTAGCCTGCTCAGTAGGTTGCTTGGTTGCTCTGGGCAATTGGATCGAGCGGATTAACCTATTTATCCCCGAGTCCCTACAGCAGGAGATGGATTGACCATGCTAATTCAAGGGTAGTGCCAGGTTAGCTTGGCGCCTGAAGGCGCCAAGCTAATCTGGCAATACCCTTGAATTAGCATGGTCAATCCATCTCCTGCAACTGGTACATTGTCATTTAAGCAACACCTCCAAAATTTGAGACATGGGACCGTGGGGCTAAAAGGGTTAAATTACTTGTCGTCGACAGCTGTGTGTCCCATCGTGCAGAATGTCTTGTAACCCATTTGCTATTTTTGACCCCCCTCGCTTCCAAGAAAAGGTGGAACCGATCCATCTGCAGGAGACATCGATTCGCATGAGCCCCCCCCCCCCCCCCCCCTGCAGCCTCAGCTCAGGTCGCGACGCTTACAGGGACTCCACTTTGAACAACGGAGCTGGGTGGCTCGGCGGTGAAAGCGTTCGACTCTCGACCGAAAGGTCCCGGGTTCGAATCCAGCTGGGGTACAAGTTTATTCAGACCCTATTTCGGTGTCCCGTCTTTGAAATCACCTTCGTGGTGGACAAAAAGACGTTATGCCCTGAACGTTTATGTTTTTCCCCACTTTAAGCACGTGACATGTTAACCTCTTCCTTGCCACTGTGCCAACATTTGTTGTTTGTCCATTCCACGACCAAAAGCCAACACCGTCCAAGAAACGTTGACACAAATTGGTCTCAGCGAAAGGCACAGATCCTCACGAGCCCCCGAAGTCGCGGGGGCTCATGAGGACCTATGTCTTTTGCAGTTAGATTGTTTTCACCTTTTCTCGGCAGTGATGAGGTTAACCTAGCCACAGAAGGTGTTTACTGCGAAAAGTAGGGCCATTGGTGCAAGATTGAAGGTACTGGATGGCTACTGTTATCCATAAACTCAGACGTCGGTCAAATTACACGGACTTTTTTAATAATTTTTCTTTAATTTTTTATTTTTATTTTTCAAGGATAAATGATTAGGTACCTTCAATGACCTTTTTTTCAATCATGTCCTTGCGAAGCTATAGCACGCACGTAAACACACATACACATAATTTTATATATAAAAGTATACTTCAAACAGTACCCCACTTAACCCCAGGGTCCCATTTCCCAAACTTTGGAGTTGTTACCTAACGACTATGTACCAATTGCGGGAGGTGGATTGACCATGATAATTCAAGGGTAGTGCCAGATGAGCTTGGCGCCTGAAGGCGCCAAGCTGATCTGGCACTACCCTTGAATTAGCATGGTCAATCAATTTCCTGCTGTAGGGTGTTCGGGCTAAAAGGGTTGTGGATTCATCCAGCTTGGCTCATCTGCAAGAGACGTATATTCTCATGAAGCCGGAGTCAGGAGCCGGGGACCATGAAAATCTATGCCTCTTACTTACAAGAGTCAATTGCCTCATGGATATCCACAGTTTTGTACTTACACAGTGCAGTTAACAGTACGTCTGCTATGAGGACGCATGCGGCATCATATGTGCGATCCAAGGAGTCTGTCATTGTGTTACTGCGTGTACGGCATTACTAAAAAGGCATTACCTACTGTCTTTTCCGTACCATAAAGCCCCCACCCGGGTCTGCCCTGGGGGACTTGGGTGGGGTTAACTACTTTATAGTTCCCAGGGTCACCCTGGTCAGCCCCACAGGGTGGGTTTTCCCCTCTATTTTGGGGCTTGTGTTTCTGTCTACCCTTGGTCCATTCACCTGTATTTGCCTTTTTAAAACTCTCCCTACTGTCTGCACTGCCTGTAGCTCTTGATATTGGATGTGTGTTGCTAAATGGTCTTAGCTTTATTTAGGCCCCATGTTTATTTAACGTATTTGACCGGCTGGCGACATACATTCAATTTTCTGTTTAGTTTTTTTTTTCACAAGCAGTGCAGGCACGTCCTGAGAAAGCCTTGTTGCTGTCGGGACGTTAAGCAATGTACAATCAATCAATCAATCCATTCACCGGTATTTTTCTTTTCAAACTCTCCCTACTGTCTGCGCTCCTTGTAGCTCTTGAAATTGGATGTGTGTTGCTAAATGGTCTTAGGTTTATTTAGCGTATTAGACCGGATGGCGACATACATTCAATATTCTGTTGTTGTTTTTTCACAAGTAGCGCAGGCACGTCCTGAGAAAGTCTTGTTGCTGTCGGGACGTTAAGCAACTACAATCAATCAATCAATCCGTACCATAAGGGGGCTCAGCTCACTGTCTTTTTTGCCTGGGACCCGTTGCGTGAGTAGGCTTAGTCCTGCGCCTGCTATACCGGAGCACCATGCTTAGTGGCTGGCGCAGGACTAAGCTCGCTCATGCACCTGACCCCGGACTCTGATTTTGGAGCGAGTCCTGTATATGAAGTCACGGGGATCGCCGCTGCACAATGAGATAGGGAAGGGGACTGGGGCACGGATCTTGAGATTGGATGGCAGGGAGATGGGGAAGGACGGACGTCGTGGTCGTTGACGAGCGTGTAAATCTCCAGACAAGGGCGTAAATCTCCCGATGCGTGCCAAACCTCGCACTCAGCTCGTGAATTAAATCCCCGCGCCGATACCGGCGTAATCCCCGCTGTCCATTCCCCCCGCGGTCGGAGTTAACTCATTCGAGACGTGCCACAACCGAATAAGCACCCTTTGCCGCGTATCTGGATGCGGCACGTCTCGAACGCGTTAACACAGCCGGTCCCTTTAAACTTTAGACAGATTTTCATGGTCGGTTTCTGCGGTTTGAGGTTAAAGTCAAGAGCGCCTACGCTTGCCAACGAATGCGGTCGGTCCTTTCCGTTCTAGCAGGAGGCATAGAATTTCATCAGCTTTTGCTGCTGCTGCAGGGGGTGCATGAGAGTCTACGCCACTTGCAGCTCTAAAGACTGTCGTGGGAGCTGTTGGAAAGTCGCTGGACATTCTTGACCAGCTCAGGAGCGAAACTCGCAGCGATACAGACGTCTTTACGATCTCACTAACAATCTTAATTCCGACTGGGGTCCGCACAGATGCCAACTGGATCCATCAAGAGACGCGGGGGCTCAAGAGGATCTACGCCTCTTGCAGCGGGGGCCTTTTTCCACGTGAGGTCTACCCTCACTCCCATTGGCCTCTTTACGATGTCCATAACATGGCGACTGCACACAAAACTCAGATTAACAATCGGCGGCTCGGCTTTGTAGCTCTGGTCCATTAAAACGAAGCCAAGCGACTAACGAGAGCTGTGGTTAAAAAAAAAACGCGAGGAAGGAACGGTTCCCATGTTCGCGTGTGTGCTGCTCTGTGATTTTGGACCTTACGGCTCTCTAGGTCCGAAATCACAGGTCGGTAAAATTCATTTGCCTAACAAGGCGAAAAAGCGATGTCCAGTTCCCGTGTGAGTCCTAGCGTGCGATTTGGGATATTTTACGGCGTGAGGGCCTTATAGCTCAAAAGCGATCAATTAATAACAGTAGTATTTTTGTTGTAGTAGTAATGAAGGGTTTTATGTAGCGCTAATTTTTAACCCAGAGCTCTAAGGGATTTACAAGGTGTACAAGACAATAAGCAACAAAATACAACATTTGTACATAACAAGCAAAGTACGAAGACTCAAACACATTATGTTTTAACCTTTTGGCTGTCGGCAGCGTATTTTGTATTTCCTACATGAATCACCTCGACAAAAATGCACCGCCGACAGCCAAAGGGTTAAGACGAACTAAACAACAACGCATACACGCGTCACATTTAACAGTCAGTCCTAAGCATTGAGGATACTAAGGCAATCATAGAAGAGCTTGAAAAGGCGGTTTTTGAAACAACCCCTTGAAACAAGAGACAGACTCGCTGTCAGTCTCTGACCTCAAGAGAAAGTACATGCCTTCCAAAACGCTGTCCAGCAAACATTATTTCCGTGCTGTTATCTCATTTGGTCAGTTTCAGTGACCACGGCCGAAGTTTGAGTGACCGTGATATCGCCAATTCTAGTTCGACTCACAGATAATATGGCGCGCTAGCTCGAGATTGACCATATCCTATATCTCGATCGGAGCTGAGAATCTTCGAGCAAATACCACTACAAATACGTAAAAGATCGTGTGGCCGAAACCCGACATCGGCCCGAGGGTCTTTGCTTACTTGGAGGCTATCAACCGATAGACAACATTGTAGAGTTCCATGCGTTACTAAGACTGTGGGGAGGGGGGGGGGGATAACCAAACAAACAAACCCGTGTGATCACGTTCTTGAATACCATTGGCTTGGCCGCGAATTTCTTCTTTGGAGGAAATGTCGATCGAGGCTGCTAGCACTGCGTGGTATAACTTTTCAGTAGTGCCTGTAGACTGCACAAACGTAATTTGAAAATCAAGAACGCAAACTGGTCATGCATCGTGGAGTCGAGTCGTTTGTTCACTCGACATTTTCCAAGTCGAGCGCTGCAAGAAATCTATCATGGCCGCGGAACTCCACCGCGACCTGTTCGCAATGAAAGGAAAGGTACTTCTCGAACGAGTTCGAAACTTGAAAGAAACCGGATTGAAGGCGGCGCCGTGAAAAAAAGGCAGCGCCGTGAGTCAGATTTCATTTACGAAGCGTTAAATTTAAAAAAAAACAAAAAAACCCACACCATTTTTACGGTTGTTTTGTTGTATGTTAGAAAGGTCATGTTATAAACCCTTTCACCGCAGAGAGCAAACTGAACACCACCCAACCGACCGCAAGAAGCATAGATCCTCATGTGTCCCCGCATTGCGGGGACACATGAGGATCTATGCTTCTTGATGAAACCACTGTTTTATCCATGTGTCCTTGGCGGATGGTTATCGTTGACGCGTTTGTATGTTGGAAAGGTCATGTAATCAACCCTATCACCGCAGAGAGCAAACTGAACACCACCCAACCGCAAGAGGCATAGATCCTCATGTGTCCCCGCATTGCGGGGACTCATGAGGATCTATGCCTCTTGCTCAAGCCACCTGTTTTAATTTTAATCTGTTTTATTTTTTCGGCTGGTTATCGTTGGCGTTGAAGTTTCAGTGATTACAGTGAAACGCAATCTGCATCCACAGGCAATAAAGAGTCAATGTTTGAGTTCAGTGCAGAAATTTGGTCTTTACGTTCGCTGCACTTATTGTGTGCTGATCTGTGATCTTGGTCCTTAAGGGCTAAAATTGCGCCACGATCACTGGATAACGCTGTGCTGAGAACGTGTTTTGTTGTCGTCTTTCAACGTTGCCAGACTCAGTCTAAGTTGTTGCTTTTGTGACTGTCGGTGTCAGATGTGTATTGTGTCTGATGTATTATTAGTTTTTTCCCCCCCGGCGTGAAGTAACAAAAGGGCGCTGCAATCTGATCTGCCTCACTTCATGTTCTGGTTATTTTATTTTTCACTTCATTCATTTTATTTCACTTAGTTTAATTTGTTTTGGTTAATTTGATTTTTTAAAGATTTTCATTGAAGTACTGTGTTTTCATGTGAAAATACGTAACGCTGGGTTTGTCGGTGTGAGATTGAGATTGAAAGCCCAACAAAAACAGAAACACTCTTAGAACGAGAAAACCCAACGTAGAAAGAAACACGTTTTTAGAAAAGATAGTTACAACACAACTTGTTACTATTTCGGGTTTTGTACCTGTACGTTTTGATTTTTTTTTAACTCATTCAGCCCGACGGCCGTATTTCCCAAATTTTGGATGCGTCATCTAATGACTATGCACCAGTTGCAGGAGATGGATCGACCATGATAATTCAAGGGCAGTGCCAGATTAGCTTGGCGCCGACAGGCACTACCTTTGAATTATTATGATCGACTCATCTCCTTCTGTAGTGCGTCAAGGCTGAACGGGTTACACCTTTTTTTCAAAACAGACATACAAACAAGTACACAATTTGGAACTTATATTTTCGCCAAGAAAACTGAGATGCAGCTAGTAGAAAGGAAAAGTACAACAAAATATAAATGAAAAGAAAAGGGGAGACTGCCAGTGCTCATATTTTAGGAAGTTTACAAAATAAAGTAGGTAAGAGCACTGTCAGGGGAGAGAAGTGTGCATGATCGACCAGTGATCATAGATCTACTGTGGCCAAAGCACAAAAAAAAAAAAAAAAAAAAAGAGATAGGAAAGAGGGGGTGCTTTGGCCACAGTAGATCTATGATCACTGGTCGATCATGCACACTTCTCTCCCCTGACAGTGCTCTTACCTATTTTACTTTGTAAACTACAACAGAATATGAATAAATGTTCTACTTTTTTTTTCTCTGTACGCGTGTTTCTTTATGGGGTTGGGATTTTCCGTTTTCATTTTGCACGTGTGGCAGTCACCTTTTTAGTCTGGATTTTGTTGCAAGTTCATGAGTCTCATTTACATCGGTGTTTCTCAGGCATTGTTTTAGCCAGTGACGGTGACTAACTTTTCGTTCTTTGGACGTAGCGCTTGGCCATCCATGCGGTTCTGTCTGACCTGGGGTCAAGTCTTATTAGGTTTGCTGCCACAGTCACTTACTCGAAACTCGCAGACCTCGTCTGAATGAGTTACAGACATGTAAGGTGTTTGAACCCTATTACATGGTCGTAAAATAGAAAAGGTACTATGACGAACAAGAGGCATGGATTCTCATGAGTCCCTGCGAAGCAGGGGCTCATGAGAATCTATGCCTCTTGCAGATAGGGAGGGCTGTCCTCTGGGACTGGTTCCTGGCTTCGGGGTGTCGTGTCCGAATGAGCGGTGTCCATCACAGGGAGATAATTAGCCCATCACACTTTCTATATTTGCCGGAACAGCTCACGGCCATTCCGGATCAGCTGGGGTAGTTGGGTGAGACATGATCACTGTACCGACTGCAGACCCAACGTCTGAGAATCTCGCTCTGTGAGGAAATCATAGATGAAGAGGGTGCTCACATAAGATTCTTGTTACTTCATCTGTGGTGAAGGCCCCTCATTGAGGACAGTCCGGATGTAAGATGGCGGAGTTAGAAAGAAAGTTGAAGTATGTTAGTAAATTTCTTAATGATAAATAATAATAATAATAATAATAATAATAATAATAATAATAATAATAATGACGACGATGACGATGAGGAGCAGGACGAGGACGAGGATAATAACACTACTACTACTACTACTACTAAAAATAAAATAAAAGTATGATAATAATACCATAATAATTATCATAACAAAACAGTAATAATATCCACGTCGTTCTTTACGCGATATCTGTACCAATACGACAGAAGTTTTGAAATCTCACGACGTTCTATCTTCAGCATCCTTTACGAGGTGATGTGGATCTGTAGTTGAGACAGAAAGAATGAGTTTAGCACTTTTTCCTCCAGCTGGACTAAACATGGCGTTTGCATCGTGCACAGAGTGCCCACGACCTCATTTACTACCCAAGATGCAAAACTACCTATGATACTAGGAAAAAGGCACGTAAGGACCTGAAGAGATTGCACAAAAGTCATCAGCATCTAAGACTGTCGCAGAAGCGCAGGGTTGGCCTATGGAGCTTCAATGAAATGGCGTACATAGAAAGAGACAGGGGGAATAATCAGGGAAAATGGAGAAGGGGAGGTGGTCACTAATTCGCCCATTCACAATGTTAACAGCGCTCACCCTCGGCTTGACCCCTTCTGTAATCGCCACAGGATGACTCGGAGGCCAGAGGCAGTCTTACACTTAAACACCCCACACACTTTCAAATTCCGGCACCGCTGGAGCCGAGCTCTTTCGACAAAAGGCATAGATTTTCATGAGCCCCTGCGAATGCAGGTGCTCATGAGAATCTATGCCTCTTGCGGAGGCAAAGAGCGAGAGTCTCAGATCACCCGTGGGTCCATCAAATCTTTAGGAGATCTGAGCAAACAGGCTTCAGAAGATGAGGTCCGAAGAATCAACGTGGACATGGTACTGTTGATCGAAAAACTGGCTGAAATCACTTCTTCGGCGAGTGAGAACTCCTACACGACTACAAGAAGCGTAGATCCTCATGAGCCCCAGCATTCTGCTGGGGCTCATGAAGATCTACGCCTCTTGCTGGTCGCGTTTTCACGAGCGTTTTGCCGAAAGTTAGGAGGTTAGGCGTGGTCAGTTATCGATGGCTTTGGTCTGCGAGGAGTCCATCGCCAGAGTCTTAAGTGTTGACGGGCCTTTCATTAATTTGGTCAGGGAGACATTGGTGCGTTCTGGTTTCTGCGTGATTAGGGCTTTATTTCTTCATAAACGTACTCTCCGTCTCCCCGAAGTACCGCCGTGAGAAGGTTTTGTAGACTGCTCGGCGTTAAACTCCAGCAATCAATTCCCCACTTCTCTGCTACACTACTTACAATGTCGAAGACATTTTGTTTCTGCCGCTTCGGAGCTTTGTGGCCGGGCGGCAGAGCGTTCGATTCTCGCCCGAAAGGCCGCGAGTTAAGAGTGCAGCTGGGGTCAAAATTTGCTCAGGCCCTGTTTGGTGCCCCGTCTTTAAAATCACCTTCGTAGTGGACAAAACGTTTAATCTTTTTTTTTTCCATTTCCGTCGCTGGAGTTGTTGGTTAACCCATTTTGCCCCGACACACCACAGCAGGAGATGATGCATCGACCATGATAATTCAAGGGTAGCGCCTGATAAGCTTGGCGAATGACGGCGCCAAGTCAGTATGGCACTACCCTTGAATTATCATGGTCGATCCATCTCCTGGTAAATAGTGTAAGGTGACGCCTCCAAAATTTGGGAATTGTGGTCTTGGGGTTAAATGGGTTAAATGTCAAGGTCGGCGTTTATCACGTGGGCGCTTGTCTGTGATTTCGGACTTAACGTTCTAGGCCGTAAGATCCGAAATTGCAGACCAGCACACGATTCTTTAGAAAAATGGAACACTACCCAGCTACAAGAGGTATAGATCCTCATGAGCCCCCGCATTCGCGGGGGCTCATGAGGATCTATTGCTCTTGCGGACGCCACTTTGTATCTGTGCTCCTTTTGACGACCCGGGGATCTTTAGCGTTGGACTTTACACTGATTTTAAAAACGCAATCTGCGTCCACTTGCAGTGAAGGGGTTAAGTGTAATTATGACGTTGTGGTCTGGAGTTCCAGTGCGACTGAATTGATCTCGGCCGCAATGCGCGGGCCCACTGCGGCCGTCGTGGGCCCGCATACATTTTGCCACTAGGGATGCCCTTTTCTCCCTTGTACATATAATACCGACCGGTCACGACCGCTAAATGATGGTTCAGAAATGCCTTGGCGCCAAGACTATTCTGGCACTACCCTTGAACTGCCCTGTTGTAGTGTGTCACTGTAATATGAACTAAAAGGAAAAAGCAGCGGCGAAAAGTCGAAGACAACGCATCGCCATTTTTTTTTTTAAACTCCATGTGGGTCTTTTCAATGTCCCCACAATCACGGCACATGTAAAACCCCTCTCTCGAATCTTTGCGTCCGGCGTGTGGCACAGTCGGTCATTTTCTCCGCCGTGTCGCACAGAGGAAGAGAATCTATACCAGACAACAATTTGTGCCTCTAGCTTGTAGTAAGACTGGAGAGACGGGAGAAAAAAAAAAAAAAAAAAAAAAAAAAAAACGAGAAAGAAAGAAAGAAACCCCTACTGAATATAGTAGAAAGGCATGCAGTTAGGATCAATCTTAGGCTAAACCCCAGTCCAGAAGATGCCGATTGCCAAGCAGACGTGTAAAATGCAAAGAAATTCCCAGCAAGGAAGCAAGCGCTTTTACAGTAAGCAAAAGTCCTCCAGCCCACTGCGGCCGTCGTGGGCCCGTAGATGTTTTGCTGCTGGGCTAGAGGGGACAAGTACAACAAAGTTTATTCACACAAGTCATTAGGAGTAAATATGAATATATAAATAAAGCGGATCTTGCTTAACAAGAGGCAGACATTCTCATGAGCCCCTGCCCCCGCCTCTTGCAGACGGCTGGCGACTTGGAAGGAAATGCAGTCCGACGCCGTTCTCTCCCCAAGACCGAGGACGAAAACAGGCTTTGGCTCTGTGACTGCTTTTGTCTCCACAGCAGTCGTGACTCCAGATTTCAAGCTCCTTTGAGTTGCTCTTCGTCTTCCGGCCGGAACCTGTAGTTTCGGTTCACCATCATTGTCGTCCACGGCTGCCCTCAGGGCACGCTTGTGATCGTAAAAGTGTGGCGAGAAATAACGCGCTCGATTTTCTGGCTCTGGCTTTGTGGGCAATGCTTTTGTTGTTCGTTCGTCGCAGGCGATGAAGACCACAGCTTCGATTGTAAGAAATGTGGACTGTGCTTGACAGACGTGTATACATTTTCGTGTTGCGTCTGCGAGACACGAATGTTTAATTGTAAAGACAGGCAAGCCAGAAATGGTATTTGTGATTATGTCCCTTTCGCTGCCAATGGCGACAGATTACGTTTCTGAAATATTCGTTAACTTAACCCATATCATACTGCGGCTAAAAGCTTCAAATCTGTACACTGCCATATGCAAGCTACATTACAAAAACTTACAGATAAGGATATAATGGCTTTAGTTCAAGGGTGGTGCCAGAATAGCTTGGCGCCTAGCGGCGACAAGCTATTCTGGCACTACCCTTGAACAATTTTAGTCAAACTTATTTCACACACTGTATTCCGAATGATGAGGGTTAAACGCCAAAGACGGAGAACTAGCCGTGCTGGGAAAACATGGGTGTAAAATGGTGACGGCTAGAGGCATAGACCCCCATGTGTCCCCGCAACTGCGGGTTCTCATGAGGATCTATGCCTCTTGCAGATGAGTGTTGGCCGCTGTGCTTAGGAAGGAAATGGATTTATAATCTGGGTTTGTTTTTTCTTGTTTGTTTTTTTTCGAAGCGTCTTTCTCGTCTGTAGGTTGTCTCCTTGCATTTCACATGCTTTGTAGTCACCCGTTTGGTCGATTTTTGTTGTTATATCTATGATTTGCAATTCTTCGCACACGTTGCATTCGTGCCTCTGTTAGTAAAACATTAACAGCGTCTGCCGGTTCTTTGTTCTTTCGACCGTGCCAGCGGTCATGCACAGCCAGACCCGTTTTATGAGCACTGCGTGGTGTAACTCCTGCATAAATTGAAGATAAAAATTCATACACGTGTTAGGGACACGTCCAGTCCGTATTGGTCCGTGTACTATCATACTTTTACTCCGGTCTATTTGGCGTAATCCGAGGAGGGAATCGAGCGTCCCTCGGCCGCTTGAAGCTGGAGGGAAGTATCTTTGATTTGTTGGGTAATCGATTGAACAACTTGACGCCTCCTCATTAAGCGCAAGTTTCCGGCGCTTGGCGGCTGTAATGATTTTCTAAACAAAGGGGCCAGTTGTGCAGGGCTTCCGAGCTCGCTGAGGGGGATTCTTCAAAAAAGCAGCCGGACACACAACCGCTCCCGTATGCAAGAGGCTTAGATTCTCATGCACCACTGCGTTCGAAGGGGCTCATGAGAATCTAAGCCTCTTGCCTTTAATGATTGGTCACATTTACTTCTATTTTTGCTTTGTTTGGAGGAAGACGTTGGGGTTTAAGTTTGCGATGCTTACAAAGCAGATGCCCGCAGTGACTTGCTGCTCTGGTCTAAGAACAACAAAAAAAAAAAAAAAAAAAAAAAAAAAAAAAGGTAAAAGAAAGTGTGGGGAATGGGGAGGTGGGAGGGATTGAAGGGGAAGGGAAAGGTGTTGCCGTGGAGAGGCACACCGGTTGTATCAACTGCGGAGAATCGGAGGGAGACAACCAGCGTCTGTGGCGGCACGGATGTGGTTTGAAATCAAACTTTTCGGGTGACTTAATTTTTCAAATGCAAACAACAGATCCTATGGTGAGAGCCGTAGGGAAAACATGCAGTTAACCCCGTAAACAAGAGATCCTATGGTGAGAGCCTTAGGGAAAACATGCAGTTAACCCCGTAAACAACAGATCCTATGGTGAGAGCCTTAGGGAAAACATGCAGTTAACCCCGTAAACAAGAGATCCTATGGTGAGAGCCGTAGGGAAAACATGCAGTTAACCCCGTAAACAAGAGATCCTATGGTGAGAGCCTTAGGGAAAACATGCAGTTAACCCCGTCACTGCCGGGGCAAGGAGAACGATACTCAGCTGCAAGTGACATAAACCCTCATGAGCCCCCGCAGTCGCTATGGCTCATGAGGATCTATGTCTCTTGTTGATTGTAAGTTCTTTATGCCTAATTTTGTCTCGCTTACATCTTCCTTCACTTAATCTGAATGTCCCTCCGTGGTCAGTCGTTTCTGACGCAATTCGTGATCACTAAACTAAAAATCAAGTTATAGAGAGCAAGTGCAAAACTCGAAGAGGCGAGTTGTCGGGATTAGAGACTTTCATAATGGGTAGGGATGGGTCTGTTCCAACCACAATCATCAGAACAGTTCTGAACCCAACCCCCCAATGATTGTGGTTGAAATAGACTCCTTTGCGACTCGGTGACTGCTTGTGTCAGTCAGTGACTTTTTGCGCTGACGACTTTGCGCTAGAGACCAGGTAAAGCCTTGGAAATAAGGTGTGTGATGAAGTGACGGTCATGGAGGCCATTGTGTCCCGTGACGATGCGGTTTCAAACGGGTGTTTTGCGACGACTTTAGAAAGTTTAGATCCAAAAATGTGGATACCTGGTGTGTAAAATTCAAGGAAATTACCAACAATAAAAAGAAACACGCGTGAAATGACAAGTACAGCATTGCCCCTTTTAACCCATTCAGCACACGCCCTACAGCAGGAGATGGATCGACCATGATAATTCAAGTGTAGTGCCAGATTAGCTTGGCGCCTGTCGGCTCCAAGCTAATCTGGCACTGCCCTTGAATTATCATGGTCGACCCATCTCCTGCAACTTGTGCATAGTCGTTAGATGACGCCTCCAAAATTTGGGAAATACGGCCGTCGGGCTGAATGAGTTAAGAGTATTTCTTTTCAGAAAGTTTGACGCTTGAGTAGAGCGTGTCTGACACTAACTTGTTGGGTTTCTCTCTGGCTCAGTGATTAAATTAAGTAATGGATCTGTCGTACCTGAAACACTTCCAGACACATTTCTTGAGAAAACACCGACGTACATCTCGCATGACTCGAGGTATATAGCTGCGTTCTGCGGCTGACGAGGATCAGTGCCTCTCGCAGTATGAAGGATTTCGCCGTCAAGCTGCCTAATGGAGTATGACTGATTGATAAAGTGAATACAAGCGCTACAACACAGCTTGTCATGCCGCTATTTCAGAAACGAACTTGAGGTCAGCGGTGTCAATTCAAGCAGTCTGGTGCTTTCGTTGTACTTTACTGCCGAAGCGTTTCACCATTTTGTTCGAGAACGCCCACGATCTTGCGAGAACCACAGATCCTCTGGAGCACGCGCACATTGTGGAGGTTCATGATTATCTGTATCTGTTGATTGATTTACTTTAAATAAAAAAATTAATACTAGAGGAAATTGTCCCATTTAAAATCTTCGCCTCTTTGCACCAACTTCGTTTAACCCATTCAAGATCCCGCATTAATAGTTGCGAAAGTGTCGTACAGCGTTGCCCCTGGCAACTCTGTACGACACTTTCGCAGCTATTGATGCGGGGAGCCTTCAGTGAGTTGAATCCAGTTTTCTTCGGCGAAAGGTAGGCAGTTTTGTCTTCGATGGCGCGAGATGATCTATCCACGAGCCTGCTTCTGCTTCAGCTGGCTTTGCCCGCCTTACACTCGAGCGTAACCAACTACGGATGATGAGCTTTTCCTGACTGGGGAGAGATCGTCCTGCCTGTAAGAGAACGTTTTACATTCAGTCGGAGGAAGCGGACTGCGTCACTATCGTCCGAACGTAACCTTCTTTGTCACAGTTCTCCTTTCCAGTCACAAACCCCCTGAACTGCCTGTATAGTCACAGATTGTGTTTCTGAAATTTTTGTTCCGCCGTGAGATGGCCTTAATTGCCTGCTCGGCGTTAAACCCAGATAACTAACTAAATGAAATATTTGTTAATTCAACGCCAAAGAGCCACAGCTGTTCCAAACACATAGACACAAAATTGTGTCAGGAAGAGGCGTAGATCCTCGCGAGCCCCCGCAACTGCGGGGGCTCACGAGGATCTACGCCTCTTGCATTTGGGGCATGTTCGCGTTTTCTCTTCAATGGAGTTGCAAAGTCCACGATGCCGTCCTCTGTTTGGGGAGGGGAGACTGGAATAAGACTGGTTAGTGTCTGTAACAAACAAACGAACGAGCGGACGGACGGACGGAGGTGTATATTCGTTCATGTCCCCCTTGGCTGATGAGAACCGGTGCCAGCTCAGGCTCGCAGACGACACGACGCGACACGCCGGGCAGTCTGCTAGACTGAGATGAAGGGCAGGCCCTTTCAGGCTAACAGCGCGGAACCCGCGACAGATCGTTTGGCTGGAATATGCATTTGACAGGCAGCTTTTCTGCGGGAAATAAATTCCTCATGCACTTAACCTAATGTTGGGTGCAGATCAATCATAACTCCGCGATCTCCTCCGACGCTGTCAGTGCCATGCCGCGCCTACTTCCGCCTGGCAGGAGACATATATTCTCATGAGCTCATGCATTTGCAGGAGCTCCTGAGAATCTATGTCTCTTGCTAGGCGGAAGCAGGCTCGGTATGGAACGGACGGCGTCTTAGGGAGAATCTACACGGCTCTTGTTGGTCGTGTAGGCTCTTTGTTTTTCACAGGAACGTTTCTGTTGTCGAACATCTCGGCGTACCATTGGAAGGAATGGAAAATCCCGTCAAAGAAGAAACACGCTTTGAAAGGCAAACGACAACAAAAGTTGTGTTGTGGTTGTCCTTTCTTAGCGTGTTTCTTTTTTGATAGATTTATTTATTTATTTATTGGTACATTTTACACGCCTGCGTGGCAGTCACTTTTTGGGGTCTGGATTTCCATTGGAAGAGTGTGATCAAAATAACATAAAGCCAGTGACTGAGTTTGTCTTCTGCTTTATCCCGTTGTACCATCCAGTCAGCGTGTTTTCCCATTGTTAGGTTTGTCAGTCTTTAGACTTTGAAATGGCTCCTTGTCTTTCGGTCTTGACCTTGCTAGATATGAAAATGACTCCTCGTGCCGTCAGCGGGAGTACTCACCAGACAGACTCCCTCGGGACGCACGCAACAAGAACACTTCTATTAAAATGAAATGTTCAGCATCTCATTTGAATAGAAGTGTTCTTTTGCCGTACTCCCCGAGTACTCCCTCAAACGGCAGGCGTCGCTTGCTTCTTCCTTGACCTTTAGTATACAGGCGACTAATGCTTTCCTCACCAAGAGTCATCGCCAATAGGTACTGCAATTTGCCGGATTGGAGGGTATTTACCCTATCTTCCGTCAGCCAGGCAGTTACTGAAGCTAGAAATACGTTTTATAGCGCAACTAGCTTCTTCTTGCATGTCGGTGGACACGATTGACCGGCAGCCAGGCAGTTACTGAAGCTAGAAATACGTTTTATAGCGCAACTAGCTTCTTCTTGCATATCGGTGGACACGACTGACCGGCAGCCAGTTCTATTCGCCCATGTCTGTAGATGTGAGCAACTCAACTGTGACAGGCAAGTGACAAGGACGGTATCTAGAGTATAATCAGCAAACTGCTTTGTCAAATCTAAATGCCCTCTACATGTTTAGTAGCTGTATGATGTTATCTATGTTTCATACACACATACTAACAATGCTAACGTGTGTTTGACAGTAAGAAAAAAATGTGAGAACTTTAGAAAATTGTACTTTCACAACTAGTGTGAAATATCGTGCCATGCCCAAAATACCTACAATTGTAGATGTCTGTCTCCCAGAAGAGTGATCTTATTAAAAGACGCAAATGGCAATTTGTAATGTATGTTTGTTTTTCTTTCGCTTAACAGCGGGTATTAAGATAAGAATACCACTTATATGTACTTTAAGAACTTAAGTTAATATGTACTGGAAGAATTTAAGTTAATGTTTACTTAAAGCACTTGACCTGGTTCATCCAGTACAATCACTTTTCCTCCTGTGGCCGAAAAGAAGTGTTTTTGAAACAACTTCTTCCTTCATTGGCACATCGTTTTAATTGAAGAAGTCCACCGAAGACTCTCCAAACGCCTGCAGGCCTTCGTGCAACACTCCGAGATGTCAGTGTCCGGATCTAACGAGGCAGATGATTGGTCTACTGCCCATCATCGGTCATCTGTCCGGTTTCCTGATTGGCCTTGTGTCCGTCACTGGTCATGTGTCAGGCTTCCAGATTGGCCCAGCGGCCACCGTTCGACAATGCCGACGTCCGAATGTAACGAGGCAAGGGATTGGTCTAGTGTCCATCACATGGTCATCTGTCCGGCTTTTGGATTGGCTCGAGTGCTTTCAAGCCACCGTTCCTGTCCTCCAAGAGGACAGGCCTGAAGAGGCTTAGTGGCCATTTTAATGCAGCGTTTCTGCAGCGAGATCGATGGGCACGGACCTGCAAGATGCATAGCTCCTCATGAGCCCCCGCAAAATGCGGGGGCTCATGAGGATCTATGCCTCTTCCTTTTGATGTTCTTGCTGTCTAGTGTCTTATTCATCAGGCAGAGAGGGTTACAGCGTTCAGTCTAACACTGGCTCCTTGTCCGTGGGATTGTGTCTGAATAGTCTCATCTAGTCCTAAAGCGTGTACAACTATCACCTCCTCCATTCTAGGAACCCAGATCAGCATAACACTTCTCTTTCGAAGCAAGATGTGTTTACTCTGATGAGACGTCGCAGCTTTTTCGGGCGCATGGTGATCTGTGCGCGTTGCGTTAGGAAGAGTTTGATGGTGGGATCGGTCCAGATTTAATGGCAACAGAAGCGTGGGCTATTCGCGTGATGCAGCACTGTAAAAGCGTGGACATAAAGAAACAGCGGTGCCTCAGGAGTGTTGTATTATGAAGGATTTACTTTTCGCTAAATAGGGGATCTGGAAGGTAGTGTTTTATATTTATTGTCAATTATTCTCATTTTCACCCTTCGTTGTCGAGGAAAATGAAAACAGCACCCAATTGCAAGAGGTATACCCAGTAAGCAGAGGTCTTCGGGCCCACGACGGCCGCAGTGGGCCCGAAGACGTTTTGCTACTGGGGTATAGATCCTCATTAGCTACGCAGTTGAGCTAGCTCATGAGGATCTATGTATCGGGGCGGTCCGTGGCGCAGTGGTTAAGGCGCCTGCCACCAATGCCAAGGGTGCGAGGTTCGATACCGGGTTCCGGCGTTGGACTTTTCTCCTCTGGTAAGTGTCACCGTTAATTCGGGCGGACTGTCGGGGGTTCTTTCTCCGGGTACTCCGGTTCTTCCCCCCCCCCCCCTCACCCCCCACACTTTGGTACCGGTCTCAGGCCACTTTACAAATTTCAAATACAAGTGATCAAAAATCTCTGTAACTTCAGTAGCTGACTGGCCCTTCGTTTGTCTTGTACTGTGTTTGTCTTAAATGGCGTAAATCCGTGTCTGTTTCGTGAGTGTGTGTGTTGGGTTTCAGGCGCGGCGCTTTGAGTCGATTTCCCCAAAATTGAGAAAAAGCGCCTATATAATAACGGTATTATTATTATTATTATTATTATTATTATTATTATCCAGTTTTTTAGCGGCTGGGGATTTTCGACGTTGAACCAACAGCGCTTTAACTCATTCACAACTTAACGGCTTTACGCCGCGTATCCGGATGCGTTACGTGGCGAATGTGTTAAAAAGCATAATTTGCGTCCGATGGCAGTGAAGGGGTTAAAACTGAAACAGAGGAAAGCAGCTGAATCATTTCTCTCGCACTGTTTTTATAAAATAAAATTTCTCTTCATTCTAATAATCTTAATGACAGAAATATACTAATGGTCAAAACTTAAAGGCCACCCCACTTTTTTGTGTCATTGTTTATCGTCGCAAGTACGCTAATAAAATACAATGTTCTTACGATCCAAACGTGTTAAAAGTTAACTTTAGACAGTCCACTGTACAGGGAACAATAGACAACAATTCATCAGTTTCCACGAACGTGTCAAATGCACGGGAAACATCGTCAGTTTTTGTGAAAAGCTGTGCGATATTGGCAAGCGTACCAAAGGCAGGCAGTTGGAAATACTCGGTAAAGTCGTGATGCACATACTAAAGGGGTCAGTCGTGAACACTGAGCACTTCTGTTTCGCTACAAACACCGGTACAGTAGGGGCATAATTGTCACTGTCCTAACCATGCCACCACGACGAAGCCTAACGCCAGTAGATCAAGGCCGGGCGCTAGCATGGCTGCAGGATGGAATTTCCGGACGAAAAGTTGGGAGACGTCTTGGGGTGTCCCATTCAGTGGTCCAGTTGCTGCTGGCACGATTCCAAGAAACTGGAAGGGCAGAACGTCGACCGCGCTGCACCAGCAGAAGGGAGGACAGATGTGTGGCGGCTGTGCGCGACCGAACTGTCACGTCAACCACTCTGTGATGTCAACTGATGCAAGCTGCAATTGTTAACGTCAGCAGAAGCACAGTCTGCCGATGTCTGCGTGAAATTGGCCTGGCTTTATGCAGAGCAGAAGTGAGAATACCCCTGACTCCAGCTCATCGCAGAGCCCGGGTTGCCTGGTGTCGTCAACATGTGAGCTGGAACAGACTCCAGTGGACTCAGGTTCTGTTTACTGTCACGTTTCACTGTGTCCTTCAACGACGGCAGGGTGAGGGTCTGGAGACGCCAGGGCGAGCAATTCACGGATGGATGCGTCCAAGAGGTGGATCGCTACGGAGGAGGCTCAGTCATGGTCTGGGCAGGCTTTAGCAGGTAGGCAGGACCCGCCCTCCACGTCATCCGAGGCACCCTGACTGGACTGCGCTATCGGGACGAGATTGTGCAGCCCATCATCCAGCCAGCTCTCCAAGCCATACGCGACAATGCTGTTCTGCAGGACGACAACGCTCGACCTCATCGCGCCCGTGTGATGGATGAGTACCTACAGCAACGGTTCACCATGAGGATGGAGTGGCCAGCTCGTTCACCTGATCTGTCTCCCATCGAGCACCTCTGGGACGTGCTGAGGCAACGTGTAGTCGGGCAACCACCTCAAGGCGTCCCCCAGCTGACTCAGTTCTTGCATCAAGTGGGAAGCGATCCCACAACATGTTTTCCGAAACCTTGTGAACTCCATGCGTCAACGCTGCATTGAATGCTTGGCTGCAAACGGTGGGTAAACTCGCTACTGACTGGACCAGTCTTGTGAGACTTTTCAAATGAGGGGTGGGTGAACATTCTAACGTACTGCTGTTGTTACAATTGCTTGATTTACTCAAAACTTAAATGAAATTGTTACTGAATAAACTAGCAAAGTACTGACTCCAAGTATTGTTACATTATTTGTGTGGTGTTGTCGGTGCGTCTGCAATAAAAAGTGGCCCTTAAGTTTTGACCATTAGTATAATTTGAAGTGAAAGACATGTATTTTGTGTTTTATTTCACTGTTTGTTTATTAGTTTTCACGTGTTGTTGTTTTTTCAAATAAGCTTTGTGATTGCGACCAGTTTGCATCTGCACTATAATGTAGAAAGTCTGCATCTTCTTCCAAGTTCACGTGTGTTGGTAATATCCATTTTCTCTTTTGCTCCTGTTTACTTGGTGTGCAGTTTAACGGCGGTTAATTTGAAAACTGATCTTTTTGTCAAAATTACAAATTCTCTCTCTCTCTCTCTCTCTCTCTCTCTCTCTCTCTCTCTCTCTCTCTCTCTCTCTCTCTCTCTCTCTCTCTCTCTCTCTCTCTCTCTCTCTCTCCCCTCCCTCTCTCTCCCTCCTCCCCGAGGCCTAATACACTTGCGCGCGCTCACGCTTTCGCAGAACACTTTCTTAAAACAGTATTGCTCATTGCTTCTGATCTGGGGACTAATTTGTGCGGAACCCTGGGGGCAGAATCCAATAAAACGCGCAACGCAACGCCTCCTTCAGGTTAACCCTCTCACGGCCGGGAAGATAAGACGCACACCAACCAGGTCACTGAGTTGCAAGAGGCACAGAACCTCGTGATCCCCCGCATCCGCGGGGGATCATGAGGTTCTGTGCATCTTGCTCTGGTCCCCCTTGTCAACATCTTAGACGGATGCGAGTGTTTTTTGCACTGAACTGGCCACAGTTTCAAAGGACGCGTTCGTGTCCGCCCGCAGCTATGGATAAAATATGAACAGACATGATGCTCAGGAACTGCTTGTTCTGTTACCGTTCTTTTTGTGGACGTTTTATGCGCTGGCCGCAGGGCGTGAAGGGGTTAATATGATGCGCGGGTGAAAAATTGCTTTTTCTTTTTTCTTTCCCGTCTTTTGTTGCTGTTTATACCTTGGCCGTGGAGCCTCCGGCGATTTCTTTAATTGAAAAGGTGTCACTGGATCGAATGGCTTGGACGGCGTGGCGCTGAAAGTACACGTACTTCTTTGCTCCTTCATTTTCTGTGAAAAATGAGGGAGTTGGATCGACCGTGATGGACCAGGAACAGTGCCTGATTAGCTCATTACTTCTTGAGGATGATATTTTGAATTAAAAAATATGTTCTTTTAGGTCTAGACAGAACGACCTTTATAGTTCGAGGGTGTTAGGATAGCTTGGCGCCGGTGTTCAAGGGTGGTGTCGGAATAGCTTGGCGCCTACAGGCGCCAAGCTATTTTGACACCACCCTTGAACTATCATGGTCGATCCACACGCTGTCGTAGCATGTCAGGGCTTTGTGAGTTAGCTTTGTGCCTGTTGTGGCGCTAAGCTAATCAAGCATTGTGCTTGAGCTTTCATTGCGACGGAATATCATCATACGCACACAAATTTAAAGCATAAGCTGCTTTAACATGTCTTGAAGTAAAAAAAAAAATTGCCCGTACACTTTTTACTCCTGAGATAGACCCATTAGGGGAGTACACCACAAGCACACTTCTATTCAAATGAGATGCCTTGCATCTCATTTGAACAAAAGTGTACTTGAGGCATGCTCCCCGAGTGAGCATATCTACGGAGTGCTACAGAACGTAGCAGGACAGTGCCGTGCTAAAAATTAAAATGACATGGCCTGGGTTTGCTCTTCGCTTGTAAGCATTGCCTTCGAAGAGGCAATGAATAATTTTAGTTTTTCTGTTGTTCCGACTTCGTTTTTCATATTTTCCCTTTTATTTTGCTGGCGTTCTTGGTAGTAGTTTTCATTTCAGTTCGTACACTTTGTCAAAACCCTGCAGTCATCGATGGCAGATATTGTATATCACTGGCGATCTTGACTTGCTTGCGCGCGGGTACGGTATCAGCGTCGACGTTTAATTTTGAAAACGAGAATCTTAGAGCGTGTTTCCACATGTTTCAGTTACTTGTTTCAGTCAAATGATGTGGGCGTATTCGAAAACATCCATTCTTTTACGGCCTGAGTGGCTTTAATCCTTTCTGGGGTGTCGGTAGTGACACTGCCCTTGAATTATCATGATCGATCCATCTCCTGCAACAGGTGCTTAGTCGTTAGATGACGCCTCCAAAATTTCTGAAATATGTGCGCCGGCCTGAACGAGTTAACAAAATCCCGAGCCATTCGTGCATAGGCATGTCTCACCTCCAGACATTCATACAAAAATAGTCTTATTGTGTTTGAAAAGTATGTTGAAATACCCAACCATACTCTTGCATTGCGTGTGACTTGATTTGTCCGGCAACTTAATCTCAGAATAGATTCATACTCTCGCGCCTTAGAGCCTCACAATAACTCGGGGGTCATGCACTTGCAACGAATTCTTCGATAACCGCCAGAGTAACGCGGATGGCAATAGGCCAGCAAGAGGCATGGATCCTCATGGGCTCCAGCAACTCCGGTGGCTCATGAGGATCTATGCCTCCTGACAAGGGAACGATTTTTTCAGTCGTATAGATAAACCAAAATAAACCAAAATAATCTCACAATCTGAGATCGTGACTGGGTATGATTCATGTTTGCAATCGGCAGAGATCCGCATGAGCCCCTGCGACTGCATGAGCTCACGAAAATCTATGCCTCTTTCAGACGGAAGGGGTTGGTTCAGGGACCTTTTTTCTTCTTCTTTCTCTTGATTGGGAACTCGAACAACAACAAACCAACTTATATGGAATGTCTGCATAACGCCTCCCCCCCCCCCCCCCCCCCCTACGTGACAGTAACACGGATGTGCATGCTGCCAGCAAGATGCATAGATCCTCAAGGGTTCTCGCACTCTGCAGGGACTAATTATCGTCTATGCTTCTTCCCAGTGCACAAGGGACGTCGGCCCGATGGCCTCTGCGCACTGGGTTGCCACCGGACACATTTATTTCGTCTGAAGGAATGAAGATTGTAATTGAGGGTCGATTCATGGGGGCGTATCGAATGACACTGGAGTGTTAATTCATTCTAGGCGCCCCGCATCAACAGCTGCGGGAGTGTCCGCAGCTATTGATGCGCGGAACGTTTGTGTCTCGCTGCTGTACTTACCTGAGAACGTTTTCGTACAGCCATAGATTAAAAAACACGATGCCCGAGCCGAACACGCCTTAACAACACAGCTGCAAAATGTTTCCTTGCCTGAGAGACTTCAATATTATAGGTCTTTACCAGCAAGGGTTTGTGAAGATCTTCGTTTTCTGGCAGATCGCAAGGGTTTCACAAAAGACCTTTCACGGAAAGACACTAAAGCGAAAAAATTGTTATGATAAACGCACTGTATGAAAGACCGAGTCACGAAACAAAGCCCGTGGATTCATAGACCTATACCCCAGTAACGAAACGTCTTCGGGCCCACGAGGGCCACAGTGGGCCCGCGCACGAATGTGCGCGGGCCCACTGAGGCCCTCGTGGACCCGAAGACGTTTGTCTGCCGGGGTATTACTCAATACGATTTCAGTTTTGTATTTCACTATGTGTGCCTCTCGCTGTTTGATTGCCGAGCCCAACGGTGAGAGAAATGAGGAACTTTGTGTATAATTTTTCAATTGTGTTTCTACCGACAGTATTATGGATTGAATCGTTTTACAGCGTAGGCGTACTAAGCACGACTTGCGATATACGCAACCTTGGTGGCTTAAAGGGTAGTGTCTGATTAGCTTGGCGCCTGAACAGGCGCCCAGCTAATCAGACACTGCCCTTTAAGTCAGGACAGTTGAGCCCACTCGGTCGGATGATTATTTTTAGATATCAACGTCTGTCCTAGCTAATCAGACAGTGCCCTTCAGCTAGCATAATCAGTCACACCTAATCGGACACTACCACTGAGAGCTACAACGGTTTATCGATCTCTCGCAGATGGCACTCACTCGAGGTGTGACAGAAGACCGTTTGTGTGTGTGTCTGAAATGCGGTACGTTTAGTGTGTTTTGCCAGCCTACCCTTGCGCCAAGGTAATCGGGCACTAGCCTTGAGCTGTAACTGTCCACCCGTATCTCGCGTTTAGCGCCTGGTGTAGCAGAACTATCATTTAACCCATATCATACTGAGGCTAAAAGCTTCAAACCTGTACACTGCCATACGCAAGCTACATTATAGTACTTACAGATAAGGATATAGACCAATGGCTTTAGTTCAAGGGTGGTGTCAGAATAGCTTAGCGCCTAGAGGTGCCAAGCTATTCTGGCACTACCCTCGAACTATGTTAGTCAAACTTATTTCACACACTGGTGTATTCCGAATGATAAGGGTTAAATCGTCAAAGTTGTTCCTGGGTGTAGCGTATTTTTGTCCGCACATCCAGACGCCATGTTAATCAAACACTGCCCTTTCAGGCATTGAGCTGTCGCGGTCGCTTGTCCCGCTGAAAGTAAGTAGGTAGTTCTTTATCAAGGGTGATCTTACTCCCGCGTTTAGCACCTGGGGTGACAACTACCGTTTGTATCGTCCAAACTGTTCCACACTTAGTGTAGGTTTGTCCGCTAGGACCTTAGCCGTCCTTTGATCTCGCTGGATATCTGGCCATGTCCTGTCATTAGCCGGGTCTACTCTGCCATGGATGACGGGGTTTCTGTCTCCGGTGAGCAAATGGTCTTCGGGCCGATGTCAGCAACAGAGGGCCCGCGCACGGTCGTGTGCGGGCCCACTGTGGCTGACGTCGGCCCGGTGGCCTTTTGCGTGCTGGGACGTCCGCAATCAACTCGGCCATCTCTCACATCTTGGGTGTGAACAGTCCATTTACCTTGACCGTTCTGGTTTTGTGGAGACAGAAAACGTGTGGAAGCAGGTGTATGAGAGAGGAGAGAGAGAGAGAGAACGAACGAACGAAACTTTATTTTCCAATAATTGAGATATTAGGCGCGCAGGCCTTTCTTACAAGCTAAGCTATTTAAAAAATTTAAAAAATGTAAAAGAACACCAACCAAACAACAAAAACTAACTAAAAATAAACGTCTCACACACGCGCACACACACGCACACAGACACACATATACATGTACTCGTGCACATGCGCACTTTTGTACATACACATACACACGTACATACGCACATATCTAACATATAAGTAGGTATGATATTTTGTGTACTTTCAAAAACAAGTTGCAAAACGGAACAAACAATTTGGAGGCCAGATGGAAAGCAGAAAAAAAAAACTAGCGAAAATTGAAAAACATGAAGCGTATCATGTCTAGAAACAAAGAAGAACAAAGGATCAGCAATATGTTGTCTTAGAAAGGTAATCAGGTAAACAGATAGAAAGGTAGACAGAGAGAGAGAGAGGGACGTGGTTTGTTGAATAGTGGGGGGGGGGGAGGGAGGGAGGGAGGGAGGGAGGGAGGGAGGGAGAGAGGGAGAGAGAGAATGTATTTGCTTTCAAACGGTAGGGAATTGGCAATTTTTTCACTCAGGTATGTCTCTTTTTGCTGGCAATATTCTGCCGTATTTGCATGGTACTCACCTGAAGATAACAACTATGAATGTAGAATATATATACTGCCCCGAACAAGAGAAATGCGACGTCATTGCGATTCGAAACTCTAAGGTGTTTCCGACAATTTCAACGATGTCGCTTTCTTTCGCTCGTCAGTGCATTCCAGTTTGGGAAGAAAAGAGAAGGTCACAGGAGCGCCATGCCGTTGTTATTCTAGCGTCCACGCGCTGATGTATTTCGCAGTGAACCTGACTGTCCCTGGGCAAAACACGACAGCAGTCAAGTGCCTCAAAGACAGCACTGAAGACAGCAGACCTCTGCTCCACCCCGGCCTTGTTTCTGTAAGAATAGACTCCCTCGGCCACCTTCTTTCTGCAAGAGGCACAGATTTTCATGGCGCTCTGCACAGCCGCAGGGGCTCTTGAGAGTTTACGCGTCTTACTGAGAGAGATCGGCCCTTTTGGCTCGCCCTGTTCCTCTGACGGAGGGCTATCGTGTCTTTTCGTTCCGAATTTAACCCTCTGGCTGTCGACAAAATCCGCTACCGACAGCCAAAGGGTTAAATTTGGACTGTTCCTTGAGAATACAAACGAGACTAATGTGCCAATGAGAACCATAGATTCTCGTAAGTCCGTGCGGCTGTATGGGCTCGTCACACTGTGTCTCTGGCAGCAGGACGTGAAGGCTCGCTGCCCTGTGAAGGCAAAAGGCGGCAGGTACATTTTAGTGACAAGCGAGATGTTCATTGTGCTGCAGTGTAAATGTCGCTTTTCACAAAAGTGGACTTAATGCCTTTTGCATACTCAGTACAGGACCGCCTGGGGACCAGAATGACAGGCCAGCAGGTGAAGCAACACGAACAGCGGACGTTGGGTGTCCTCCCAGGGCAAACGTCAACATGGGCTCGCAGCGACCTGGGACTCTCTCTCTCTCTCTCTCTCTCTCTCTCTCTCTCTCTCTCTCTCTCTCTCTCTCTCTCTCTCTCTCTCTCTCTCTCTCTCTCTCTCTCTCTCTCCCTCCCTCTCTCTCTCTCTCTAATTTCTTTGCACTTTCTTAATGTTGCATTTTTTTTATTGTTCTGTTGCTTAGCAGACTGTTTTCAGACCTGGGGTCTGTTGCGTGAGTGAGTTGAAATTCTGCGCATGCCACCAAGCAAGGTACTTCAATGGAGCTTATAACTGGGAAATTGTTGGGCTGGATAAATTTTAAGAGAGGCTCTGAAGCTTGTAGCAAAGTTAATCCTTCCTGACCCACGACTCACAACACAAGAAAAACTCGCCAAAATAGGATTTCTGCCGCTGCAAGACCACTTCAAATACAATAAGGCTATTTTTATGTTCAAAGTGTGGAAACAGAAAATACCAGAATACATCACAACTCTTTTCTCTAAGTCGGAATCTAGGCTTGGTAATATTAGGCAACTTTTCTTAGTCCCCAAAACAAGAATTGATATATACAAATCTTGTTTGTCATTCGCTGGAACGCAGACATGGAACACGCTTCCTGATTATGTAAAATCCGCTTCCTCTCTAGCCCGTTTCAAAATCAGTCTCTTCAAGTACTTCTCGAAGCAGTCGTAATTATTACGTTGTGAAATATATACTGCCCTGTAACCCTGATTATGTATGCTCCCAATTACAAACTCTGTGTGTGCGTGTGTGATGGTGTGTGTGTGTGTGTCAGTTTAGGTGTGTGAGATTGTCATGGGACTTTCTTTCCCTAAACTAGCAATGTTTTTGTTTCATTTACATTTAACTATATACTTAGTTTTTTTTGTATTTTGTCTCGTAGTTTTGTAGCAACGGCAGGTTTGAAAAATGGCTATGTCTATGACGATGTCAATGCCTCAACCGTTGATAAATAAAGCTTCATTGAATCTCTCTCTCTCTCTCTCTCTCTCTCTCTCTCTCTCTCTCTCTCTCTCTCTCTCTCTCTCTCTCTCTCTCTCTCTCTCTCTCTCTCTCTCTCTGTATTGCTTTACTTTGCATTTTTACTCATTTTATATTTTTGTGCGTACGCGTTATGCGCGTACGTATGTCTGGAGTGCGTGTCCGAGAGCGTGTGTGTATATGTGTGCGTGTGTGTCTAAGTGCGTGCGTGTGCAAGTTTTGGTTTGTGTGTGTGTGTGAGCGTGCGTGTGCGTGCGTATGTGCGGGCGTGCGGGCGTGAGCGAGTGCATACATGCGTCAGTGTGTGGTATGTGTATGTTTACATGTCTATGTCATTTATGTAGTAGATGTAGCAACGGCAAGTTTGAAAACTGGTCTTGTTACCAATAACTTCTACCGTTGGAAAATAAAGGTTCATTGTTCATTGTTGTCTCTCTCTATCTCTCTCTCTCTCTCTCTCTCTCTCTCTCTCTCTCTCTCTCTCTCTCTCTCTCTCTCTCTCTCTCTCTCTCTCTCTCTCTCTGTATTGCTTTACTTTGCATTTTTACTCATTTTATATTTTTGTGCGTACGCGTTATGCGCGTACGTATGTCTGGAGTGCGTGTCCGAGAGCGTGTGTGTATATGTGTGCGTGTGTGTCTAAGTGCGTGCGTGTGCAAGTTTTGGTTTGTGTGTGTGTGTGAGCGTGCGTGTGCGTGCGTATGTGCGGGCGTGCGGGCGTGAGCGAGTGCATACATGCGTCAGTGTGTGGTATGTGTATGTTTACATGTCTATGTCATTTATGTAGTAGATGTAGCAACGGCAAGTTTGAAAACTGGTCTTGTTACCAATAACTTCTACCGTTGGAAAATAAAGGTTCATTGTTCATTGTTGTCTCTCTCTCTCTCTCTCTCTCTCTCTCTCTCTCTCTCTCTCTCTCTCTCTCTCTCTCTCTCTCTCTCTCTCTCTCTCTCTCTCTCTCTCTCTCTCTCTCTTTCGTTTTTCTGTTGTTGAGCGGGTAGCATGTAAGGAGGGACATTAATTTAGGTCTCTTCTTTAAAGTACCATTACCCGTAAATCTGAAGACGCATTTCAGCACCATTTCTGTTCGTTATGCCTTGTCGACACAGTTAATGATCGTTAACACATTCTGCTCCAGCACCGAAATCTCCCAAGTTTAAAGATGCCCTCTGAAGGACTGTAGTACAATTCTAGAGACAGCTCGAGCATGATAGTTCAAGGGTGGTGCCAGAATAGATTGGCGCTATGGGAGCCAAGCTATTGTGGTGCCGCCCTTGAACTATCATGCTCGATCCATGTTTTGCTGTGGTGTTTCGGGGCTGAATGAGTTAACAGCAGTTTGGACACGCAGCAAAAGCACACACGTAACCGCACTTATTTATTCTGCGCAACCGTCAGCGTGTCAATCTAGTTTTAGCATTTTCTCGTACTGAAAGCGTTCTATTTCTAGAACGGAGTGGAGTCATTGTCAGTTTACTCGATATAAAGACGACGTGTGCTGAACTGGATTGTCCTGTGTCTAAATGAACAATAACTAGACCTGTGTGTATCGTTTCGTAACCGACTATTACAGAAGTGCATAATTATTTGAACAGTTACGGCGGTAGTGGGCCTTAAAAGAATGTGGTTCTGACAGAATATTGACTACCTTCCGCAGAAAGATAATACAATTTAAAAAGGAATGAATTTTTTTTTCGACCCAGTTAAACACTTTAAGAAATATACGTCTTTGATTACTAAGTCACCGCAGCGGAAGTCGCAAGTGCAAATTCTATTATTTACAGTTATGAGGCCGCACAGATCCCGCTACATATTGTACAAAGAGAGAGGAGACCCTCCTACACGGACAAAGAGAGGAGATCCTTTAAGGATCCCCCTTCTTTGTCCGTGAAGGTGGGTCTCCTCTCTCTCTTTGTGCCGGCCGTTCATTTCGATCTATTTCTTTATGGACCATTATGCATGGACATTCATCTAATCTGCATTCAATAAAGAAATCTATCACAATCAGCCCTGTCATCAAGGGAAACGACCCAGATGCGTGCCCCGGGCAGCAATCCGGAAGCCAGGCCGGACCGGAAGCTGGCCGTTTTTGGCGGGAAATTGTGACCGGAAGTGGTCAGGGCGAGGCTGAAAACCCGAAGCCTATTTACGTCTGAGGAGTATAAATGGACACGGAACAGTGCCAACCTTGACCAGCAAGAGGCATAGATTCTCATGAGCGCCTGCGGCCGCAGGCGCTCATGAGAATCTATGCCTCTTGCAGCTGCGACAAACCGGGGAGGCTGAAGAACCCATTCCCCTATACACTCAGGGCTGCACGACGACAGTGAACTCAGCCGGAGCATGAGAGACGCCAATTCTCAGGGGCGCTGGCAAGCTCGCAGATATTCAAGAGGCAGTATAACGTCAGTTAATCCCTTCACTGCCGAGAAAACGTGAACATCACCCAACTGCAAGTGGCATAGATCCGCACGAGCCCCCGCGGTTGCGGGGACTCATGAGGATCTATGTTTTTTTGCTGAGACCAGTTTATTTGTTTGTTTTTATTTATTTATTATTATTATTATTATTTTATTATTTATTATTATTATTATTTTATTTTATTTTTTATTTTTTATTTTTATTTTATTTATTTTATTATTATTATTATTTTTTGGGGGGAGGGGAGGGAGGGGGGGGGGCACGGGGCTGGTGTTTGGTCGTTGAATGAACAAAAGTTGCAGAAACCAAATATGCGGTCACTGGCAGGGAATGGGTTAATGTCAAGTAAAGAAAAATTACCGCTAGGGTTCCATAAAAATAAAATAAAGGTTGAAATTTGTTCGGTTAGTTCGGGCCTAAAGGGCGAGTTATGGGGAAGAGGGGAGGGGGGGGGGGGCAGGGACAGCTATTGCCTATGGAAGATGACCTGAACACTGATAAATTCGGGCGCACTGCAACTGTGCCACTTTGATTTACCAGGACTTTGAAGGGACATGCTATCTGAACAAGCCCGTCGTTCTAGCTGGACGTTGGAATTTGTTGTTATAAACCTTTACTGTATTCAGAGAAATAAACCCACAACAGTTTTTATAAACTCTTTTCTGAGGACAATATAGAGTTTTTGTCAACAAATTTCGACTTGTTTATCATATAAAGTCAGTGTGTCTCGCACTAGACAGTCATTCCTATGTACATCTGTTTTTCTCAGCGGACGGATGTGGCCAGCGTCACCTATCAATCCCAGTGCCCGGTTGGGTCGTGCAGGGAATTGGCTGGAATTAACGACAAGAGGCCTATCGCGGGCTATTTGATCATTTGCGAGCTGGTTTGTTGTATTGGACCGTGGCATCTTCAAGTCTTTGACTTATTCGAGACGTGCCGCCTCCGTATACGCGGCTTGAAGCCGCGTATCCGGAGGCGGCACGTCTCGAATGAGTCCGAGTCCAGCCGTGTGGACCAAAGCGACAGACGAGCACGCACTTACAGCAATATATTTTAAGTTTTTCACTTGCAAACTGTTCCCCGATCACCTACGTGCCAGTGGGACGTTAAAATGGATTGCAAACTGTGAGAGGTGCAGTTGATCATGATAGCTCCCAAGCAGTGCTTATAACTGCTAGGCCTATTTTGTTATGGCTTAGCTTTCGTGGTCCACACCGAACCACCCCGCGGTAGTCCCAGCGTAATCAGTTGTCATTAACCCTTTTTGTCTGCAATCCTGTATGGCCCGTCTGCCACACTGGTTGTCTTATTCGATTCGCCACCGCTGTCCAGCGGTAGCGAAACGAAGGAGACAGCCAGTGTGTCCGTCTACTTGCAGACCTGGGTTCAGTTGCTTGAGTGAGCTTAAATCTTGCGCATGCCACTTCGCGGATCGAGGCCTGTCGCGGGACATTTGGTCATTTGGGAGCTGGGCGCAGTTGCACAAGGGAGCTTACTTAGTCCTACCTACGCCAGCCTGTAAGCAAGGTGCTCCGCTATAGCGCCACAACACTAACACCGCTATAGTGAAACACCTTGCTTAGTGGCTTGCTCAAGATTTAAGCTCGTGTATGCAGCTGGTCCCTGAGTGGGACTGCACCAGATGTCCCTTGTTATTGGGCTATTGTGGGGGGCAGTCTGTTTGGTCACCGGAGAATGGTTGGGGCCGCAACTCTTGTGGTAGCGAGACATCGATAATTATTGATTACGGCTAACAGACCGCACAGGCAATCTAAAGGTAGGTAAGAATGTATGTGCTGGTCTGGGATTTGGATCTTATGACATTCGGCATACCTGCCTGTCGCCCTGATGATGCTTCGAGTCCAGGGGCTCATGAGAATCTCTACCGCTTCCTGGTACCGATCGTGGGTAGGCTTATCAGAATCGTATGTCTATTACATATGAGATGGGCTGAAGGAAGAGGAATAGAGTCTCACAAGCCCAAACGTCAGGATCCGTCGTAACGTCCTGCAATACCTGTCTGCGGTACTGACGATGTTGACGATGTCTTGATTTCTAGGCCGATCAACTGCCGTGGAGCATCTGGCCTGGACCTTTAAGCCGCGGCTGTCGATGTAGGGTGAATGGGTGTTTTGACTTTGCCATCAATTGTCTGATTAATGAGTTTACGTCTGGGTGTCTGCGGCTTTTAGAGCTGCTTGCTTGATGTCGCTCGCTGTAAGAGCTGTGTCACTGGTCGCAAGCACACTGGTTGCCTCCGTCTATTCGCTACCGCTGCAAAGCGGTAGCGAATCGACGGAGACAACCAGTGTGATCTCTTTCTTTCTCTGTCTCGCTGTCTCACCGTATGCACGTTAAACATTGTCATATGAACTTCGTATACCATAAATGTATATAGTTTTTTTTTCTTTTCAATAAATAGGTACATACATGCAAGGACAAATATTGAAAAAGGCGAGCGTGCCTGCAATCTTCATCCTTGGGAAAATAAAGTTTGAAAGTTTTGAAGTTTCTCTGTTTCCTTATCTTCAACTTACCTTCGTGTCATGGACGAGTTGAACTGATTTACTGATTTTGAGGATACCTTGTATAATTAGGTACTGGTGATCACGGCTCCATGCCTTAACTCACTCGAGACGTGCCGCCTCCGGATACGCGGCTTAGTGCCGCGTATCCGGAGGCGGCACGTCTCGAATGAGTTGAGGATGAAAATCACACTCGTGCACACATGTGTACACCTGTACTGTGATTGTAAAAGACAGATATTCTATTGTACTATAATATATCATATGTAAATCATTCTTTTCCACAAAACTAAAGGACTTACTGCAAGCTGTTGCCTTCACAGACATTTGCATGGAACATTACAACGAAGAAATAAACACGCTCAGAAAAGACAATGACAACACACTTGTGTTGTCATTGTCTTTTCTCAGTGTATGTTCAAGTCTGCATTTTGCACGCTTATAAGAAATCTTTTTTTTTTTATTTTATTTATTTATTTATTTATTTTTTTTTTGGGGGGGAGCCTGGATCTTCTTTTGATTAGGTAGACATCTGTACCACACATTTGTAACAAACAGGAGACAGCAGTAGAAACCAATTTCTGTCTGCCTTGCCCGGCTTTGCCAAAGTTAGGCGGGGTTGTACAGAGAGCTGGCATAGTGTCAATACGGGCTCGTGTGTGGGAGAGATTTTATCTGTGCCGGTATTAATTCCTTCACACCTGTTAGCGGCTTTCGGTAGCCAGCAGTAGAACGTTTTATAATCGCATGTTGCCTTTTTTTTTTCCAATGCAGGGCGGTTAACATATTCACTGCCCAGAAAAGCGGGTGGACACGAAGCAACAGCAAAAGGCATAGATCCTCATGAACCCCCGCATTTGCGGGGGCTCATGAGGATCTACGCCTCTTGCTGACACCACTTTACGTGCATGGCCATGGGGTGTTTTGGGCTTTTTGGTGTTGAAATACCGAAGAGTATAGAAACAGTCTACTTTCGCTGAGTGGATGGTTAATGCTATGTGGGTGTACATGAATTAGGCTTGTGGACATGTTTTAGCTGTATTGATTGTAACATGGCCTTCGACAAGCCAGCCGAGTCCTCACAGAGTCACAAGTTTGCATTGTTTCTTAGAGCAGCTGCCAACAACTGGATATTATGAAGCATAGTGTTGCACACGCCGTGCAGACGCGCCCTAAGTAAATCTTGGCTGCTTCCGAGACGTTAACAGGTCAGTGTGTGTGTGTGTGTGCGCGCGCGAATGCGCGCGCGCACACACGCACGCACACACACGAACACGCGCACACACGCACACACACACACACACACACACACACACACACCTCTCCTCTACACTGTTATCTTAACAAGGCCACACTACAGCACATGTGTTGCTGTGTCAACACTAGGCAGAGCTAGACCACTTGAGTTTCGCGCTTTGACAAGCACACGTATATGCACATACAGCAGTTACCTGTGTCATTTAAACCAAGATAATTGTGAGAACATGGCCATGTGGTCGGTCTCTGCACAACTGTAATAAAACTTGAGCAGATAAAATGACAAACCAAATAATCTTTTTGTTCATTCAGTGTTTAATTCGTGACGTGCGATTGGCATAACGAGGTGACCGTTAATGAATAAATGTAATGGCCATTGGCGCCCTCCCCCCCTCTCGCCCCCCCCCCCCCCGGCACCAGCCCTTCCCGTAAGAAAATAACTCCTATCAAGGTTTTCAGGTTATACAGAACGAGGTGGGGGGGGGGGGGGGGATAGCTTGAACAAGTTATCATTTTTTTTTCTCGCTTGGTGTTGGACGTGTAAAGGGTAAGTGCACCCAGCCTGGAACCGCAGAGGAGGGAGTAAGTCCCAAGAAAAGAACAGCAGTCTTAAGTACTACGTGCACAAGATGTAGACGCAGTAGAGGCATGTCCAAACAACAGAACAACAAGACTAGTCAGTCCTGAGTGCAGGATTGGAAACACCATTTGCCCTTCTACTTCTCATGAGTAAGAGACTAGGGTTAAATGCACCGAAACAGTTTTCAGCAAGAGGCGTAGATTCTCACGTGCCCCTGCGGATGCAGAGCACGTCCAGTGAGAATCTGTGTCTGCGCCTCTTGCAGGCGGAAGGGTCTGGGTGCGAGCGTCTCGACAGAGAGCAATGGAGGAGGCAAAACGTTAGATCAACATATCGCTGACCTCGCGTGCAAACACAAACCTCTTCCAGCGTTGGCGCGACACACGCTCGTACAGTGTAAGCGGCTTTGCAAGGTTGACACAAACACGAACGGGTTTCGGCCCGCTGCACAATCACGTCCGTTTTAAAGCGTTAAGCCCAAGTTGACACTCCTGTGGCAAAGATTGACTGGTTTGCAAGAGGCATAGATCCTCATGAGCCCCCGCATGAAGCGGGGACTCATGAGGGTCTATGTCTCTTGCTGACATTTACAAATGTCTAAGTCTGTGTGTCTCAGTGTTCGGGCGATCGGTCGTCGACTGTAAAAGAATGTTTCCCCGTTAGAGTATTTTTGCTAAAGTGATTGCAAGGCTTAACGTTAACAAGAATTACCCCATCGCCAGCGAAAAGGCATGCGAGTCGTCTCCCCTTCTGCAGGGGTTGCGTGCCCCTGAAACAAACGGACGCCAGAGGGCACAGGGAGAGAGCAAACTAGAAACTTTTTCACAGCCGCACAGGCGGGACAACATTCGGTAACTGAAAACTTTGCAGACTTCATCGGATTACAAAGTACGTGTCAAGTTTAAAAGGTGAGAGATGGATTTTATTTTCTTCCTTATTGATTGAAGATTTTTGCCAGCGTTGAGCTGACAAATCTGTCCGGCCTTATATTTAAAACATTATATTTTTTAATGGGGTTTTGCTCCATCCCTACATTACAAGTTACAGTCTTCGCTGAACTTTTAGAATGTGAGCACGTGCAACGTGAATCGAAAGTCTCTCCATGCAGGTGGTGAGTTATAAAGGCGAGCCGGCACTATCACTGGCCTATCACGGGCGATGCGCCATCCGGCCTCAGCTGACCCCTAGAAGTAAAGGGGTTTAACTAGAAAATCTGCCCTCATTAGGGTTCATCCCTTTCCTGACTCCGTCATGCCAAAAATGTCGCCAGGCTCCTGGGGAAATATGTCCTGTCACAGACTTTTATCCGCCTCCCCTCTCCTGCAAGAGGCATAGATTCTCATGAGTCCCTGCGAACGCAGGGACTCATGAGAATCTATGCCTCTTGCCATCAGAGAACCGTCATCATAGTGTACGTGCTCGGGTTCTGGGACGAGGAGTCGCGCAGGCTTGAGCAGACGACCCTAGCCCGGTAAAAAGTGTTTGTTGGTTCACTCCTGTTTGTGCACAAACTCCGTGTGTCCTCAAAGCCGGGGGAGGACACAGTTGAGGAAAGGTGAAAAACTGTCAACTTTTCACGCTGCAATCTTTCGCTTTGTTGCATCTCTCCCCCCCCCCCCCCTCTCTCTCTCTCTCTCTCTCCCACACCCCCCCCCCCTCACCCGGCCCCTCTGCCCTGCCCCTTCTCTCTTCATCTACCGGCCCTTCCTTGACCGTCTCCGCGCACAGCTTTGTTTTTACCCCTGCTGAGATGGGATTGCACGCAGGGAAGTTTGTGCAGCTTGCTCCTTCTCAGTAGTTGGGAAAGCAGAGATGTGCAGGGGAGTGTGTTGGGAGTGTTGACAGTGTTTTCCTGTTATATAAACAGTCAAAAGATAGACAGATAGGATAGACTAGGATAGACTAGACTAGAGACTAGACTAGAGACTAGACTAGACTAGACTAGACTAGACCAGACTAGACTAAATTAGACAAATAAATAAATGGAGAAACAAAAACAAGAAAAAACGGTTGTGGTCGGCTGTATGGCGAGCGGACGACAACTTTTTTTTTCCCTTTTTCCCCCCTTTTTTATTTTTGTATGAAAAGACGTTTTGGTGCATCCTTAGGAAATGAGAATTTCCCTTTGAAGACTTCATTACACGTCTGGAAACATTATTGACCATAAAGTGATAGAGGTTCCAAGATGTATTCTGACATCATCCTTTAAATTTCACGATCGATCTCTATCCCCTCTTGCATTGTAAGCTAGGGCTGCACATATGGGTTAAAAATTAGGTGAAACGCTGAATTACTGTTAGAGCAAAAAGCCGGAAGACGGTTTGACCGTGACAGTTTAGGGGTAGTCCTGTTGATAGCTGTACTCTCTCTCTCTCTCTCTCTCTCTCTCTCTCTCTCTCTCTCTCTCTCTCTCTCTCTCTCTGTCTCTATTCCCTAATCCGAAACTTAACCCCTTCACTGTCAGCAGACGCAGCGCGTGTTTTGGGATCCATTCAGTGTACTTTCAACGTCAAACGTCCCCCAGCCCTGAAAAGGAACATGCATAACCTAAGAAATAGTTTCAGCAAGAGGCATAGATCCTCATGAGCCCCTGCGACAGCGCGGGCCCATTAGGATCTATGCCTCTTGCACATGGATGGTATTGAGCACCTAAAATATTTGAAAAAAATATATATATATAAAAAACCCTAGTGAAAATGAAGTAGTTAATTGTATTACAGAAACGACATTTGACTGTTTTGTGTGTTCTGGCAGCAATGCGAAATGACATTCCTTTACGCTTGACGAGTCGAGTACAGGCGTGCGCTGTCCTTAGAAGGTTTCTGCTCATCTTTTGACCTCGTTCACAGTGCCTTCTAAAAACCGGGGCCTAGGGGTGGGGGTGGAACTGAATTAGGGGTGTTGGGGAGGGGGCGGGGGCTTAGGGTGCGCGTGAAACCATAGATGTCACACCTCTATGATTTCTCAGTTTGGAATCCTCGCCTAGGAGTAGCCGGGGTTGACAAAGAGTGCTCGGTCGCGTGCTGGTCTGTGATTTTGGACCTTGAAGCCAAGGGCAGTAAGGTCCGGAGTCACAGACCACTACACAGTCGGAGCGGAGAGTTGGGAAATCTGAATTGATTTTGAACAAGGAGCACGGAGCCGCTGGGTGGTAATGTTTGGACACTGAGCGGCTTCCGTAGTTTTTCTCTCATTTTTGGTTCGCCTTTCACGTTTACCATGTTTGGATTGAAGATTTTTTTGTGTTGTTTTTTTTTTTTGTTGTTTTTAACCCATTTAGCCCCGAGTCCGCTACAGCAGGAGATTGATTGACTATGATCGGGGCCATCTCCTGCAACTGGTACATTGTCATTAGGCAACACCTCCAAAATTTGAGAAATGGGGCCTTGGGGCTAAAAGGGTTAACCCATTTAACCCCAAGGACGCATTTCCCCTATTTCGGAGGTGTCACCTAACGACTCTGTCAGTACAGATCGTCGGAGATGGCTCGATCGTGATAATTCAAGGGTAGTGTCTTGTTGATTCCAAGTTTAGCCCGCATCTTGTTGATTCCAAGTTTAGCCCGCATCTTGTTGATTCCAAGTTTAGCCCGCATCTTGTTGATTCCAAGTTTAGCCCGCAGGGTGCAATTCCAAAATGTTTGGAGTGTCTTGTCCTCTTGTCCTCAGAATATTACAGTTTTCTGAACTGAAGACAAGTCGAACGTGATAGATCAAATGTGGCGCCTACCAGTGAGCTGTTCTGGTCGGTGCATGTCGAGTCCTGTTGAAGTGTGTCAGGGCTTAACACGGGGTTAAGACTTGTGACTGGCCTAAGAGGATTTACGTCCAAACCAGCCCTTGCAGTGCCAACACTTTGATTTGGCCTACTTGCTACTCAGTTGTACAAATAACCCAAAATATCGCCCTTATTTTGAGGAACAGTGTATTTCAGTCTTGATCTGGTGCAGGCGCACATTCTCACGAATCCTTACAACTGCAAGCGGCATTGTGATACACTCACAGCAAGAGGAATACATTCTCATGAGCCCCTGCATTAGCAGGGGCTCATGAAAATGTATTCCTCTTGCTTCCGGGGCCCTTTTGAATCTGTGTCTTGTGCAGGAGGAAAGGGATTGATTATGGATTATGCTGTATGCCTCCTGCTGCCTGTGAATCTATGTCGTTTGCAAGTGGAGGGGATTGGGCTAGTGTCTGAGCATGTAAACTATGCCCACACTGACTACTCTCTGCTAGCTAAACAAGACGTCCAAATATTGTTGCCCCTTGTCCAAAATGTAATGTTAGCCGATGGACGCTGTGTTGGTCTGCTCGTCAGCTTTCTGTTGGGGTAAAAAAAATTAAGGTCAAAGGCTTTTTACACGTGCAAACATTTAAGATTTCGGAGGTTTTTTTTTTTTTGTTGTTGTTGTTAAGAACCAGGTTTCCTACAACCAGAAAATGATGCGAACAAATGTTTTGTTGCTTTTCAGTTATAATTATGAAATCCAGACCAAAACGGTGACTCCCAAGCGTGTAAAATGCAGAGAAGAACCCAACGGAGAAAGAAACGCGCTTAGAAAAGACAGTTACAACACTTTAGTAATATTTCGTAAATACCCTTTTTCAAACAAGTATAGAGTTCAGTCGCTACTTATCTTATCAGCGAAGAAGGAAAGTTGCAACTCTTTTTCTTTTTTCCTTCTTCCCTGACGAGATATATTAATAAATTTTGTTGTAATTGTCGTTTCTAAGCGTGTTTCTTTCTCCGTTGGGTTCTTTTCAGTTATAATCATGTTTGTAGCTTCAAACGTATCTGAGTATTTCAATTGAATTTTTGTTAGTATAGTACTAATTTAGGTGTTCTTAAGAATTCACAGTAGTATGAAATAGCAGGCAATGCAAACTATTCCTATTTTGAAATCAGAGATCACATTGCATTCCCCAGTAGCAAAACATCTACGGGCCCACGACGGCCGCAGTGGGCCCGCGCACATCTGTCAGGACCGTCGTGGGCCCGATGACCTTTGCTTGGTGGGTTACACGTCAGGTGCTGCCGCGGATGTCTCGGTAGAATCTTGAAGGGCAAACGTTTCACATGTCATTAAAACCCATCATTTAGATGGCTGTGGCTGTGGCTGTGGCTGTAGCCACCTAAATGATTTTTTTTTAAGGAGACATTTTTTTGCCCTGCAAGATTCTCTTAACCCTTTTAGTGCCAAGGTCCCATTTCTCAAATTTGGGAGGTGTTGCCTAATGACGATGTACCGGCTGCAGGAGATGGCTTGACCATGATAATTCAAGGGTAGTGCCCTACCCTTGAATTGGCACTACCCTTGAATTATCATGGTCAATCTATTTCTTGCTGTAGGGATCCAGGGCTAAATGGGTTAAGAGAGTACCTGGCTTTTGAGACTATTTTTTTCTTGAAGGAAAGGCGGTTGTTCAAAACAGGTTCTGCTGTTCATTGCAGCTCTAGAGGCACATCGACTATGATAGTTTAAGGGTGTCAAATAAATTTCCGTTGTTAACTCAATGACTGAAAAATTCAACCACATTAACAGGGGCTAAACATGATGTGTCTGAAACCATAGCGTCGGACGACCCAATCTATGTCCGGAAAAAGGATATAAAGTGTTCAGCGAGAGGCATAAATGTTGATGGACCCCCGCATCAGCAAGGGCCCAGAGGCATCTATACCTTTTCCCTTTGCCCCCCCCCCCCCCCCGGGGGGTCTGCCCTGGGGGACTTGGGTGGGGTTAACTACTTTTTAGTTCCCAGGGTCACCCTGGTCTTCCCCACAGGGTGGGTTTTCCCCTCTATTGTGGGGCATGTGTTTCTCTCTACCCATGGCCCATTCACCTGTATTTTTTTTTTTTTTAAACTCTCCCTACTGTCTGCGCTTTCTGTAGCTTTTGATATCGGATGTGTGTTACTAAATGGTCTTAGGTTTATTTAGCGTATTAGACTGGCTGGCGACATACATTCAATATTCTGTTATGTTTTCTTTTACACAAGCAGTGCATGCACATCCTGAGAAAGTCTTGTTGCTGTCGGGACGTTAAGCAATGTACAACCAACCAATCTTCCCTTTGGCCGGATTTCTCTCGCGATGCCTCGTCAGCGAAGGCGTTAAAGGCCCACTACCACCGTAACTGTTCAATGTTACACTTCTGTAACAGATGGTTACGACACTCCATACAGGTCTAGTTATGGTTCATTTAGACACAGGACAACCCACTTCAGCATACGTCGTCTTTGTATCAAGTAACCTGACAATGGCTCCACTCAGTTCTAGAAATACAACGCTTACGGTACGAGAAACAGCTAAAAATAGACTGACACGCCAACCGCTACGCAGAATAAATAAATGTGATTACGCGTGTGCTTTTGCTGCGTGTCCAAACTGCTGTTAAAGTTTATTACATGTGTCGACAAGGTAAGGCATGACAAACACAAATGGTGTTCAGTTGAAATGTCTTCCGAGTTATGTGTAACGGTGCTTTAACTCAGTTCTACCCCAAGACCGAAATCCTTAAATTTTGCCGTTGTCCTCTGAAGACTGTTTTGCAGTGCAGGACACAGAACGACCATGATAGTTCAAGGGTGATGCCATAATAGCTTGGCGCCCATAGGCGCCAAGCTATTCTGGCATCACCCTTGAACTGTCATGGTTGATCCTTATCTTCTTGTGGCATGTCTGGGGTGCAATGAGTTAAAGTAGGACACGAAAACGCAGGCAGTCATGACTAAATTAATTATACTTTTTATTCCACGCATCAGTCTCTCAATCTCAGATCCTGAATAGATTGAGCCAAACGGTGTCAAGCGGAGAGTTGTTTATCATTCACCCGGAAACACTTTACACCTTATCTCTGCCTCGAACCTATGTCATTCCGCAGATCATACCCGAGGCAAAGTCGTGCGCTTCAACTGAACTGCACACACCCTCAGTGAAAGAAAGCATGCGTTTTAGTTTAGAAAGTCGGGTGGATTCTCATGAGCCCCTGTAAGTCGCTGCAAGGACTCAGGGGAATCTATGCCTCTTTCAGATGATAAGAGAGCTGTCGCGATCTACCCGATATAGAAAGTAATGGAATCCACCCTTCCTGGCAGTAAAAATACAGGGTGGGTTCGTGAGTGGGTAGGTGATAGGTACAGTGACATTAACGCGCGAATCCTTTCTCTTGCCATTACAGCATTTGGGTGAAACCATTTTCCCTGTGCAAGAGGCAAAGATCCTCATCAGCCCCCCGCATTTGCGGGGGCTCATGAGGATCTTTGCCTCTTGCACAGGGAAATGTGGGGATTTATCAAGATTTTTGTCTCGTTGCTTGGTAGGAGCTGGGGCACTCACTCACCCTGTTTTTACGAATGTACGTGTTCTAATGTGTTCGTCTGATGGAAGAAATCTGTGGACTTTTAGTCTCCCTCGCCAAGAGGCGTACTTTTTCAAGAGGAATATATAATAATCATGAGTCACAGTTACTTTTTTACTTTATTTCTTTTTGTTTGGCCCACATTTGCATCTTTTTATTTCCTCATATCAAAATATGTTAGGATACACAATGTGTTTTGTGAACGACAACACATTTTTGGGCGTCCACACTTCATCTGCTACAGACGTTCTTTTTCAACAGAAACATATGCTTATTAAATGCAGGTGTGTATCTTAAATCAGTTCACTTTCTTACCCCATTTACAACTGTTTCTATCCTCAGACTACAATACAATCTCTGACTTGGATCTTTGTGCTTTAAAATGTTCTTCCTGGAGAGACGTGTGTTTTCAATAGACATAAAACCATTTCACCCTTTGCCTTCATTTCCATCTTATTTGCGGGTGGGTGGTGGATAGGAGGGGGAATAACGCTGATAAGAGAGAGAACTGTGCTTAATAGACAATGATCATAGATTTAGTTGGTGCGTATCATGGACCAACGATCATAGATCTAGTTTATATGCGCTGGCAATCGCTGGTTTTTGCCATTTAGATCTGTCTATATCCTCAGACCTTGAAAGTTACAAGGGCTTCAGTCTTCACTTGTCAGCTGTCAGTCTTTGAAGGTGTCCACCCACCCAATGCCTACCCCGCCCCCTCCCTTTGAAGCTCCCTGTCTTATTCCCCAGGTGGGTCGGGGGTGGGGGTGGGGGGGGGGGGGGGTAGTAGTAGGGTCCTAACAGCCGCGATTATGGCGGAGCTTACCTGCAGACATGTGATACTTACAATTTCACTTGGTCAGTCACAGGCAAAATTACAATGCGTTAGATAACTCCATCTGCGGAGCAGGGATGGTGAGTAATGTGTTTGAACACAGTCGGCAAGAAGCATAGAGTGTCATAAGCCCCATGCAACCCGCAGTGGCCATGAGAATCTATGTCTTAGACACTGACAAAGAAGAGAAGATTTCTATAAGTCTTCCTTGTGAGATTTGTAAGCAAATAATTTCAAACGCAGTCAGCAAAAGGCATAGATTATCATGAGTCCCTGCGGCCTTAGGCCGCAGGGACCTATGAGAATCTATGCTTTTTGCGGATGTCTCGGAGACTTTTATATATAGACTTTAGCCGAAGGATCATAGGCGGACCTTACACAGGCTCACCTCATTGAGAGGGTCTAGACAGACAGGACGACGATCGGTGTCCGTCAAGGATGCCTGCTCTCTCCTGTCCTTTTCAACATATTCCTGGAGAAGATCATGCAGGAAACCCTCCACGACCACCATACTTCAATCTCTATTGGTGGCAGATCCCTGTGCAATCTTCGATTCGCAGACGACATTGACCTCATGGCAGGCAGCAATAGTGAGCTTCAAAACCTGACAGACAAACTTTCAAGTAGCGCAGGGTCTTATGGCATGGAGATCAGTACGGATAAAAGCAAAGTGATGATCAACACCACAAGCGACAGCAGCAGCAACATTCACATGAACGGCCAGAAGCTAGAAGAGGTCAATAGCTTCAAGTACTTGGGAGCCACCCTGTCCAAAGACGGTAGTTGCATAGCAGAGATCCGTATCAGGATAGGTACAGCAACATCCGCAATGGCCAGGCTGGACAGGATATGGCGAAGTAACTCCATCAGCTTCACCATCAAGTACAGGCTTTACAAGTCCCTCGTAGTGTCTATTCTGCTCTACGGCTGTGAGACTTGGACACTGCTTGCAGACTCAGAAAAGAAAATCCAGGCCTTTGAGAACAAGTGCCTGAGGAAGTTGCTCCGCATCTCGTACCGCGAGCACAAGACCAACGAATATGTACGGAGCATCGTCACTTCCCTGGTGGGCCCACATGAACCCCTTCTGGCAACCGTGAAATGGCGCAAGCTTGCTTGGTTTGGCCACGTGACCCGACACAACACCTTGTCCAAGACTATCCTCCAAGGCACTCTCGAAGGAAGTCGTCGGCGAGGTCGTCAGAGAAAGAGTTGGGTCGCAAACATAAAAGAATGGACCGAACTCGAGATGCCAGACTTGCTTGCCACCGCCCAAAATAGAACTCAGTGGAGAGCACTGTCTGTTGCTGCTGCCTTTCAGTCCCCCCAACGCCCAGTTCGGGCAAGGGACTGATGATGATGATGAGACAGCCTGTGAAGAGCAATTTTCAGCTTTGGGAATTACAATAGAGGCCAGGTGAGGCGGTGTCTTGTTTGGCTCTACTGCTAACCTGGCTCGTTCTGTAAAGTTATTGTGTGGCTGTAGGGCTCGTGTAATTCCCCGCGTTGCCTAGGAGCGTCGGTGCGGCAGCCATCTTGAGAGGATACGATAGACTTAAGAGAGTAGCGAAGTAGTGTTCCAACACGTTTTTCTTCACGTTTCTTCCTATTTGGAAACAAACAAAAACAGATTCTGGTTAGCGGTTTCCTACGGTGATGGCAAGACGTGCTGTTATTGCCTTTAGCATGTCAGGACTTTCCTGACATTGTCCTAACAGCGATTTACCCGTTGAGCGCATGAGTCGCGTATCCTCTCAAGATGGCCGCCACGACTAGCGTGATGACGTCAGCTTCCCGAGCCCTATTCCTTTACCCTTCAGCGTAATTTTAGCGGAGCGTGTTTGCATTTTCGATGCTGCCTATATGGAAACTTCGCAAATAAGATGGGGTGGAGGCGCGTGCTTGGAGCTTTTCTGATTACAGCGGCTTTGAGTTGGATGCCTTGTTAGTGAGGTGGTCTGCGTGGACATTCTTGGATGAGGTCGTTAACATTTAGGGGAAAAAAGACGGGCGGCTTGTTCAAAAGCAAGTCCGTTGAAAGGGTCAACGTAAATCAAAATGGCACGATTGCAGTGCGCCTGAATTGATCAGTGTTCAGGTCGTACTCCATAGGCGATAAATTTCCCTGTCCTCCATAGCCAGCCCGTCCGGACCGTCCCTTATCACTTCGGTGCCGTGGACGTTAACTCACTGTGCCCGAGGTACGAAATGCCCACACTCTGGAGTTATCCTCTGAGGACTGCATTACAATTCAGGAGCCAGATCGAACATGATAGTTTAAGGGTGGTGGCAGAATAGCTTGGCGCCTATAGACGCCAAGCTATTCTGCCAACACCCTTGAACTATCATGGTCGAGCCATATCTTGCTGTGGTGTGTCGCGGGCAGAAAGAGTTAAACCCCGCACTGACCAGGTCGTTAACTCCAGCATAAGCCAGAGACCAATATGTGTGCTGGCTTTAAAAACAACAACAACAAATATTAGAAATATATTGGTCCCTACGTCAATCGGGAACCGTATTCCCGTGAGGGCCTACGTCATACAGTTACTTACTTACTTACGCCTGTCACCCCTACCCGGGTATAGGCCGTCGACGAGAGACCTCCAGCAACTCCTGTCCTGTGCTTCTCCTTCGATTCTACTCCAGGTGGTTCCCAGTCTCTTGATGTCTGCTTGGAGGTCTCGACGCCAGGAGTTTCTCGGCCTACCTCTTTTCCTCTTTCCCTGGGGGTTCCATGACAATGCCTGCCTAGTGATACCGGAAGCTGGCTTTCTCAGACTGTGACCGATCCATCCCCATCTTCTTCGCCCAATTTCATTCTCTGCTGTTATCTGCTCTGTTCTCTCCCAGAGTCTGACGTTGCTGATCTTCTCTGGCCAGTGGATTTTCAAAATTCTTCTAAGGCAACTGTTCATGAAGGTCTGTACTCTGTTGACTGTGGTTTTTGTCAATCTCCATGTCTCTGCTCCATATAGGAGAACTGCTTTTACATTGGAGTTGAAAATCCGGACTTTGGTGTGTTGTGACAGCTCTCTGGAACTCCACACTTTTTTCAACTGGAGAAGCTCTGGCTTTACCGATTCGTGCTCTGACATCTGCAACGTCATACAGTAATGTGGTTAAATTAAGAAGGCGCTGGCAGTCACGTTAACACTTTACGTGACGGTAATTGTTTTGTCTCGACGATTTATGCGACAAAAATCACAGATGCCGACAGCCGAAAGTGTATCAGTTTGGACTGGAACTAGAGTACTGTTGCTCCATACCTCGCAGGGTGGCAAAGTTCAGCGGAATACGCCCTTGACCAATCACGGTCGCTCCGTCTCTCGGACAAGAAGTATTCCCGTTACAAACGTGAAGCAGAGCTTTGGAAGCGTTTCTGGCTTCGCGTACTCGAAAATCGAAACTCCCCCCTCCCCCGCCCCCCCCCAAAATAGCCCCCTCCCCCCCCCCCCCCCAAGAAAAAAAAATGTCATGATTAGTTGTCCTGTGAATATTACAACAGTTCAGGAAATAGAATGACCATGATAGTTCAAGGGTGGTGCCAGAATAGCTTGGCACCACCCTTGAACTATCATGGTCGATACGTTGTCTGTTGTCGTGTGGTGCGGGTTATATGTTCACTCTAGCAGAGCGTTTCAAAGCGTTTCTGGTGTCCTGGTCTTAATCAGCCATCTGTTGAACTGGGGATTGGACAAGTATCGGGTGTCTCGTTAGTGCCTATGTAGGGCATATTGTGGAACGACGTTGGATAATCAGTTGCGGTTGCTGCAGCCTCTTGACGATCTGTCAACCATCTGTTGAAAACTCCATGGAAAAAAAAAAGAGTGAGAGGACTCTGGGAACCATGGTTTAATGTTTCTTAGCTAAGAGCATTCTGCCTGTGTAAGGCGCTTCGCTCCATTTTTGGGCGGGTTTTAGTTGCGGATATAATATACACAGTCGACTTCGCTTATAACGAGGTGGGATAGAACAAAAGTCGGATATAACAGCACTCTTTCTGATGTCCCGACAACAGGTTTTCTATGCAAATTACTTCGCTTACGAGTATTCAAAAACTTCGGAAATAATTTGTATGTCTTAAGTTTACTGGTGTAAATAATGATACCACCACCACCACCAACGACACAATAATAATAATAATAATAAGAAAAAGAAGAAGAATACTACTAATAATAATAATCATAATCATAATAATCATCATCATAATAATTGTCATAATAATCATCATAATAATCATCATAATAATCATCATAATAATCATCATAATAATCATCATAATCATAATCATCATCATCATAATCATAATCATCATAATCATAATCAACAACGGCTGCCTTCGGCTGAACAGACTTTGTATCTATGTTCCTCTGACGTCTGTGGCTCTTTGACGTTGCGACGATTTCAAGAACACCGTGACTGTGGAGGGGTTAAACGGACATCCAGGCGTCACTATACTCGCCCATCACAAGCGTACCAATCAGATCAGTAGACTCATTAAACAAACAAAGTTGATACGGAAGCCTGTTAAAGTCCGAGCATTAGGGATGTATCCACGGTAAACCCTCTCGTGGTCTGGCGTCCATCGCTGAACAATGCGGGTCTGTATCTGAGAGCTTTAGAGTCAGGATAGGAATCAACGTCAATCAAAAGCAGATCGGATAGGCGTGAAGGCTATGTAGGAGGAAAGACGAGGGACTGACTAGGGGAGGACTCGGTAATACCTGACAGACTTCTGGAGGACAGTGCGTATCATTTCAGGCGATAGGACCGAGCATGATAGTTCAAGGTTGGTGCCAGAATAGCTTGGCGCCTACAGGTTCCAAAATCTATTCTGGCTCCACCCTAGAACTATCATGGTCGATCCGTATTTGGCAGCGGTGCCGGTGTGATGAGCGTAATAATTTAAGCAACCTCTCAATTTGCCGTAAATGGCAAGATTCGAGTGGACAGCAAATATTTCTTACAGGTTTCTATCTAATACAGCAGGGTATAATTACAGCCGGGGAGAACGCTGTTTATCTGAAAGAGGCATACATCGTCACTGCCACGGGCTGTGATCTAGCTAGGCCTCTTCCCTGAACTAATGTATAGCCAGTTACCTCAGGACTAGGAGGCGTGCTGTTCAGTCTGATATGATATTAGCCAGCCCGTGTTTTTATTCCATTGTTTGGGTATGAATCACTGCCCCGTTAACAACGATAATTGTTGTAATTTATATACTGTATTTTTAACAAGTGAATCATTTATCTATTCAGAGCTATAACTGTAATAGTTTGTCATTCAGCGGACATTTGATTTGGGGGAGGGGGAGGAGGAGGAGGGGGAGGGGGGGACATACCAATGAAGAAAGAAACGCTTAGAAAAGACGGTTATGTCACAGTTTATTAATATTCCGGTTAAACCTCTTTTCCAAAATATTCACTCAAACAGCTACACAATAATTATTGTTGCTCATCCTTTCGTGATCGGAAGTGTCGTCTGTACATGTGACTGTTTTGTTTTCATCAGTACGAGTCACGCGGGGACACCCGATGATCTAGACAGAATCGAGGAACACGGATATAAATGAGAATGATATCAGCAAGAGGCAAAGAGGATCACCAGCCCCCCCCCCTCCACCCCCCACCCCCCTCCATATGTGGGGGCTCGTGGTGTTTTCTGCCTGTCGCACTTGAGACGCATTTTCCCCGTCAGAGAAGTTATTTCGTATTTCATATAAAGTCGGACAAGTTTGCTAATAAATCTTGTTAACCTCTTCAGAACAGCTGAACACCAACCCAACTCCAAGAAACGTAGATCCTCATGAGCCCCCGCAACTGCGGGGGCTCATGAGGATCTATGTCTCTTGATGACACTGGTCACTGTGTGTCCATAGTCCTACGACGACTGGGGGCTCGTTGGCGTTAAACGATCTTTGTGTTTTAATTTAACTCATTCAGCCGGACGCACGTATTTTCCAAATTTTGGAGGCGTCATCTAACGACTATGCACCTGTTGCAGGAGATGGATCGACCATGATAATTCAAGGGTGGTGCCAGACTAGCTTCGCGCCGACAGGCAAACATGGTCGACGCATCTCCTGCTCTATTTTGTCAGGGCTGAATGGGTTAACAAAAGTTTCAGAAGCACGATACTATCTGCGTCCACTGGGCAGGGAATTAAGGGGTTAATGAATTACCTCACAGATTGTGTAGTCATCGTGACCAGCGGAAACTGGCGCGTTACATCTGTCGCCACTAACAAGTGATTCGTCAAGCCTGTCACTGAGATTTGATGCATGCTTGTTCTCTGGTCCGCTAATTAAGAGGCGCGTGGGTCAGGGTGATCTACTGGACTGAAAGTGTGCTGGCCTGTGACTTTGGACCTTTCTGTCTAGAGCCGTAAGGCCCAGAATCACAAACCAGCACACACATAAGCACTTGTTGCGACAGTCCAGCCTCGAGTCACTGTTGACAATGTATAAATGTGCGGAAAGTTAGATGGCAGGAAGTATTTTAGTTCCGTATGTAGCCATTAATATCTTGTTCATTGTTGTACAAGTAATGGAAGAAATCCGCCACGCTCACAAAATTGTCATGTTCCCAAATTTGTCGCTTCATCAAGTCTGTGGTATTCCCAAATTACTTGGTGCACATCCGTTTCGTAATACATTGCACATACATGTAATTGCATTTTTTTCCTGCCTCTGCTTTGTCACTTGTGGCATTTCCCATGACCTCAACATGCTAATGCTTATAATGCCTCGTGACGCGCACGTTTTGACACAGCTTATAGTCAGAAAGCGAAAGGTCCTCGGGCTGACGTGAGCCGCTGCTGCGGATGACGTTAGCATGAGGACCTTTTGCTCCCTGAGTTGCTAGCCCGTTACTAACGGGCGGTTACACCTCACACCTTTACACGCGGTGAATGCGCGCTAATGACTTTATTCCCTTGATGACTTGCTAACTAGCCTGAACTGATCAGTCTGGCGGCGAAACCCTGCCGTAATCTGCAAGGGGCATAGATCCTCATGACCCCTCCCCGCAGGCCTGAATGAGGATTTTTGTCCCTTGCGTCTATGTCTGTTGTCAACTCACAAACCAGATAGATGAGGCTAGCGCTGGCAGAATTGTACATCATATATGTAGATGATCGTCTTGTTATATACCTGCGTATTTCTCTTTAGGCTGGCGATTGGGTGCCTGATAGGCGGGGGCATGGGATCTAACTTTGTCTGTCCAGCCCTTGGTATGTATATGTCTGTTGTGCCTGTGCTGTTATGTATTGTGTGCCTCTTGTTTTATTGTGTCCTTTCGCGTGTATTTTCATCAGTGGTGGTGTCGTGTTCTGTCACATGGACTGTACCGATCGGGATGCGGCCATGAGGATCTGTGTCTTGCTGTCCGGTCTCCTCAGACGTAGGGACGGTAATTTGTTGATTGATGGATGTTTCAGTATTTCCTGACAACGTGATATCCTTGTGGCCATTTGGTTGAGTGTCCGAGCGAAACATATATGGAGGTATCAGTTGCAGGTTGAACCTCCCGCTTCCCTCCTGCACATGAGGATTACAAGTATACATGGTTGTCAGTGCTATTCCCCCCTCCTTCAACATAAGGGACAGTGCGTATCTTAATTGAGTCAGCAATCGGCATACATCCTCATGCGCCCCTGCAGCTCGAATTCATGAAGATCGATGCCGATTACAGGGGAATATCGTTCTTCTGCTGCATGGACTCATGGAGATCTATGCCTCGCTCAAATTGGACGGAGTTCTCTCCCTTTGGCTAATCAGTTGCGTCACACCCCTCAGTTTCTGCCCGCTTGCCTTCAAGTCTGTTGAGCCGCTGAAGCCGATCGTTACTATTCATGTCACACCCCGCCCTGAACTGTCTTCATTCCCCCACCCCCACGGGGCTAGTTAGAACACGCACACAGGCTTCTGATGAAAATTTGTCTTTAGTTTTCTGAAAATACTACATTTAATTTTTTTTTTTTTTTTTTAATGTCGTCTGGTGTGCTTGTAAGTGATGTAAAGTATTGCATGTAGAAAGAAGACCAAATCGCCACTGCAGTTTCAATACAAATTGTCGGCTGCCTGTAGTTTTATCTCCTCGATTTGAATTCAGATTCTGCGCGTGCATCGTGCGGCGCGCGTGCGCTGCTGTGGCTTGAGTGACAAGACAGAGATTGGTTCTTCCCCAATGCCGGCTGCCCGTCCTGTTACGGCACGCGCTGTGACGCCACAGTCCCCGCCTCAAACATGCGTTCTCTCACTCTGTCCTTCTCCGCCTCAAATATGCGTTCGCTCACTCTGTCCTGAGATATGCCACGGCATGCATGGCATGGGTTACCTTCCCCGCGGGATATGGTCAATTTATTCTAGTGCTCATCATGTGTCAATGGGAAGCTAATTTGTCGGATATTTTGCTAATGGATATTGTAGCAATCTGGATCTCACACTGAGTAGTGACGGTGAACTGATGTGCGTTTGCTGTACACTGGACATGTGTGAAGATTTCTCTGCACGAGCGAAGGGTAAGCTAAATTATGTGTCCTCATTTTCATTGAGTTTGAAACGGTCTCGATTTAGAGTAACCCTTTGGCTGTCGGTAGCGCATTTTGTCGCGATGATTCCTGCAGTCGGTAGCGCATTTTGTCGCGATGATTCCTGCAGGAATCATCGCGACAAAATGCACTACCGACAGCCAAAGGGTTAAGACGTGTTTCGGTGTTACACGGTTGACATTTTCAGACCAACATCGACGTGATTTGAATTGGCTTAAGCACTGAATGCATGTCCATATGTGAGTAACGCGAGATTGTCCAAATTACACAATGGAAAATATCGCTTTTCTCAAAGATGGACATGTTCGGTTTTCGCCAGATCACGGCAGTTTACATATGATGCGTGTAACACGGTGAGTATCACTAGGCAGGCATTGTCATGGAACCCCCAGGGAAAGAGGAAAAGAGGTAGGCCGAGAAACTCCTGGCGTCGAGACCTCCAAGCAGACATCAAGAGACTGGGAACCACCTGGAGTAGAATCGAAGGAGAAGCACAGGACAGGAGTTGCTGGAGGTCTCTCGTCGACGGCCTATACCCGGGTAGGGGTGACAGGCGTAAGTAAGTAACACCGTGAGTCATACTGAGCAAGACATCTAGAGATGTCAAAACGTGACAATTATTCATTGTTTCCGCTTATATTAAAAGATCGTATACATGCGTGCACATGTTAATGCTCAAAAAAAGAAGGGCCCTTGGCTCTCGGTCGCGGGCCTCAGTAGGCACCGAGGAAGTTTAGCTAGCTGGGTAGCTTCCAAGTAAGCCGAAGCTCGGCGGGCTGACTGCGGCCGACGTGAGCCCGATGCCCTTGTGTTTATTGAATCGGTAACTTCTTCTTTTTCATTCAGGCTTAAATCATTCAGCCCGACGCATGTATTTCCCAAAGTTTGGAGGCATCATCTAATGACTATGCACCAGTTGCAAGAGATGGATCGACCATGATAATTCAAGGACAGTGCCAGATTAACTTGGCGCCAACAGGCGCCCTAGCTAATCTGGCACTACCTTTAAATTATCATGGTCGATCCATCTCCTGCTGTAGGGCGTCAGCACTGAATGGGTTGATACACCACAGAAAGTGTTAACCCTTTTCATCCTGATACACTTATCTGGCTTGAAATAAATTTGACTACGAGAGTTCAAGGGTGGTGCCAGAATAGCTTGGCGCCTGAGGCGCCAAGCTATTCTGGCACCACCCTTGAACAAAAATGGTTGATCTATCTCCTTATTTATCTGTCATGCAGCCTTCATGGGACAATACGCAATTTTCACAAAAGTCAGCCTCAGGATATAGGACTTAGAATAATTTTAGTATGCGTTTTATGTCATAGCTTTTGGGGAAGTGGGGGAAGGGAAAAGGGAAGCCTCTACCTGTCTCGTTGCCATAGCTTTTGGGGAAGTGGGGGAAGGGAAAAGGGAAGCCTCTACCTGTCTCGTTGCCATAGCTTTTGGGGAAGTGGGGGAAGGGAAAAGGGAAGCCTCTACCTGTCTCGTTGCCATAGCTTTTGGGGAAGTGGGGGAAGGGAAAAGGGAAGCCTCTACCTGTCTCGTTGCCATAGCTTTTGGGGAAGTGGGGGAAGGGAAAAGGGAAGCCTCTACCTGCCTCGTTGCCAATAACCTGCCCTTCAGGGCTGTCTGCAATCACGTTCAGTTCGTCGGCGGTGTGAATAAGGTGAGACCCCCTCTAGGATTGCCACCATTCATCCACACCTCCAAACTGATGGTCTGTATGTATTTTTCGCACTACCTTCACCCATACCCTACTCAACTCCGGGGGCTTTCCCCCGCCCGCGGTGGGCGACACCTCTTCCACTGTGACCACGTCTCGGTCCAGCAATAGGCATCGTCCGGGGGCAGAAATGAGAGGGTTTAAATCGCAACTCGTTTGCTTCAAGGACTAGCGTCACGGAGCGCCGGTGAAAACGCTCCACCACACGTGAGTGTTTGGAGGTGTTGATGAGGTCCCTGGGCGCCCAAACTGCCCCGTGCCTACAGGGAGTAGGGCTGGGGTCGGGGGTCCATTGTCGCGTCACCCATCAAAGAACGCGTGATGTCACGCGTCACCGATCTTTCAACCTTGTTTGGGAAAATCTCACCTGGATGGCTTCTTCTGTCCGACGAGTGATTTAGGTGATGGTAATTTTGGCTTGATGAAAACCAACAAGAGTCATAGACGCAGGGGCTCATGAGAATCTATGACTCTTGCAGATGGGGGAGGGTTAGGGATGTTCACGGTAGTGTTTACATTTTGTCTCGCGTTGCGCAAAAGCATGCAGCGTAACATAATAACCGGAAGCAGAGACGAGATAGTATCGTCTCAGTGTGATTGGCGCTTGCCTATTCTTTTGCTTAACAGGAATTCTGTTTGAAGTTTTCATTGAGCTGACAGGGACACCGTCGCCAGTTTTTATTGGCTTGACAACGATTGTCTTGAGCGTTGCCATTGGCTTGACACTGCGTGTCGGGCGTTTTCATTGGCCGCCCCCTTGCTTTGATTATCGTCTTTGTCACACGACCGTAGGGTTACGCGAATAGAAGTTTGCAGTGACTGTACACCTGTGATAATATTGTGGTATTTCTACCGGGAGAGGGAGGACTGCGAGAAAGTGTTTCACACGAGTCTGGGAAGTTGTTACAAAAGTGACACAAACATGGCGACCTAAGAATGCGATCTGAAAATATCTTTGTGCTGGATTAATACTGGCATGTTTATGAAGTACGAAGTGAGTTTGTGTAGTATACATGAGCACGGCAACATTGTTGTGAGAGTGCGTTACTCTATCACCGCGTTAGCTCATTCTGCCCGCGACACACCACAGCAAGATGTGGCTCGACCATGACAGTTCAAGGGTGATGGTAGAATAGCTTGGCCCCTATGGGCGCCAAGCTATTCTGCCACCACACTTGAACAATCATGGTCGATCTGTCTCCTGAATTATAATGCAGTTATCAGAGGATAACGCCAAAATGTGGATATTTCGTGCCTCGGGCACAACGAGTTAACTGAAACGAGTTTTTACAGTGATAATTACTTGAGTACAGGTATGTCACGCTGCTTTTTAATGAAAAATTATTTCATAATGATGATAATGAATTATTATTATAATAATAATAATAATAATAATAATAATAATAATAATATAATAATAATAATATAATAATAATAATAATAATATCATTATTATTATCAGTATTGTTGTTTTTGTTATCGTTATAGTGAGTACTGGTGGTGATATACTGTGATGAGGTACATCATCACGCACAAACATGGACATCGTAACAAAATGTCAACAGAAAGGAAATTCTTGCAAGCCAAGGACAGATCCGTAGGACGTGTGCAGGCCCTGAGTGGAGGTACGACTGCGTCTTATTTACGTCTCTGCGAAATTCGTGATATGCATCAACATTTCTGGCTAAAAAAAGCACCCCAACAGAACAATCCGAGACCCGTTGATTTGTTTTTAGAAATTGTTGATATATGCTTTAACCTTCTGGCTGTCGGTAGCGGGTTTTGTCGAGGTGATTCCTGAAGGAATCACCTCGACAAAACCCGCTACCGACAGCCAAAGGGTTAACTCTAACACTTTACATCCGTTTCTCAATCAATGCACTGGTCATGGTCCGCCTTTGCCAACAAATACAACAATAATTCAAACGATACATGCATTGAGATGGGTTTCTGCTGAACGCGTCTTCTACTCTCTTGAGATGTGCATCCGGCCACCGAAGGACTTGTGCGCACCAGCGCTAATGTCCTTGGCCATAATGACTATTTGCAACTCCCTTCCATTCCCGCTGACATCAATATCTGCGGTTAACCCGCCATCGATCTTCCTCTCTGCGTGTTTGTTTTCTAGTCTCAATAATTTTCCGATTACGTTTATTCTCTTGTCTGCTCGACGAACCAGCCCACACGATCTAGTCTTTACGTATCTCTTGAACGTTTTGCCCACTCGTCTCCGGGACGTCATTACTCGGAACGCACTGCGTGCTATTTTAGTGATTTTCTTGCACGACGTGTCCACACCGTTTTGGGAGCGATTCTTGATTCTGGCTGGTGTCTCATTACCCAGAGAATGCAAAAGCAAGGAAAAGGTGGTCGGGCCGATGCCGGCCGCAGTTGGCCCGTGCGACCCGATGGTATTTTGCGTACTAGGTATAGGTCTGTACGGCGAGTCTGTCGTCTGTACGGCGAGTAATGGGAGGGCAGACGGTTTGTGTGTTGATCTGAGTCGCGAGTGCCGGCAGTACAGTCGGGGACAATGCATAATCATCGCCACCAGTCCCCCATTACCGTCCACAGTCAGCCGTGGCCTGCTTCGTTTCGTTGATCGTTAGTCAGTGGCGTAGGAAGATTTTCAGAGGCGTGATCTTACAAAGTCGCGGACTGAGTATGGGTTGAGGGCGGTGCGAACATTTTAGTTTTATATCACCACATATAGGGCCGAATGACTTTTTTTTTCAGAAAATACGAATAATTTATTAGTTAGTCTTTTGAAAACACACACACACACACACACACACACACACACACACACACACACACACACACACACACACACGCACACACACACACACACACACACACACACACACACACCCACCAACACACACACACACCAACACACACACACACACCAACACACACACACCAACACACACACACACACACACACACACACACACACACACACACACACACACACACACCCACACACACCAACAGCAGCAACAACCACCAAACAAAACAAACTACTGGCCTGTTTTCGCAGAAAAAAATATACTTGGCTTTTTTCTTTGCTTGTAAGAAGTGCTTCACGACCAAAGGATACCCAGGCAAAATAATGTCTAGATGAGATAATATGGCTCGCCCGCGAGTTTCTACTCCACTCTTAGTAGTGTCATTGTAATGGCTTATACTTCGACATACCTCCTTTTTTTTTCCTCTTCCACGATTTTTTTTGTATCAAGTTGCAGATGTTGCTTCATGGCTTGCACCTTGTCCAGACAACAAGAACAAAAAAAAAAAAAAAAAAAAAAAAAAAAACCCAACAACAAACAAAACAAAACAAAAGAAAAAAGTGCTTGTTTGCATAGCATGTCCGTTAAAAGGTCCTGGCAACTCAAAGTGGCACAGTTGCCGTGCGCCTGAATTGATTAGTATTCAGGTCGCATTCCATAGGCGATGGTAGTCCTTATTTCCCATAATCCGCTCGTCAGGTCCGTCTATTATCACTCCGTTACAGTGGACGTTAAACCCCGAATAACCAACTAGCCATAGCTCGCCACATTGTTTAAGTCATACCTTTTGCTTATTTTCTATGTTTGCAAAGGGCGTCTGCGCCATGGTGGCACTCTCCACAAGAATCCTCTCAATTACCGTGGAACACCCAACTCTTACAAGAGTCCTTCAAATCAGAACGGTTCGCTCCATACCAGTGCGCGCTGATTTCCCCTGTCCCCGCTGATTTCCCATGTCTCCCTTTAACTATGGGCAACTATCCGCTGGAGTTCTTAACCCCCTGTGTGTGCAGTCACCGGTGCTGTGCAATGACGGCAGATCTTGTCACAATCTGTGTCGATTCAAGGCCGAGCAGCCCTGGCCGTCCAAGGAACACCGACACAAAGTGGTTTCAACAAGAGGCATAGATCCTCATGAGCCCCCGCAACTGCGGGGCTTACGAGGATCTATGTCTCTTGCAGCTGGAATGTGTTGACTATTTCTCGGCAGGAAAAGGGTTGAACTGGACGTATTTTTCGGTCAAGCTCACCCCATTAATGTTGCTGGGATCCCTAGACGTTTGAGGCTCCTCCCTCTGCAAGAGGCATACAATCTCATGAGCCCCTGCTACCGCAATGGCTCATGGGATATATGCCTGTAGCCTGCAAGGCTTTGTGTGAATTTACATCTCTTGTCGTCCGTGCCAGTCAATCGAGCAAAGCACGTCACGACTCTCCTGCTCATCTCTGGTCCTTCGTTGAGCTCACTCTGCTGCTAGGGCTCATGGCAATCTATACCTCCCGTAGACTAAAGGTCGTGTAGGCTTGGGGCTTGTTCCGTCATCCGGCCGGCGTCTGCGAACTCGTTAAACTCCGGAGATGTTCGGTCCCTCAGGGGCAGTAACCGACTCGAGAAATGTTTTCGGAGGTCAGCGGTGTGTTGTGAGACGTGGACAAAGCCAGGAAACTGAGCACACAGAGGATGATTGTTAGTTCCGTAATGAGATCACTTGCTGTGATTTGACTTTTACTTTTTATATTTCGGTAAACTCAGGGAAACCTTTAAAAGGGTTGTTGTCACACTCGTGTTTGAGTCAAGCTTGTCAGGCGGTACTGTCACACTGGTCAAGCTGTCTCTCTCGATTCGTTCAGCGGTAGCGACTCGAGGTAGACGACCAGTGTAAGGTACCCTTTTACAATTTTTGTTAGGATGTCGGACGAGCGGCGTTTGCCTTTGCCCACCCTATTTTTCCTTTCTTTTCAATCTTGCCGTCTGTCTGTCATTACCTTTCGACATGAAACATTTTGCACGGGTTGGTATTGGGACGGTTAAACCGTTCACTGCTGTGGAAAATTGAATATCATCTAACTGCAAGAGGTAGAGATCCTCATGAGCTCTCGCAGTTGCGGGGGCTCATGAGGATCTATGCCTCTTGCTAAAACCACTTTGACTCCACGTTCTTTGGACCGCTGTGGATGCTGAGTTAGGGTAAGACCACTAAAGACTTCGACAACACAATCTGCATCCAATGTCGAGAAACGGATTACATTAACTCATTCAGCGCTGACGCACTACTACAACAGGTGCATAATCGTTAGATGACGCCTAAAAAAATTGGGAAATACGTGCGCCGGGCTGAATGAGTTAACAAATATATACTTGGTACTAATACTCCTTGAAAAGTGAATACATAGAAGACTGCCCTGTGAGGACAAAGATGGAAAGTACTTTTTTTGTGTAAAAAGCAAAAATTCCATTGTAATCTCGCTTCTCAGAAAAGTGGACTTGCTGTTTTTCCGTCATTAGTGCAGAGGGAGGGAGTGTGATGATGAGCGAGATGAGATGAGACGATAAGATTTTGCCTCCTTGCCGGATGTCCCTTCTCAGCCCCATCTTCTCTAATGTCCTCTGTTGTGCCTTAATGTCCACGCGACATTCCGGTGATGGCGGGATTACAGGAGGAAAGATGCTTCAGCAACTAGGGTCCAGCGACTGACTCGGCTGAATCGGTTGTTTTCCTGGCTTGGGACCAGTTGCTTGAGTGAGCTGTCCTGCGCTAGCCACTGAGCAAGTGTCGCGGAGCACCTTTCTTAGTGGCTGGCGTAGGACTAAGCTCACGCATGCAACTGATGACCCCAGGTCACTGCCGAATGGGAATGGCTACCCAGCAGGCAAGAACCATCGGTCCGACGTCGGTCGCATGTGGCGCGCGCACGACGTTGCGCTTGTATTAGTGTAGTGCTGTAAAATCTTTGCCGGTAGAATCACTGCTTCTTCCCACGGGCAGTCGTCTCCTTGACATTTTGTGTCATATCAGACTGACAGTATTGCTGAGGGCTTTGGGGACTGATATTAATATAATAATAATAATAATAATATAATAATAATAATAATAATAATAATAATAATAATAATAATAATAATAATAATAATACCGTTATTATATAGGCGCTTTTTCTCAATTTGGGGCAAATCGAATCAAAGCGCCGCGAACTGAAACCCAACACGCACACTCACGTGACAGACACGGATTTACGCCATTTAAGACAAACACAGTACAAGACAGACGAAGGGCCAGTTCAGCTACTGAAGTTACAGAGATTTTTGATCGCTTGTATTTGAAATTTGTAAAGTGGCCTGAAACCATGGATTCAACACCTATGGATGGTTGTCTATGGCATGTAGCTAAATAAGTTCACCGACAGCCTCGTTTTCAGCTGCAATCTGTTTTTCACTTCCGGTTGCTAACGTTTCAATGACCGATGTCTTTGCTAGTGTTACGCGTCGTTTGAAAATCACGATTTTTGTGTCTTTATTTAGCAATCTGAATTTTTTTCTACGCATACGTCGATAGGAAAATCAGTCGAGTTTATAACCCTGTGTTTAGATTTTTTTGTCAGCCATTTCTGAAACCCCTAATTAATACCAGAGTCAACCACAGTGTGTTCCAAAATGAGTGACATTGTGAGCTGTGAGCCTCAAGGCAGAGACTGGACTGCAGGCTGATGTCAAGGTATGAGTGATTTTGAGGGAAGTTTTAAATACATGTATTTGTCCACGGCATGTGCTATGAGGTTCATTCTGAATCTGTCCGTTATGATTATTATCATATTATTATCATATTTGTTTTGTAGTATAGGAGCGAAACACACACACACACACAGACAAATTGTAGTACAGTGAAATTTTTTTGGACAGATTATTTAGTTTTGGCACAAAAAAAAACAGCTTTTCTTTTGGAATTCTGTTTTGAAAACAGCCTGGGTTTGAGAAGGTTATGCTGATTCTGTAACCAGTGTGGTTGTTCATGTAAAGGCCTAATGTCAAACTGGGGATTTATTTTTATGATAGGTGTTTGTGTTATATTTCAAAATATGTGTAGGTAACGAGTATTACAAGTTGTTCTTTCGTAAAGTGTGTGTGTTATATTGTGTGTGTGTGTATGTGCGTGTGTGTTGTATTGTGTGTGTGTGTGTGTGTGTTGTATTGTGTGTGTGTGTGTGTATTTAATCAGTGTTAGGGTATTTTTTTACCTTTATTTATTGTTTTGCTTGGCACTGTATGGTTTTTGAATTGTTTTATTAGAGATATTATTAAGTATAGGTAAACATTGTTTTTATTACCAACATATTACTTTTTATATGTGTGTTATTACTTAGAACTTTTAACGTTAAGCTACTTTTAAACATTGTTTGTTTATATTTTATGTTTATATATAGGTTATTTCTTAATTATGCGTGTGAATGTGTGTGCTTGTCTGTATTTGTATTTCTTTTAAAACATGTCTTTTCATATATATAAAGACTATTTTTTTATGATGTTTAACGCATTTTATCTCATAATGTTATCATATTGTTTAAATATTTTTTTTATTGCTGTGTCTGGGATACCTGCAAATGTACTTAGTTCTCACTTGATGGAATAAATCATAACTGTTTGAACAGTTTACTGTTTTACTTACCATGAGAATTCGCTCAACTGTAGCGTCCATTGCGGTAGCAGACGTACCGGAAGTAACTACAGCGGTCAATCGCTTCGGTAGACTCTGTTAGTGGCACAGCGCGTGCGCGCTGAGTCAGTCAGCCGTCCATAGCTGTTGGGTCCTAGCCTGAAACCGGTACCAAAGTGTTGGGGGGGGGGGGGGGGGGGGTTGGTGGGTCCACCATTCTCGATCGACCAGTAACGTATTCTTTCAGCAGATTAAATACTACGTGTCGCCGAGCTAATCAGGAACAACCCTTGAGCCGGCATTGACGACACTTTTCGCTGGACGTGTCCGTGGTCTGTTGAAGATGATTCGGACCTGCTGCCAAGTTAAGCAGGCACTGCCCTAGGGCCATCATTTTTCGACACTTCTCGCGCGAAATACCGTTCTCTTTTGCAGATGATCTTTAATGTGTAGCCTTTGTTGGCCCGGGCGCGAAAGGGCTAATTGTATAGACAGACATTGTTCCCAAGCTAACCAGGCACTACCGTTGGCATTTATTTCAGACACATCACGTGCTAGCCATTTTGGACTGGGCGTTAAAGGGTTGATTGTGTAGACAGACATTCAGCTAATCAGGCACCACCGTCAACATTTATTGCATCCTCTTTTGCAGATCATTTGGTCAGGGCGCGAAAGGGTTAATTGTGTAGACAGGACGATGTTTTATCTAGGCATGCACTCGGGAGAGTATCAGTGTAGGTCAACATAATTTAATGGGGATATTAAGATGTGTACACTTGTATCAAGAAGACGTCGGTGCAGCTGTTTACAGTTTCGACGTGTCGAGACATCTGTTAACGCATTCGAGACGTGCCGCCTCCGGATACGCGGCTTTAAGCCGCGTATCCGGAGTCGGCACGTCTCGAATGAGTTAACAATGAGAATGGTGACAGTCGTATTCCGTAACGGCGAGATTTCACATTGAAATCCATATGTCCAATACATTATTAGATGGATATCGAGCTATATGTCACAATCGGACAGTAACGAGGAAAACCGCGCATCATTTTTGCCGTTTTCTGGCAAGAACCAGCATGTCAGTTTTTGAGAAAAGCGAGTTTTTGATTGTTTTGCAAGGAAAATCTCGCTTTAAAAAAAAAATGAACATAATGGCTTTTACGGCAGATAAAGGCAGATTTGCCACGAGTATAACGAGTACTTTTTATGTTCACGTGAACCAAGTGCATTGTCAGCTAGAGCCATTGTTCATGTATCCACCCAAAAATATACATAAAATACAAAAAATGAAAAAAAAAAAAAATAAGAAAAAAAAAAGAAAAAGAAAAAAAGAGGAATATAATGGCTTTTACGGCAAGTAACAGCAGATGTGCCACGAGCATAACGATTGTGCTTCGAAGTTGTCACGGTGTTGCTGAGACGAAGACTTTTCTTGCGTAGGATTCCTGCAAATGTCAGTGTTGAAACTGTCTAAACACGACAATGTCTATCTTACCGCTAGCTTGCACCGTCATTACATCATGTCCCCGCGCACTGCACCTCTTACAGCCCCCCCCCCCCCTCCCTTCTTTTCTCACTCACCCCAAACCACTCGCACAATGTGCATGAGACAAAAGAGAGAGAATAATTTACGACCCGCGCAAGTCCTCTGTCCATATGTGTGGCTGGAACGTAATTTTGGACCTTAGTACGGCTTTAAGTCGTGTGCTGGTCTGTGATTTCGGACCTTACTGCAGGGACACGGCCGTTAGGTCGTAAGGTCCAAAATCACAGACCAGCACACTACTGCATACATATGTTTCATGTCCGAGTCCCAGCGCATAAAAGGGAAGAGGACACACAATTTATGACCTATGTATGTCATTGTGTGTGTGTGTGTGTGTGACTGATGTGTGTATACCCTTCCTCCGCGTTCGCGTGGTCACATGACAAGGGCATCTGTCACCTCGCGAGTCTCCGCCGCGTGACGTCACTGCGTAGGCAACACCGGCCGGCCGCTTTGGCGGATGTTAGTTGACAGACAGGCTAGAGAGGTGCGCACAATTGAATTACAGTGCGCACCTGTGTGGATGTACTGCAGGGACACGGCACACTGGTGAGGGGATAAAGCTGGCTTGGTCAGTAACTGGTATGAATTCAGCAAAATGTCTGTTTCTTTAAACTGTTTGAAATTCGTGGTTAGTTATATACAGCTTTCTCAGTTGTACGTCGAATTCTTTGTATAAGTATCCATGTAATCTAAACATTAGAGGTGGATTTATTATTATTATTATTTTTGTAACGTGAAACTACTTTATTCAGATGTAATTTCGATGACTATCAAGCTCGTCACCTGCCCTCATTTGGCAAAATCAAGAGTAATTTTTTTGTTATAAGTAATACACAATGAAAATGTCGCTATAATAATAAAAAATCTGTTCAGGGCAGTATTATCTGTTCCAACTACACTGTTCAGATGTATCAAAATGCCTGGTGACCCATTGTTGTGTGTGTTGTATCTATGGTATCAATATAATAATATACAAAAATGTCGTCGGGCTTCTGAAAACATTCGTGTTTCATCCGACGTTTATAAGTTATATCCGACTTGTTATTAGCGAATTCAGGTGAATTAACCGTTTGGCTGTCGGTAGCGCTTTGTGTCGAGGTGATTCCTGAAGGAATCACCTCGACACAAAGCGCTACCGACATCCAAAGGGTTAGTATTTGTTTCGTGAATTACAAATAACAACCTGACTGCGTTCCTGAGCGCGTCCGTTGATGGCAGCAGTATTTTGGCAGATTTGTGCACAGCTGTGTGGACTTGTCCTGTCTCGGCTCCAAGTGTTACGTTTTTTTTTTTAGTGTCAGTGCTTTAGGCTGTGCCTCGGTTAGTTAGTTAGTTAGTTAGTTCGGATTTAACGTCCACAGCACCGAGGTGATCATGGACGGCCCTGATGGGCGGGTTATGGGGAACAGGGAAATCTATTGCCTATGGAGTACGACCTGAACACTGATCAACTCAGGCGCACTCCCACTGTGCCATTTTGATTTACCAGGACCTTTCAACGGACATGCGATTTGAACAAATCCGTTTTTCCCCCTGGATTGTGAGTCCAGCTACCGGGGCCGGGACGGAATTCGAACCCACGACCCGACGATTCCCTTCGCTCTCCTGCTCGGACGTTTAACCGCATGAGCTATTTCGGACTCTGTGCCTCGGTTCTCCGCCGTTTGGCTTTTAGCTGTGTGGACTTGTCCTGTCTCAGTTCCAAGTGTTACGTTTCTTTTTAGCGTCAGTGCTTTAGGCTGTGCCTCGGTTCTCCGCCGTTTGGCTTTTAGTCTTCAGTTTCACGACTTCACAGTATTGCTTCTAGTGTTACACCAAAAAGGACACAGTTCTTACGTTAATTAGTGTCTGTTCTCGAAAATTCCCTGTATACTTTCCTGCTATCAAATTTAGAATTGTGGTAATTCTTTCGCGGCCGGGAAAAAAAAAACCAAACAAATACGGTGAAGCCAACAGCAAGAGGTATAGATCCTCATGAGCCCCACGCGGTCGCGTGGGGCTCATGAGGATCTATGCCTCTTGCTGAAACGATTTTCTGTGATCGTTGTTTGTTAGGATTGAACTGTTGCGATCCGAGAGACGTAGAACATGGCCGATGGCAGTGAAGACGTTACTGTTCTGTAGGGGCTACACAGTGTCCTCAACTCGCGTCGTAACGCTGTCTCATCAGCTCATCAGAAAACAAGGTCGGGTGATGTGTGTAAAGCTAATAAAAAAAAAATAAAAAGGTTTTGGCGATGGGGACGGGGAGGAGGGAAGGGGGGGGGGGGGAAGGGAAGGGGAGCGAACCGTACCGTGGAGTCATCAGTCAGGTTTACACTGCCAGTGCTGTCCGAGCAGAGGACAATGTTGAAATGTTACCGACCGCAGTAGGTAAGACCACGACGGTAAAGTGTGTCGCACTAAAGTCATCGCACTAAAACTGGCCAAGTTACTTAGGTACCTGTGAGATCTGTTACTCCGTGGACATTTAGGTGCACAGCTTGTGTCAGTTGTACAAAGGGTCACCCATTCTGAGAAACAACAGGTGGGAGTATATGTACCAACAAATACAGTTCGTGTGTCCGTCAGACGGGTAAAGGTAGATTTTTTTTAATTTTTAATGTAATTTTATTTATTATTATTGTTATTATTATTATTTATTATTATTTATTTATTTATTTTTATATTTATATTTATATTATATTTTTATTTATTTATTTATTTTATTATTATTATTATTTTTTTTATTTATTTATTTTATTTTTATTATTATTTTATTTATTTATTTATTTATGTTTTATTTATTTATTTATTTATTTATTTATTTATTTATTTATTTTTTTTTTTTTTTTTTTTTTGGGGGGGGGGGGGGGGGCTTTTCGCGTCTTCTTCAGGCTTGCGTGCACTTATATCAACAGTTCTTGAAATAACTGTAGTCACACAGCTCTCAGGTGATGCACACTGGAGGCTCGATCACAAATTATAAACACCGTCCGTTGTAGTGAATTTTGGAACTTTGTTGTAAATACTCGGGGCAGAACCTATTAACTCATTGTGTCTCAGGTGCCAAGTCCCCACATTTTGGAGTTGTCATCTGAGGACTGCTTTACAATTCAGGAGACAGATCGACCATGATAGTTCAAGGGTGGTGCCAGAATAGCTATTCTGGCACCACCCTTGAACTATCGTGCTCCAGCCACATCTGCCTGTATTGTGTCGGAACTGAATGGGTTAATGCATTGACTGGGGGTACTTTTTTTTTAAAAATTCCATTACTAATTTGTTTACGTGTATCTTTTATTTATAAATAACTGTGAGACTGAAATATTAAAATATTTAATCTTATTAAAAAAATAAATTCTATACAGTTTTTCACGTGTACATATTATTTAGTTGTTAATTTAATCCCGGATACATTTTTGAATCAGACGCACACGCAGATTGAGAATCTCTTCCTGTTTGGTCTAGACTGAGATTTGAGGATGGTGGAGCTGGAGAGGGAGTGGGGCGGGGGTGTGGCGGGTGGGGTGGGGTGGGGTGGTGAGTTAAATGTCGCGAGGGCGTAGATATACCTACTGACAAGCCGCTCGGGAGGCTGCTGATTTATTCAGTACGGCGAGGGAACATGATAGCCTACCTCAAATCTCAGGCACAAGTTAACACCCCTGGTCTTACCCCACCAGTGGAGCAGAGACGTTTGCAGTCTCAACCCAAATCAGCAAGCAGCATAGATTCTCATGAGCCCCTGCGACCGCAGGGGCTCATGAGAATCTATGCTACTTGCCTAGATAGACGTAAGTGGCCGGTTCTCGGAACATAATACGAATGTATGCAAGAAGCCGGCGATGAGATTCTTGTTACAATAGTAAAGGGACGAAATATATGGGCACCCACTGAACGCTCACCAGCTAGAGGTGGAGATTCTCATGAGCACCTGCTGTCGTAAAGACCCATGAGAATCTATGTTACTTCTATGTAAGTAGCTTGTTTGCGGGAACACTCAAGCCGGCCAACGACGAAACTCCGGCGTAGGTGTAGACACATACATAAACGCGACTGCAAGCTTTACCAGCAAGATGTTATTGATTTCCATGGGCCCCTGCGGCTGCAGGGGCGCATGAAAATCTATACCTCTTGCAGATGTGAATCGCTGGTCCCTATACTGAATCTTGATACATTACTCCAAGAAGCCAGCGGCCAGGTTCTTGTGAAATGGGTCCGCCACGCGACACTGACATTGTGAGTGTGTCTGTTCTGAGTGTTTCTCGGTGGTTGGTCCGTGTTGGATTCAAATTCACGGACTAGTGAATTCCTCACATTTTGGCGGCGGTCCACCTCGTCAGAAGGTAACTTATAAATGTACACAACTTTTCCTTTCTTGGAGCGTATCGTTATGAAGAGAAGACTGAGAAAGGTCGTCTTGCCGTCGCCTTGGGGTTACCTCATCGTCCTTTTACTGTGGACGGTAATTATAATGTCAATGTGCTGGGTTACTGTGCGATGACTGCCCGAACATGGCACTAGGGTAGGCTTAGCTCACTCGGCCCCTAAGTACTTCAGCAGGAGATGGCTCGACCATGATAATTCAAGGGTGGTGCCAGATCAGCTTGGCGCCTGCCGGCGCCACGCTGATCTGGCACCACCCTTGAATTATCATGGTCGAGCCATCTCCTGCAGCCGGTACATAGTCTTTATGTGACACCTTGAAATGCGACACTGGAGCGTACTGGGTTAAGCTGGCAAAGAGAAGCTACTGTTTCGGGGTACGTTCCATTCACAGAGAGTTTTGCGAAGGTAACACCGGAGTCTTTGGCTTTCCTCTTGCGTCAACAAGTGGTTTTTCTTTCCTTTTGCGTTAATTACGTTTCCCCCCCCCTCTTGAATCAACTTACCTGTCATTAGAGATCATCATTAAGGCGTCAGTAGCCACCTACATGGCGCGCTTTTAATGACAGGGGGGGCGGGGAGGGGGGGGGGGAGATACTTTTTCACCTCAAGACATTCCTCGAAAGAAAAACAGATCTGCCCTGTTTATGGAATATCCCAATGCGCAATAGGCCATCGGGCCGACGTCAGCCCGATGGCCTCTGCGCACGCGGATAGGTTCTGCCGTACTGTAAAATATCACTTTGTTAATTTATATCGTTGAACATCCTTTCTCAGTCTTTTGTCTTCCGTTGTGTGGAATTACACTGAATCTCAATTTTGTCCGGCTTGTACAATGATGTGCACTGGTCTGTGATTTTGGACCTTGCGACCCGAAGACCAGCGCACGCTACGTCTATTACCAACTGTGGTAATGTGACTTTACAGGCGTCTGCATCTCGTGGTGCTTTTTATGATGTTGAGTTCAGACGGTATGAAAGACACTTGACAGCTCCGTTTAATCCTTTTAGCGCCAACACCCTCCATCAGGAGATTGATTGATCGTGATAATTGAAGGGTAGTGCCAGATTAGCTTGGCGCCTGAAGGCGCCAAGCTAATCTGGCACTACCCTTGCAGGACCGGATCAATCAGTTTTGAAGGAGGGGTGCTCAACTTTTATTTTTATTGTAATTGTGACGGTACAGTGGAAAGGGGTAGGGGTGGGGTAGGGGCTGCTGCAATAACATTAAAGCACCCCCTCCTTCTCGGACCATGTTGTGGACTGTCAGTGAATGCTTTTTTTTTTTAAGCCGAGAGGGGTGGTGGGGGGGGGATGCTGTAGTACCAAAGCACCCCCCCCCCCTCCACTGGATCCGGCCCTGCCTTGAATTATCATGGTCAATGCACCTCCTGCAAGTGGTAACACTTCCAAAATTCGGGAAATGTGCCCATGGCGCTAAAATGTTTAAAATAAAGTCTTTTTATTTTTATTTATTTTTATTATTTTATTATTTTATTTTATTTTAATTTTATTTTTGGTTCGTCATTTAATTTTAGACAATTAATTAGAAATGCATGTCTATAATTTGCCAGCACAACTTCCCTACAAGTATTACCAGGCTTACCTACTACACACGTTGACACAGTGCACTCATGAAATCCCTTATTCACTATACTGAAAAAGTACATCCGTACAGGGACAAGGACGTCACACGCAAGTTGCATACCCATCCCATATGTCCTCTACCAATGGTCTTGCTTTATTATATTTGTCCTTCTGAATGATGTTCCATTATGGCGCGACACCCAGGCACGTGTGGTATTCAGAGCCCTGCTGCGGCGACACTTGGACACGTCGAGATGTTTGTAATGGGATTATTTGCAGCCGCTAAGCAGATATTTCAGATCCTTATTTTCATAGCCCGGCTGGCCAGGTAACGAGTGTAGGTAGCTAGTGTGTAGGAACAATGAGCAATTATTTCGGCCCGACGTCGACGCGAGTACCTCTTGCTTGCTGGTGGTTGCCAACTTTTGATTGTGCATCACACTCCTAGACACAAGTACCGTGTTTGTTAGAGAGAAGAGTTGTGCTACACTTGGAAGACATTAAATTACATAGACTGAAGGTCCCTACCGCCGTAACTGTTCAAAGAGTCGCTACTGTAATTGATGGTTACAAAACGATGATTACAAAACGCTGCACACAGGTCTAGTTATGGTTCGGTTAGACACAGGACAACCCAGTTCAGCACACGTCGTCTTAATATCAAGTAATTTGACAATGACTCCACTCCGTTCAATAAACACAACGCTTTCAGTATGAGAAACATCTAAAAATAGATTGACACGCCAGCGGCTAAGCAGAATAAATAAGTGCGATCACGCGTGAGCTTTTGCTGCGTGTCCCAACTGCTGTTAAAGTTCATTAGGTGTGTCTACAACTACAAGGCAACATAAACACGAATGGTGCTGAAAACACTGTCTTCAAATTTACGCGTAATGGTATTTTAAACATGGCCTTGGTTTTGCGATACTAATTACAGGTATAATACTTTTTTCTAAGTGTTAAAAATTTGGGGCATTCATTTAACCCTTTTAGCCCGACTGGTGCTTTTCCCCAAATTTGGAAGTGTTAATGAACGACTATGTACCAGATGGATTGATCATGATAATTTAAGGGTAGTGCCAGATGAGCTTGGCGCCTGAAGGCGCCAAGCTCATTTGACACTACCCTTGAATTATCATGATCAAGCCATATTATGCTGCAGGGTCCTGGAGCTAAATGGGTTAAAAAAGAACAACCCTGTACTACAGAGCGTGTGGGCGACAGTTGAGTGCTGGTAGACATGTTTACGGACAGGTGGAAATAGCATGTAGTGTTATCTCAAGCTGATCGCAAAGTCCACTTCAAAACAAATGGTAGAATAGACCTCCATGACTTCGACTGTCACTGGAACAGATGTAAACGACCCGTGACCAATCCAGCAAGAGGCATAGATTCTCATGAGCCCCTGCATCCGAAAGGGCGCATGAGTATATGCCTCTTGCCAGATGTAAGTAACTGGTTGAGAGACTGTGCGGTATCCGCATCACTTATATGATTTCCGAGTATGGTTGCTTTTACTGGAATGCGGTCATGCAAATGGGACTCGGGTGTTACGGGCAAATATTTATTTGTGGGGTAAGTGTGGTGTCTTATCTCGAGTAAATCTGAAGAAAAAAAAATCTGTGAGCTCGATCTCTCCGTGTGACTTGCATCATGACTAGTGTATCCCCGACCTTTTCTCCTTATTTTATGGTAGAAGGTTGTCACGTCATCATATGCTTTTTGTATGTCACTTGCTGTTCGTAGTATTTGTTGATTTGTGTTGAGATAGCAGGACAGCTTATAGGAACGGCTTCATAGTCTAACGCTCTTCCGTAGAAATGAATCGTAATTTTAAAAAGTCTGTTTTGTGTGCGTGCTTGAATGTGAGTGTGCCTTTTGCCACATTAGTGCAACACTTTATCTGTGTCTCTTATTTTGGAACAAAGGTTCGACAGTTTAGAGAGAGGTCGGCTACTTTAAAAACCGTGCCATGCCCCCCTAACTCCCCTTACTCCCCTCTTCACTGACAACCCCCTTCCCTCTCCCACCAATACCACTACCCTTTCTGAGGTTTCATGCAAGAGGTTTTCTTTGCCCTCGTTTTACGAGAGTGGACAGGAGGAGCGTTTGTTAGGTCATCACTACCTCATTACCTGTACCATGTCGTATGATCTATCTCTTACAAGCGTCCTATACCTAATAATAGTGACTTCCAAGTACACCGGTGTACTATACCTATGTTTACTCAAAGGTATTGCCGAATTAGCTTGGCCCCTGGCCAGGCGCCAAGCTAATCCGGCAATACCTTTGAATTGGCAAAAGTACAGTACAAGCACTTTGAAGACGCCGGCGTCTACAATCATCAAGCACGACCTTTGGGCTATTATGACGGTCGATTACATTCTCGCAACTGTCATGAAGATGAAAGGAAAGTTATGTGCTCGTCCGTTAATTTGGACCTTGCAACCTAAAGCTGTCAGACCCATTATCACAGAGCACCACACACATTGAACGTGACTCGTGACTATGCTTTCTTGCTCACTGTGGATGTGCGAAAAAACACACCACTCGAGTTTCTTTCCTTGAACATTTCATCACACTACTTCTTTATGTCAAGGGGGATGGAGGGAGGGGGTAAAGAGAGCCTGGACTGCACACTGGTTGTCTCCCTCGATTCGCTGCGCTTATCAGCGCAGCGAATCGAGGGAGGCAACCAGTGTGGGGGTAGACTGTCGGTGTTCATTACAATTATGCCATTCATTTAGCGATGCGAGCGGGCCGGCGTGCACACGTCGAGACTGTAGTTGTTTTTGTGTGATAAACCACGTGTTTATTTGTCGTGCAATCGTCTAACGTTGGGCTGTTAGTAGGTCTTGTTGAGGCGATTCCAGCGGCAGAAGTCACTTCGACAAGTCGCGCTGCCGACAGCCAACGGTTAGTTCAGTAGTTATTGGGGTTTAACACCGAGCAGGCTACTCAGGCCATCTCATGGCGAGCGACAGCCAATGGGTTATTATAACATTTATTTCATGGGCACAAATGCCACCAGCACTAGCCCGTCCATTATTTTAGTTGACGCTGACATCACTGCATTGTAATTGCTAATAAATTTCGAGTGCAATGTTGTCAAAAGTGGCTGTCCTTAGGACACTTCAAATGTCAGAGAATGTCAACTCACGCCGTGCTTTATCATTGTGAACGTCTGCGGTAGATCTTGACTTTCCCCGACCTTGTCTGTGCACCCATAAAACCCGTCCCAAACTTGGAAATAGACAGAAAGAAGAGAGAAAGTGTGGTAAAGAAAGAAAAGATGAGAGAAAAAAGAAGGAACGAAAGAATAATTGTTTTTCGTTGTTCAAAGTTGTTTAAATGTCGTTGAAACTTTATTTGTGCCATTGGAAATATACAGTTAATTCTATAACGAGCTAATTTTTAAAAAAATGTTTACGTTCGTGCCCTTTTATATGTTAACCCTTCAACTTTTTTACGCACTGCAGTTTATGAAAGGCGTATCAGCAGTAACATGTTACCGTACTTTGCCAGTTTGCTCCATTACGACGGGTCGTATATTCATCGTGTTACTGTATTTATTGCTGATATTAAATTTGTCATCAGATGAATACTGTACTACATATGTCACCCCAGTAGTAAATTGGGATATTGAATTTCATCGCTTGTGACAATGTTCTCTGAAGCGTGTACAATTTGTCACACTAAATTCATCCACAGTGTTTAGCACTTTGCTGAGTATCTGTGTGCTGGTTTGTGATTTTGGAACTTACGGCTGATATGTTTCGCTGTTCTGCGACGCAGCGAGTTAAGCCTCTTCAAGTTTATGTCACCGCTGCCATTCCATCTCGTGGACACATAATCGATGTGGGATTTGACATGTGCATTGTAAAATAACTTGCGGACATCAACATCGATAATGTACTTCAACTTTGAAAGCACTGGCCACATGGAGCGACGCTGTCAGAGAAACTCTGGGGCTCCTTTCTAGATCTACTGCAAACCACGAACTTCATCTTAACAACCAATCTTGACATCTGAGGCAGAACTCGGGAACGCTGAAGAAGAAGAAGAAAGCATTATAACATTTCTGGCAATAGTTTTACATATAGCATTTATGTGCGATTGCCACTTCATCTGGTCATCAACAATTACACCAAGTAAACGGTGTTCTGCGACCTGAGTAACGGTGTCATTATGGATAGTCAGGCTGTGTAAGTGGCTTGAGCTGATGCTTCTGACGGGTTGATATCGTCATGCATTCCGTTTTGGAAGGATTTAAAATCGTACATATATTCATTGTTTGCGCACCAAGTGGAAATTTCGCCCAAACCCTGCTGAGAGAGAGAGAGAGAGAGAGAGAGAGAGAGAGAGAGAGAGAGAGAGAGAGAGAGAGAGAGAGAGAGAGAGAGAGAGAGAGAGAGAGAGTGAGAGAGAGAGAGAGAGAGAGAGAGAGAGAGAGAGAGAGAGAGAGAGAGAGAGAGAGAGAGAGAGAGAGAGAGAGAGAGAGAGAGAGGGGGGGGGAGGAGAGGGGGGGAGGAGAGGGGGGGAGAGAGAGAGAGGGGGAGAGAGAGAGGGGGGAGAGAGAGGGGGGAGAGAGAGAGAGAGAGGGGGGAGAGGGGGGGGGAGAGGGGGGAGTGTCTCCATACCGAGTCAACTGTAGGATTGTTTTGCAAAACAACAAAATCGCAAAGCAACGTACATTAGTTGCCCACTCCCCGAACCACGAGATGCGTTTCCTTAACCCTTTTAACCCCACGGCCGCATTTCCCAATTTCAGTTGCAGGTCTCACCTAACGACTGTGCCAGCTACAGGAGATGGATTGACCATGATAAGTCAAGGGTAGCGCTAAGCCAATCTGGCACTACCCTTGAATTATCATCGTCAAGAATCCCCTGCTGTAGGGCGTCGGGGAAACATGGGTTAAATCTTATCGTTGGCAATAGCGGAAACGATTTACCGTCTATCAAGGCGAGTCAAGCCCCTAATCTACCCGGACCTTATTCATCAACTTATGACTCCGTCTATCTGAGTTATTTGTAAGCGCTTTCGCCTTGTCGGGCACGTCACAATGAGAAATGCTTACGACGGTTTTCAATGCGCTTGCAAGGTGTGTTGAACTAAGTTGAAGGAGAATAGTGGCTTGCACACGAAACAGGTGCGACTTGTTATTCTGTAACCCGTCTACTTCATTGCCGGTTGACGCAGAGGCTGGGCACACGCTACCACAAACACCTATTGCCGGGCGCATTTTTGTGGCGGCAATGTTGCTGCCACATTGCGGGGCGCCAGCAATATTGCCGCCACAACTTGCCACCCGATACAATCCGAGTCTATTTTTGTTAACCCACTACACCCTGAGACTGCTTAAAAATGCTTAATGCCATACGAGTACGAGGGCTGCAGTACGGATTAGAGGATAGATCCGCCATTTTAGTTCAAGGGTGGTGCCAAAATGGCTTGACGCCTCACCCTTGAACTACCTTAGAGGCTGGACGCACGCTACCAGAATTTGTTTCTGACAATGTGTGGTAAGCAAAAATTTGCCACCTGCCACATCGGCTCCGTGGCACATGTTTCAAAGTGCATGCAATGTGTTTGTACTGACTGACCTGCCATTACCGTATATGGAACAGCTCTTGCGCGCGCCGGGTTGAAATATCATTCGGAGCTGCGGGAGTCCCATATGCATGGGAACTCTCGGACAAGGTTGATCAACTGATTTACTCTATGGAGACGTGCCGCATACGGATACGCGGCTATTAGATGAAAAAACGGGAAGTGACGCAAGGACACCGCTGATTGGCTGAGAGGCGGCAACACTGCTCTATCCTTGCGGGCTACCACAAGAAAATAGATCGGTTTGTCAGTCGGCCGGTGGCAATTTGTGGCGGCAATACCACTGGGGCCTAGCAATGCGGCAGCACCATTGCCGCCACAAAATTGCGCCCGGCAATAGGTGTTTGTGGTAGCGTGGTTTTCAAGCAGAAGTGTATCAGATTGGTTGCGTCGACGCCGAAAAGCCCCCCCCCCCCCTCCCCCCCTCCCCCACGTGTCCAGTGCATATAATAGATACGACGTGGCGTCCGCAAGAGGCAGAGATCCTCATGAGCCCCCGCAACTGCGGGGGCTCATGAGGATCTATGCCTCTTGCGGATGGAGTGTGTTCATTTTGTTCTCAGCGGTAAAAGGTTTCAGTTTATCTGCACGAGGCATAGAGCTACACGACCCTGGCGATGTATCGTTTGACAAGCCCATTTATGTTATCTGTGTTTAACAGGCGGCCAATAGTGTTAGTTGTTTACGAGTGTTTTTAAGGTGCATGTGCATGTCTTAACCCTGTTAGCCCCAAGGTCCCATTTCTCAAATTTTGGAGGTGTTGCCGAACGACTATGTGCCAGTTGCAGGAGATGGCTTGACCATGATAATTCAAGGGTAGTGCCAGATTAGCTTGGCGCCTGGCGCTTGAATTATCATGGTCAGGCCATCTCCTGCTGTAGTGTTCCGGGGCTAAAAGTGTTAAGGTGCATGTGCATGTATTAAACGCACACATTTTTTTGAAACCCCGAGCGTGACTTGAATTTTATAAGCTTTTTTCCCCACCATATTTGCATGTGCTCATTTTACAGCAGTTTCGGCAGAAAAAGAGGTTCTCACGCTGTGGTTTTACTCGAAATCTGTACATTGTGTTGCGTATCTTAGAAACGTATCGCATTTAATCCAGCTGTGTTACGTGTTCCCAAACTACAGTTGTATGTCGAGTCCCTAACTTTTGAACTCCGGGCCGACAAGGTGACGGCCAAGCCTGTATAAAGGAAAACCCCAACGCAAAAAGAAGCTCGTTTAGAAAAGACAGTTACAACACAATGTATTAAGCGTGTATCTTTATTTTGTTGGGATATTTTGTTCACTACCTGTGAACTGCCATAGGGTGCTACTAGTTTGACAGGCGATTCTAACTTAGAAGAACCTGAGAAGTGAACAGATTGCATCGTGTGCGGTCGTTCTTGCAGGAAACCACTTTTAACCCTTTGGCTCTCGTTAGCGGTTTTTGTGGCGGGGTTTTCTGCAGCAATCACCACGACAAAATCCGCTACCGCCAGCCAAAGGGTTCAGATGGTCGCGATTGTCTTCATGTGTCGTCCGGAACGAGGATCCGCTACCGCCAGCCAAAGGGTTCAGATGGTCGCGATTGTCTTCATGTGTCGTCCGGAACGAGGATCCGCTACCGCCAGCCAAAGGGTTCAGATGGTCGCGATTGTCTTCATGTGTCGTCCGGAACGAGGATTATTCTACAGGAATTGTATGTTCACATATATCAAGCTAGCAACGTCATAATTATGAAACGGATGTACTGAACCCCTTCGCTGCTAGTCGTCATGAAGGCGCGTCTGAAACGCCGATTAACACGTTGACCGCCATTCGCGTGAAAAACAGTCGTAAATAGTACCCCCCCCCCCCTCTCCCCCCCCTCCCAAAAAAAAAAAAAGGTTCCCAGGGTCACCCTGGTCAGCTCCACAGGGTGGGGTTTCCCCTCTATTCTGGGGCATGAGTTACTGTCTACCCTTCGTCCATTCACCTGTATATGCCTTTTTTAAACTCTCCCTACTGTCTGCACTGCATGTAGCTCTTGATATTGGATGTGTGTTGCTCAATGGTCTTGGGTTTAGTTCGCGTATTAGACCGGCTGGCGACATGCATTCAATATTTTATTCTGTTATTTTATTTTTTATTTTTTTTTCACAAGGAGTGCAGGCACGTCCTGAGAAAGTCTTGTTGCTGTCGGGACGTTGAGCAATGTACAACCCCCCCCCACCCCCACCCCCCCCCCCCCACCCCCCCAAAAAAAAAAAAGAAAAAAAAAAAGAAAAAAGAAAGAAACAAAAAAAAAAAAGAAAGAAAAAAAAAGGGCATAAAAAACGATGCGAACAAGAGACATAAATCCTCATGAGCCTCCGCGACAGCGGGGGCTCATGAGGGTTTATGTCTCTTGCAGATGGGTGGGTGGTCTTCACCTTGCCCTGTCTCGTGGTCGAATGTTTTCTTTTTTCTTGTTTGTGCACGCCAGAAAAGGCTGTCAACTGTACTGTGTGCACAGGATTGTTAATAAGTCAAAACTCCAGGAATTAAAATGGTTAGGCAACGGTTTGACAGCGGGACAGGATTAGATACGAGAGCGGGCAGGCCACAGGCAACCGAGGCCGATCTGCCGACTGCTTCTGCATGTGCGAGTAGAAGCATTCGGCTAATTGCCCTCGAGTGCATGTGGACCAACTTGACACGTCATTTGAGGGCATTCACGAGGAGGGATTTGAAGCTCTTCAACATTCAATCGCTTGTGGTGTCGGGAGGTTTTCCTTACCGTGGTTTCTACAGGGGTCACACTCACGGTGCGAGCGATACTGTGTACTCGAGTGTGATTAGCAGGACGCCTCAAGAGCTAATCCGTCCCTCCGTTTGCCCAAGGATTACACGGATTGCACAATAATACCCGTGGTATAATGGGCAATAACACCCGTGGTATAATGGAAAATAACACCCGTTGTAGCTAGGGCCAGGTGTTGTGGAGTCAAGTTCTGGCACGTTTCGGGTAGATTTGTGTTTTTGGTCAATGCATCTACCGACGTTACCGTTTCATAGCGTTAGTAGCAGCTAGCCGGTGGTGTGTGTGTGTGGGGGGGGGGGGGGAGGGGGGGGGGGAGGAGTGATGGTAAGAGATTGCTTACGTTGCGTCCGTCCGTCCGTCCGTTTGTCGTAATTTTCATGTCTTTGTCTCTATTTTTGTTGTTTTGCTTTTTGTGTTTACCTTGTCTAAAAAAAAAAAGTCTCCTTAACCTATTTAGCCCCAGCGCCCTGCAGCAGCGGATAAATCGATCGTGATAATTCAAGGGTAGTGGCAGATGAGCTTGGCGCCTACAGGCGCCAAGCTCATCTGACACTACCCTTGAATTATCATGATCCATCCATCTCAACTGGTACATAGTCGTTTGATAACACCTCCAAAATTTGGGAAATGCGGCCGTGGGTTAATTTTTTTTCTTCTACTGCCGGCCGCGTTTTGGCGGAGAAGACTGCGAGTTCTTGGCCTCAGTAGCAGCCGGGGGTGGGGTGGGGCGGGTGGTGGGATGGGTGTGTGTGTGTGGGGGGGGGGGGAGGGGGGGCGGTTGGTGTGTGCTTTCGGCCTGTTTGTTTGTCCGTCAGTCCCGTCCGCCATCTTTTTATTTCTTTCTTTGTGCCTACTTTTGTTGTTTGGTTTTTGTGTGTTTGACTTCTGATTCTGAAGTCTGATTCGTTATGTTTTGTATCGTTCCGATTAAAAAAAAAATGAATATATATATATATTTTTTTTAAAATCAGTTATTCGTTATCGACTAACGCTAAGTGATAAAATAATGAAAATGGCCTTGTTGTGTCCGTTACTGTAGTAGACTTAGTTTTGTGGACATTGTTAACTCATTCCAAACGCGCTGCATTTGACACGAGACCGAAAACACGGCAGTCACGTGTCACAATCTTAACCTGCTCACAGGGTCACTGCCGAAAAAAATTGACCACCACACAAATGCAAGAGGCATAGTCCTCATGAGCCCCCGCAACTGCGGGGGCTCATGAGGATCTATGCCTCTTGCTGAAACCATTTTTTTTTTAGCACGGATGCAGCACGTCTCGAATGAGTTAACTGTGATCGATCGGTTTTAATTTTGGCAAACGAGCAAAAGACATGCGCTCCACCACCGACACCGCGACACCCACCACCACCAAACTGCACAACGTTTTAGTCACTCCCAAGGCCGTCAGCGCACTGGCCCGAAAATGAGCAGGCAGGCCGCTGCCAGAACATTACAGTCACCACCATCAGTAGGCTCCCTTAATCCACGCCAGAAAGGATTACCGCCCGCTAGGCTCGCCGGATCATCTTTGACATCAGCCGGCTATATTCACCGGTCAGTCGCAGGCGGAACCCTCTTTGGCTAACGCGAAATGAGAAACGAACAGATTGAAATAGGAGTGACAGGAGGCATAGGTTTGTCACGAGCCCCTGCTTTTGCGTTTGCTCACGACATCCTATGCCGCTTGTAGATGGTCGCAATAATAATAATAATAATAATAATAATAATAATAATAATAATAATAACAATAATAATGATTATAATAATGATTATAATAGTAATGATAACGATATGATGATAATAATGAGAATAATATATAAATACTAATGATAATGATTGATTATGATAATAATAATAATAATGATAATAATAATAATAGTAGTAATAATAATGATGATGATAATGAAAATATATAAATACTAATAATAATGATAATATAATAATAATAATAATAATAATAAGGGTAATACTACTACTACTATTATTACTACTACTACTACTACAACAGTTATCAACGTACAAGAAGCACACATTTTCTGTAGCCCATGCATTCGTAGGGACTCGGGACAGTCAATGCCGTTTTGTTGCTGATGGACGGACGGCTTTGCTTGCGTGTGTTTGCTGCATACTAAGATCTTTGTTTCTGTTCCTTGACAGTCGAACTTACTTTAGAGCACCACCCGTGAACTATCATGGCCGATTCGTATCATCTCGTTTTTCAGGATTTGAACTATGGGTTATTTTTTTTTTCTTTCAAGGCCATTGAAACTGAAGAGGACGCATTTTGGAGTTTAACATATAGTACAATGTATCAGTTCAGTGCATGAGATGGATTGACCATGATAATTCAAGGGTAGTGCCAGATAAAGGCGCCAAGTTAATCTGGCACTACCCTTGAATTATAATGGTCGATCCATCTCCTGCTGTAGAACGTCGGGGCTAAATGGGTTAATTTCCAAACTAACCAACATGTATTTCCTGCGTGTTGCAGGCGTGGCGCAGGTGAACGAGAGCTCACGTCATGGCGCGTAACCACACCACCACCGGCGCGTGGCGACGTCGCCTGAGCGACGTGTGCAACCCCAGCGGGAACAGCGACAGCGGTGCAACACTCCTGCCGTCACGAAGCCAGGATTACAGCGAGAAGTTGGGGGCGCGATGAGGACGAGGGGGGACGCGGAGTCGGAAAGTTTCCAGAACTGTGTCTTGGTGCCGCCGCGAGGAACGGACTTGCAGTGTCATTGAGAGGAAGTGTGTTAGACGCGCTGTGTTTTCTTTCTTTCGCCGGGCCGTCATAGTTGCTTGTGTCGTGGACAGTCCTAAAGACCTGGTTGAAGCTGCGTTGTAGAAAGTGTCCAAAGAGACTGCTTCATTGAAAGAAACAAGCCCTTGTTTGGCAGAGAAATAGACCGTGATCAGAACCCAATACTAACTAGTCACAAAGTGATAGCCATTCACGCAGTTGCAAGGGCAGCCAGCTAAACCCGCGTAAATGTGAAAAGATAGACTACAGTGAAAAACAGATCAAGGTCTCTTTAGGCGGATGAATGTTGAAGCCTCTCTCTTTTTTAGCTTCGTCTAGTCATTCAAGTTAGAGACAGAGTGCAAGTCTGTCTTTCAGTCAGAGACTACCTGCTTTGTGTGTGCCGAGGAACGGGAGGTATCTACCGCGCTGATCGTTATACGAGAACTCACGAAATACCAGAGTGGTCGGTGTATGACGCATTTCTGGGAATTGTTACGAAGACGGTAAGTATTTTTTTTTTCTCACTTTTTGAGAGCTTAGCGAGCTAAAGAGGTGTTATTGAGACATCAGGAATAGACAGTGCCGTGGTGACGGAGGCGCGTTTAACTCGTTCCAGACGTGAAGCACGAGTATACGCGACAAGTGAAGATTTATTTGCCGCATATCCCGCCTCTCGGATGAGTTAACCCGTACTCTGTCGGTAGCGTTTCTTGTCGTGGGGTTATTCCGAAGACAGCCGAGAAAAGTGTCAGCACGATCTAACTGCAAGAGGCATAGATCCTCATGAGACCCCGCAGTCGCGGGGTCTCATGAGGATCTATGTCTCTTGCTGGCGCTACTTTGTGTCTATGTTCCTGGGTTGGCTGGGGCTCTTTGGTGTTGATTTAACCCATATCATACTGAGGCTAAAAGCTTCACTGAAATTTGTACACTGCCATATGCAAGCTACATTATAGTACTTACAGATTAGGATATAGACCAATGGCTTTAGTTCAAGGCTTGCTTACTTGCTTAATTCCTTGGATTCCTCGTATTCCTCGTGGAACAAAGGGCCTCTGCAACAGTCCTCCAGCGCACTCGGTTCTGGGCAGCCTGTTAAAGTTCACCCCCACCCGGGTCTGCCCTGGGGGACTTGGGTGGGGTTAGGTATTTTTTAGTTCCCATGGTCACCCTGGTCAGCCCCACAGGGTGGGTTTTTCTCTCTATTCTGGGGCATGTGTTTCTGTCTACCCTTTGTTCATTCACCTGTATTTGCCTTTTTAAAACTCTCCCTACTGTCTGCACTGCCTGTAGCTCTTGATATTGGATGTGTGTTGCTAAATGGTCTTAGCTTTATTTATGCCCCATGTGTTAGGTTTATTTAACGTATTTGACCGGCTGGCGACATACATTCAATATTCTGGTTTTTTTTCACAAGCGGTGCAGGCACGTCCTGAGAAAGCCTTGTTGCTGTCGGGACGTTAAGCAATGTACAATCAATCAATCAATCTGTTAAAGTTCACCGCGCGACAGGTTGCAGCTCTTCATTTCCTCAGGTCTTCACAGGATCGTTTCCAGGTGGTCTTAGGGCGACCGACCCGTCTCTTTCCCTGGGGGTTCCACTGCAAAGCTTGCCGGGTGATGTCCTGTGGGGGTTTCCGCAGGGTGTGTCCAATCCATCGCCATTTCCGCCTGGCAATCTGCTGGTCGATGGGATCTTGGTTTGTCCGCTGCCACAAATCGGTATTCTTTATTTTGTCTTTCCACCTGACCTTCAGTATGTTGCGAAGGCAGCCGTTGACGAATACTTGGATCTTGTTGGTTAGGGTGTTGGTGACTCTCCAGGTATCTGAGCCATAGAGGACAGAATTAACGTTGCTGTTAAAAATTTGTAGCTTGTTGCGGACAGACAGAGATGTTGACCTCCAGATTGGTCTCAGGGTAATGAAGGCGTATCTCGCTTTCCCGATTCTGGCTTTGATGTCTTCGTCAGAACCACCTGTTGCTGATACAATGCTGCCCAGGTAAGTGAAAGAGGTAACTTCTTTCAGCTCGCTGTCTCCAAGGGTGATTAGCTTCTGCTGCTTCTTGAACAAGGTCATGGTTTCTGTCTTTTCCAGGTTGATTTGCAGTCCAGTCTGGGATGCTTCTTGGGCCAGGTTATCTGTTTTCTGTTGCATATGTTGGTATTTCTGGGACATCAGGCACAAGTCGTCCGCAAAGTCCAGGTCCTCAAGAAACTGATTCAGGGACCACTGGATTCCTGTTTTTCCTGCTTTAGTTCAAGGGTGGTGCCAGAATAGCTTGGCGCCTAGAGGCGCCAAGCTATTATGGCACTACCCTTGAACTATTTTTAGTCAATCTTATTTCACACACTGGTGTATTCCGAATGATAAGGGTTAACACGGTTTTCATAAACACAATATGCGTCACCTGGCAGTGAGGAGGTTAAGGGATTTCTCAATGCAGACAGAGGAGGTTAAGGGACTTCTCAATGCAGACTTATACAGTATTTTTTCAGTTTTGATAACAAAGAGATTTTTTGCTACTATTTTACATAAGCCATAAGGTGTCTGTATGAGCTTGCCATTTTAGCTGACTGTCGATTGTAATCCCTAGCACGCGATGTTCGTTTACGTGTTCTACCTGACTACCTTTAAGTGAAAGCTTAAGTAATAGAGGCATTATCTGCTGTTTTTTTGGCGCGTGGCGACTATCATCGATTTCGTTTTGACTGGATGAACAACCATAGAATTGTTTATACACCAAGCTGATACGTCAACAAAGATCGAAAACTGGAGACTTGTCACAACAAGATATTCTATAATGTAGCTTGCATAATTATGGCAGTGTACAAATTTGAAGCTTTTAGCCTCGGTATGATATGGGTTAAAAAGTATCCTTTCGTCTGTCGAAAGCACATGTGCCTGATTTCATGTGCCCGCTGACGGAAACCGTGTTTCTGCAGTCTTCAGGCCCCGCTACACGAGCCCGGTTTTGAGGCCGATTCCCGATCAGTTTTCGAATCGGTAGGTGATCGGGCCGGACTAAAAAACGTGTCCACTGCCACACTGACATTTCCCGACTTGTTTAGCCGACCGGTTTGAACCGAAGATCAAAGTCGTACCTGTTCTGCAAAATGACTGCTAGTTTTGACAGTAGTGATGATGTGCTTGCATTATCAGCAGTTTTGCATCATATTCGGGAAGAGGCGTGCGAAACGTCAGCGGCAACGGCGGTGGTACTGATCACAACAGGCGTGTTCCGCCATTTGCAAACTATGACATGCTTTGCGAGACGCGCTCTGATTGGTTGAAGCTTACAACCGGGGCCGAATCGGATCGAAAAAATAGAGCAGGTTCTAGACACCCGATTCCCAGCCGATTGGGACAGGATCGGATAATTGACGTCATCCGATCGCAATCGGATCGGAATCGGCTTCAAAATCGGGGCACAACCGGCTCGTGTGGCGGGGCCTTTCGTCAATTCAACACCAACAAGCCCTGGCAGTCATAGGATAATGGATTCAAAGTGGTGACAGCAAGAGGCATAGATCCTTATGAGCCCTCTTGCAGTTGGGTGTGTTTTAAATTTTCTCGGCGCTGATGGTGTTAAAGTACCATTAAGCATAAATCTGAAGACACATTTCAGCACGATTATTTTGTATTTGCTGTGCCTTGTCGACACATCTAATGAACTTTAACAGTTTGGACACGCAGCGAAAGTACACGCGTTATCGCACTTATTTCAGTATTCTTCGCTGTCGTTAGCTTGTCAGTCTATTTTTAGCTGTTTCTCGCACTGATAGTTTTGTATTTTTAGAACGGAGAGGAGTCACATTACTTGATATAAAAACGGCGTGTGCTGAACTGGATTGTCCTGTGTCTAAATGAACCATAACTAGACCTCTGTGTAGCGTTTCGCAACCATCTGTTACAGAAGTGTATCTTTGAACAGTTACGGCTGAAGTGGGCCTTTATGCTGGGCTACAACACGTCTACACTGCAGCTCTCGACAGCACCGTATTTGCTGTATAGTTCTGGGTGTGGTCGGAATATAATTGTTTTACCAGATCTAATAAAATATGCCCTGCCCGAAAAGAAAACCAACAAGGGTTCCGCACATCTGATGAAATTTTAACCCACCGGAGACACTCGACAGAAATTTCCAAATTTGAGAGTTTGTTATCGACTGCGTTAAAGATTGACCATGATAGTTCAGGAGTGTAGCCAGAATAGTTTGGTAGTTGGACCTAGAATTGCATTAAAAACTGCATTAAAAAAAAATCCTTTTAAAGATTACATTTCATTCTGATCATTCAAGGGTAGAGACTGAATAGTTTGGTGCCTACCGACATTAGCTCCTTCTGTCCCGACACACCACAGCAAGATATGGCTCGACCATGATAGTTCAAGGGTGGTGCCAGAATAGCTTGGCGCCTATAGGCGCCAAGCTATTCTGGCACCACCCGTGAACTATCATGGTCGGTCTGTCTCCTGAATTGTAGTGCAGTTCTCAGAGGATAACGCGAAAATGTGGGGATTTCGTACCTGGGACACACTGAGTTAAGATATGTATTCTGAAATGGAACTTTTAAGGCCTATAGGTCTCCAGCTCCAGGGGCGGATCTGTGGTGTGGGGGTGGGGGGGGGGGGGTTACAAGGGCTTCCGGACCCTTCCCCCCCCCCTTTCCACCCCCCAGACCGAAAATTCTTTATAATTCTATAACAAGTCTCTTTTTCGGGCATTGGTCCAACCCTCGCTGTCTGATATTTTTATTGGGCGGCGAAAGGTGAGAGTTTTAACAAACTTGCCTTTCTCCTTCTTCACCCCCCCCCCCCCACCCACCCACCCACCCCCCTCCCCGTCCAGCATTAAAAAAGCAATGACTAGCGTCGGTGAGGCCTTTTGTATCAGGTTGAAAATCCCAAACAGAAAGTTGCCCGCCCCCCCCCCCCCCCTTCCGAGGTAACTGGTCCGCCCCCGAGCTCAGTATTGTATGTCGGGGTAGATCTATATGTACCATTCCATTCTGCTGGCACCGCCCTTGAGCTATCACAGACAATCTATCTTCTGGAGAGTAATCCTCAGATCTCACTCTTCTGCTGTGCGGGTCATGTCGGGGTTGAATGGGTTAACTAGATCAACTTCAGTGCGACCGACCGTCTGTTGAATTTTTTGCCCCCTGGCGCATTTCGACAGTTGTTATATGTGGGGAAACGGTTATCACGCCAAACGGTTGAGATAGCGCGGTGTTTATGTTTGAGCAGCTGCTGTTTCGGGCGACACCATTATTTTTGGTCTTATCGCGCTGGTATATATGCGTACGTATTGTCGCACGCAGAAGCAAACCGTTCAGTGCACACTGACTCCAGTCCATTGTAAGTGGTGTGTGTTACACATACATTTCGACGTGTGTGTCTGGTGCGCAAAAGGTCCTCTGACCAACGTCGGGCGGCCGCAGGGGACCCGCGCACTGCCGTGCCCGGGCCCGCTGCGGCCGACGTCGGTCCACGGACCTTTTGCAACTCTTGGCTTTTACGGTCAAACTGAAGCCTTATACTGGAGTGATGCCAATATAGGAGAACAACATGTGACTGGATTAGAAGATTAGCAGGCGGTGTAGAAGTCAGCTGTAGTTGTGCAGAAGTGGGTGCACCTCTGTTGTTGTGTTCGCTGCAGTTTGCCAGCATCGTCAGTGTGACTATGTGCACTGTTCGTTCAGTTCGGTTTCATGTGTCTCGCACTGACAAGTTTGCCGGCAAGTCAGTGATTTATTCGCAGACCAGCAAGACTTTATCATGTGATTGCAATTTTTCCGCGTCCAGAGTCGTTGAGAAAAAAAAAAAAAAAAAAAAAAAGGAACGACCTACAACAAGGAATGAAAACTGAGACTTGTCATAGTGTGAATTCTTCCTGTAACTACTCAACGACTCAGGGAGTACGCCAGAAGTACACTTCTTTTCAAATTGCGTGGTGTACTTCCCAAACGGGGAGTGCTACCGCAGAAGGTACGGGTTGTGGTTTCGAACGTCGTGGGCCCGCGCACAGCTGTGTGCCCCAAGACGTTGTGCTACTGGGTGTCTTGAAGTAATTAGTTAGTTGCGGTTCACGCCGAGCAGGCGACGAAGGACATCACACTGCTCAGTAGCTTTGTCTTGAAAGACATGTCTTCATCTCGATGAAGTTTAAAGGTGCACCCAATTGTGTCAGTGGTACAAGCGGCACCTCACTTAGAAGAGACAGATCAGTGTAGATGTGCCCTAGCAAACGCAGTCGGCTGTGTGCTCGTCAGACGCGACATAAAAATTGCTGAAAGATTTTATTTTTTTTTTAGTCGCGCCCGCAGCGTAACTGTATCTGAGGTTTACTTCAAAATGAGATGCGCGCGCTGATTACAGCGATTCTTTAAAAAAAAAAAAAAAAAAAAAAAAATGTCAGCATGAGCATCGTTTCAGTGTTGAGAAACGGTTTAACCCATTCAGCACTGAAGAACTACAGCAGGAGATGGCTGACCATGATAATTCAAGGGTAGTGCCAGATTAGGTTATAGGCGCCAAGCTAATCTGGCACTGCCCTTGAATTATCATTGTCGAGCCATCTCCTGCAACTGCGGGTGCATAGTCATTAGATGACGCCTCCAAAATTGGGGAAAAACGGCAGTCGGGCTGAATGAGTTAAGAACAGTGTTGCCGGGACGGATGTGTTAATCGTCTACGTAGAATCTGATTAAAACCCCTTCACTTCTATTGGATGCAGACCGTTTCTGACTGAAATGAATCAGTCTTCGTCAGTTCAACTCCAAGGAGTTGGAGCTCGTCCAAGGACCATAGAGGACCATAGATACAAAGTGGTGTCAGCAAGAGGCGTTGATCCTCATGAGCCCCCGCAACTGCGGGGGCTCATGAGGATCGATGTCTCTTGTAGTAGGATTGTGTTCGGTTTTTTTCTCTCTCGTCCGTGAACGGGATTACACTGGAAGTTTACGTGTGTTCGGAAAGGCGCAGACCCCAACTTGTTAATTAGCCCAGCCCGTGATTTAAACTCCCAACCGCAAAACAGGACAAACAGCCAGAGAAAGGTTTGGGTGTTTTGACACGATAAGAACACCCCGCAAAAAGACACCCGCACTATTGTACAGAAGAAAAAAAAAAAGGAACACGAACACATTGTGTGTAGAAGAAACACAAACAGAAAGCGATAGGAGGTGACAGACACACCCATCATTGAGATCAGAAGCCCGGAAATCTCTCTTCTCAGCAAGCAAACGTCCCTCGGGCTGATGTTTTGGTAGCAGACGGCCCCACGCAACGGCGGCCGACAGTCCGCCCTATGAACATTGATTGTCAGTATCTACCTTCGGTCCTTGGCTCAGTATCGGTTACATGTCTGTCAGTGCGCGTGGAGTCGGATCGGTGGTCTGGCGAGATACGTGGCAAAGACTGAGAGATAGACTATCTCAAAAACAACCTTCTCTTTTCCCCCCTTCTCGTTTGTTTTTGTTGCCGGCACTTGCCTTTGTTGAAAAAAAAAGTGTATCAGCAAACATTCTACACTGCCTCACGGCATTTGATACAGGTAACAACACACCAACGACACACTAAAAAAAGAAGAAGAAGAAAAGAAAAAAAAAAGGAATAGAAACGCTCTTTAAGCCATTGGCCCCGAGTCCCTACAGCAGGAGATGGATTGACTAGGATAATTCAAGGGTAGTGCCAGATTAGCTTGGCGCCTTCAGGCGCCAAGCTAATCTGGCGCTACCCTTGAATCGCCATGGTCGATGCATCTCTAGCTGTACTTATCGTCGAGGGCTAAGTGGTTAAATGTTGAATCTTCTTTCACCCTTTCCCTGCTGAGAAAAATTGAACATCACCCCCACATGAGCCCCTTCCCCCCCCCCCCCCCCCCCCCCCCCCCCCCCCCGCCGCAGTTGCGGGGGCTTGCTGAAACCATTTTATATCTTTGTGCCATTGACGGCTGAAGATCTTAGGCGTTGAACTTGGAATGATTTCAACAACACAATCAGCGTCCACTGGCCGCATGAGTAACCCGGCCTTCCCTGCCATTGTCCGTACACTGGGCGTACATGTTTGTTTATGAGAAATCTCGGTTCATTCAAAGATCCAAAAGCCAACACCGTCCAAGGAACATGCATACAAATTTAGTCTCAGCAAGAGGCAGAGATCCCCATGAGCCCCCCGTAATTGCGGGGACATGAGGATCTGTACCGCAGATTGTGTTCCTGCAGTCGTCGTTGCCGACTGCACACCAAAAAGCCCTAACGGCTGTCCGAGGAACATGCATTCAAAGTCGTGTCAGCAAGAGGCATAGATCCTCATGAGCCCCCGCCCATGCGGGGGCTCATGAGGATCTATACCTCTTATTTTCTCGGCAGTAAAGGGGTTACTCCGAAGCGAGCTTCCTTCTTTGTAATTTATTTATAAATGTAAGCTGCTCTTAACTCATTCTACCCCAACACCGAAATCCCCACACTTCGCCTTTGTCCTCTGAAGACTGCATTGCAGTGCAGGACACAGATAGACCATGATAGTTCAAGGGTGATGCCAGAATAGCTTGGCGCCCATAGGCGCCAAGCTATTCTGGCATCACCCTTGAACTATTATGGTCGATCCTTATCTTGTTGTGGTGTGTCTGGGGTAGAATGAGCTAAACATATTTATGGCATTATTATTATTATTATTATTATTTTCAGGGTGTGCTGTCGCTCTCGCGGGCTGCATTGCTTACACAAATCTACGCTCCACGCGTGACATTTCCTGGAGATTACCGCTGTCAGGACGACTTTCCTCCCCTCGCTGTTCTCGGCTGATACGTGGATTAACTGCCGACTTGCTCTTTAGCTGTGTTGCCATGCGCTGTATTAAAACTTCAAAACAGATTGTGTGCGCGAGTGGAAAGTTTGAAAGTTTGAGGCTAGAAGCTACTTAAGTCGTGTTGTCGAGCTGATAATGCAGTGATAATCTCTCGGGCCTGTTTTGGCCAGAACTCGACAAACAGTGCTAGTTTTTTTTCCCCCGGACGATACAGCTCTGACAAAATACATTCGTGTGTGTGATATGTAGCGTTTGCCATGAGTTGTGCAAACAGCGGTTGTTTTGCGTGTTTTGTTTGAAGTACGCCAACATCGCCGTAGATTCACTTCACGAGGGACGCTACATCAAACTGTGCTTTTATTCTGCAGAAAGTAGAACACGAGGGATTATCACGAAATATTTGACATCATAACCGCGCTTTTATTCCGGGGAACGTAAAGCACGGACAGATTATCTACACAACCATGGCCATTTTACCACAACTTCCGTGCCTGTTGCTGTCCCTGCTGATGGGATGCCTGCTCGTCACACCGTCTCAAACCAGTGAAATGACCTACTCCATTAAGGAGGAGCTGACACCGGGGACGATATTTGGCTACATTGTGGACGACTCTGACATCAGGAGAAAAGTCAGCCCGGACGAATTGGGTAACCTGATGTTCAGCTTCCTGAAGACGGGCAACCCCTACAGCAAGTACTTCGAGATCGATCCCAAGACTGGAGTGCTATCTGTAGCCAGCAGAATTGACCGGGAGACCGTCTGCAGCTTCAGGCCGGAGTGTGTACTCACGGTAAGGGACTGGGTAGTAAGAAGAAAGAAACACGCTTAGAAAAGACAGTTACAACACAATTGATTGTGAATCATTAAATAAGTTGTGTCGAAACTGCCATTTCTAAGCGTGTTTCTTTCTCTGTTGGGTTCTTCACTGCATTGTACACGCTTGGCAGTCACCTTTCTGGTCTGGATTGCTAAAAGATCGTAAAGACATTGGTAAATAAATACAATGAAGACACGCTATAAGATCACTTGGCTGTTTACTTTGAGGGCAGCCTTCGACTCATGCAAAGTGCCCCGCATCAATGGCTGCGGAAGTGTCGTATAGCGTTGATACACTTCCGCAACTATTGATGCGGAGCACCTTGCGTGAGTTAAAAGTGAGGTTTCGTTTGCAAGGAACGGCTGGCAACCAGCCTGTACCATAAGCATTGACAACAATCCAAAACATCTCCAAGAGACGTAGATCCTCATAAGCCCCCCGGGCTTCTGAGGATCCATGTCTCTTGGTGATCTTTGGAGTGCACACACTGATTTCCAACCGCGATTTCGCTCTGGTTCTTTGTTGGGAGCCGTTCGTTACAAACAAAACCTCACGATTGTCAGCACCAAAAGCACACACCAGCACACCACGTCCGTCATCAATAGCTGGGAGCCGTTCGTTACAAACAAAACCTCACGATTGTCAGCACCAAAAGCACACACCAGCACACCACGTCCGTCATCAATAGCTGGGAGCCGTTCGTTACAAACAAAACCTCACGATTGTCAGCACCAAAAGCACACACCAGCACACCACGTCCGTCATCAATAGCTGGGAGCCGTTCGTTACAAACAAAACCTCACGATTGTCAGCACCAAAAGCACACACCAGCACACCACGTCCGTCATCAATAGCTGGGAGCCGTTCGTTACAAACAAAACCTCACGATTGTCAGCACCAAAAGCACACACCAGCACACCACGTCCGTCATCAATAGTTGGGAGCCGTTCGTTACAAACAAAACCTCACGATTGTCAGCACCAAAAGCACACACCAGCACACCACGTCCGTCATCAATAGCTGGGAGCCGTTCGTTACAAACAAAACCTCACGATTGTCAGCACCAAAAGCACACACCAGCACACCACGTCCGTCATCAATAGCTGGGAGCCGTTCGTTACAAACAAAACCTCACGATTGTCAGCACCAAAAGCACACACCAGCACACCACTTTCAATTCGTTCAAGGCGTCCGTCATCAATAGCTGCGGAAGTGTTCCGGCAACGCTATACGACACTTTCGCAGCTATCGATGACGGACGTCGTTAACCCTTTTCATCCTGGTACACTATTTGCCAGATATAAATTTGACAATGGTAGTTCAAGGGTGGTTCCAGAATAGCTTGCGCCAAGCTATTTTGGCACCACCCTTGAACTATAATGGGTGATCTATCTCCTAATCTGTAATGCAGCCTTTATACGATAATAAGCAAATTAGAAAATTCGGCCTGAGGATGAAATGGGTTAACGAATTAAGGCCTGTCTTCAAGGTAAACAGTAGTTTTTCTCTTTTCCTGCCGGAGCTAATTGCATGTACATATATTTCAGGTTTTGCTCTTGGGCTGTCTGCAGCGGTTTCTGTCGCGATGATTCCTACAGGAATCATCACGACTAAGACTGCTACCGACAGGAAAAGGGTTAACATGCTCGGAATGTTGCCGTGAGATACACATGGCAGACAAACTTAACGGTCCAAGATCTGCCACATTATCAAACTGGGATTTAGGACTTTATGCATTCTTCTTCTATCACATCAGACAGTTCTCACCCGCTGTACTGCCAGTTTGAGAAACTGCCCCCTGGTAGGCTTTATAGAATGCGCCTGGCTCGCAGGAATCTTTTCAAAAAGTCATTTGTGTCTAATGCAATAACCTCATGTAACTGTTGGGCCATATGACCAGTAATATTTTGGGCATAGTAACTCTGCATAGTAACTTTCCCGTCGCAGTGAAGTATGCGACATAATTGTCCATGTGTTTGCGTGCTTGTGTCTGTATGTGCGTTCGAGCATGTGCGCGTGTGAGCATGTACAAGGTTATCATATTTGCACGTACATTTATTATTTTCATATGTTCTTCTGCGTGCTTTAAAGTCGAAGCCTATGGAAAATTTCCATCTCATGGACAATAAAGTGATTTGTAATTGTAATTGTAAAAAAAAAAAAAAAATCTGTCTTTGTCATCTGCAGGTGAGTGCTGCCGTACAGTCGGAGCTGGGCCCGTTCTTCATCCTGATCCAGGTGCACGTGCATGTGACTGACGTCAACGACAACCCGCCCACCTTTTCCCAGCAGAACTTCCAGGTGACCGTGTTCGAGAACGCTGCTCTGGGCGTCATCTTTCCCTTGCCCACAGCCTATGACAAGGACACGGGGACCAATAACACGGTGTGTATATTGCAATTCGTGAGATTATACGAGTATACTTGTATTATGACCTGCGTTAACTCATTCGAGGCGAACGGCATCCGGATACGCGGCTTAAGCCGCGTATCCGGATGCCGTTCATCTCGAATGAGTTAAGGAGAGTTTCCATTTAGCGGCAGCGACACAGATCGAGAACATAAAAAATAAGAATGAGTGTTTCATTATGTGCGACGCTACAGCAGCGCGATTACGGTGCGACAGGCGACGGTGGGGCGTCAAAATTGTATGGCTTCATGAATCGACGGCGATTCCGCTGCGTAAATTATGAAGTTAGTGTTCGAGACTTGCCTGCTGATACGTGATGTTACGTTAGACTTCGAGCAGGGAGACCAACGTGTGTTGTTTTATCCGACGTTTTGTTATAAGCGGAGTACAGAAAAAGTGTGGTCGGTCCTGTGAGAAAAAAAAAAGTTATTTTCGACATTGCTTTTAGGGAAGAGGACAACTCGTTTGCGAGACTCGTAATCCGAAGTTTCATGCCGCGTATCCGTATGTGACACGTCTCGAATGTGTTAAACTACTTAGCTTGGCGACAACGTTAATTTACAAGTCTTGAAACTCCTGTCATCAGAAATGTAAAGAACAACTCGTTATATATCGTCGGGGGTTCTTTCTCCGGGTACTCCGGTTCTTCCACCCCCCCACCCCCCACCCCCACCCCACTCCCCCCCCCACCCCCCACACTTTGGTACCGGTTTCAGGCCACTTTACAAATTTCAAATACAAGTGATAAAAAATCTCTGTAACTTCAGTAGCTGAACTGGCCCTTTGTCTGTCTTGTACTGTGTTCGTCTTAAATGGTGTAAATCCGTGTCTGTTACGTGAGTGTGCGTGTTGGGTTTCAGTTCGCGGCTCTTTGAGTCGATTGGCCCAAAAATTGAGAAAAAGCGCCTATATAATAACGGTATTGTTATTATTATATTATTATTACAAACTCACTTTCGCTGTGATCTCTTTCTCCAGGTGCGGGATTACTTCCTGATGTCCGGCTACCCCACCTTCTCGCTGCAGACGACGGAGGATGACGTGGGAAACATACAGACGGCGCTGCAGCTACAGACAAACCTCAACCGCGAGGAGACCGGTTATCTTACAGTACGTGTAAAATAGTGTGCATGTGCCCTTAGTAGGCGAATGCCAGTATGTGTCCATTTTTGTAAAGAGCGAGAATTTCCTTGTATTAACCCATTCGAGACGTAGTCCCTTCGGATAAGCGGCATAAGCCAAGTATCCGGAGGTGGCACGTCTCGAATAAGTTAATTACAATAATGCAAATCTTGCTTTTCACGACAAATGGACGCTGTTGTTGGGTCCCAACGTCGGCGTGGACCCTCGACCAGAGTGACATATACTGCTCACAAATAGTAAGGTAATTAAGCCTTTAGCTTGAATTACTGAAGGTTTTCAGAATCGGTATAATCAGTGATTAGTCATCCCACTGGCCTACAATTTCACATCATTGGTGTGACAAATAGTGCTCACAAAAAAGTAACAATGTATTACATTTACCTTGAATTATTAAAATGTGTCAACAAGTTTAAACGTTACCAGACCAAAAAGGTGACTGCAGTTGGCAGATGTAAGTTATTTTTTACGACATTTTTGTAATTCAAACTGAAATTAAAATATGTCACGCCGATGTTGCGGAATTGTAGGCCGATGGAATGGCTACACTGATAATTATAACCGTTATTATATACCCATTCTTTATATACTAGTCTATATACTACTTTATATATCAGTCGAGAAAAGTGTCCAAGCTTGTAGAAGTATGAATCCGGCAGTCTTGACGGCATGCCCGAAATGTTTCTTGACGGGATCGTCGTCTAGCCAGACTAGATAATTATTCCATTCTTAACACACTACTGATTCTGATAATTATAACCGTTATTATATACCCATTCTTTTAGTAACTTTTGAACTAGAATTTTCAGTAATTCAAGCCGGAAAGTTAATATACCTTACTATTTGTTAGCATTATGTCAATCGGGCCGAGGTTGTGTCGACGCCGAGGCTGGGACCCAACAGACGCATTTCGGTCCGTGTCTTTTGGACCCAAGCCTTCCGCGCGTGCGAATCGTGCCCTTATTAACATGGTTAGGAATTAAAAAGTAGGTCAAAATTGCACGTGTTTCGACGACAATAGTGGATTAAAAGCCCGCGATATGTTTGTCCGGGCGTTTTAGTTCCACTGTTTTCGTCCAAACACGTGCTGTTTTGACCTATGTGTGACATTGCATGTTTGTCCGGGCTTTTTAATGGACAATTTTCGTCGAAACACGTGCAGCATGTTGACCTTCACTCTGCCCGAGAGATTACTTTCAATACATTTTTGATTTTTTTTTCAATACCTTTTTGAGTTTTTTTTCATACCTTTTTGAGTTTTGTTTTTTTCAATACCTTTTTGAGTTTTTTTTTTTCAATACCTTTTCAATACCTCTTTGAGTTTTTTTTTTCAATACCTTTTTGAGTTTTTTTTCAATACCTCTTTTGAATTTTTTTTTCAATACCTTTTTGATTTTTTTTTTTTTTTTGAGTTTTTTTTCCAATACCTTTTTGACTTTTTTTCAATACCTTTTTTAGTTGGTTTTTGTTCAATACCTTTTTGAGTTGTTTTTTTCAATACCTTTTTGAGTTTCTTTTTATGGCGCGAGTTAGTTTTTGTGGTTTAGCCCTGACGCGCCACAACAGGAGATGGATGAACCATGATCATTCAAGGGTAGTGGCAGATTAGCTTGGCGCCTGAAGGCGCCAAGCTAATCTGCCACTACCCTTGAATGACCATGGTCGATGTATCTCCAGCAACTAGTAAATAGTCGTTAGGTGACACTTCCGAAATTTGGGAAAACGTGGCCTTGGAGTTAATTGGGTTAACGCCGTGCGAACAAGGTAGACCAACTCATGGCGAGCAGAGTGATCCAGTCACCAGTCTTCCCCAAAGCGAATCTGCCAGCGATACATCATACAGCGTGTCCCGCTTATCACAGGGGATCGCGCTAAACAGATTTTGACATGCTAATGACTTGGGAATGGCCGGTTTTCATGCTAGCGCTCGCAGATTGTGTTTCTGAAATCCTCGCTAAATCAGCTCTGCAGAACCCCAGACCTCCACAAGGGAAAAATGGACCCAGAGTGACGTCGGCAAGGGGCATAGATCCTCGTGAGCTGCAAGGGTTCTTGAGGATGTATGTCTCTTGCAGCTGGATCGTGTTTACCTTTTATGGGACATGCTGGTGACAGAGTATGAGCTTGTTTTCGTGCTATTGCTGGACGGCTTGTTTTTGGGACATGCTGGTGACAGAGTATGAGCTTGTTTTCGTGCTATTGCTGGACGGCTTGTTTTTGGGACATGCTGGTGGCAGAGTATGAGCTTGTTTTCGTGCTATTGCTGGACGGCTTGTTTTTGGGACATGCTGGTGACAGAGTATGAGGTTTTCGTGCATTCGACTGCTGGGTGACAGAGTATGAGCTTGTTTTCGTGCTATTGCTGGACGGCTTGTTTTTGGGACATGCTGGTGACAGAGTATGAGCTTGTTTTCGTGCTATTGCTGGACGGCTTGTTTTTGGGACATGCTGGTGACAGAGTATGAGCTTGTTTTCGTGCTATTGCTGGACGGCTTGTTTTTGGGACATGCTGGTGACAGAGTATGAGCTTGTTTTCGTGCTATTGCTGGACGGCTTGTTTTTGGGACATGCTGGTGACAGAGTATGAGCTTGTTTTCGTGCTATTGCTGGACGGCTTGTTTTTGGGACATTGTGACAGTATGAGCTTGTTTTCGTGCTATGCTGGCGCTTGTTTTGGACATGCTGGTGACAGTATGAGCTTGTTTTCGTGCTATTGCTGGACGGCTTGTTTTTGGGACATGCTGGTGACAGAGTATGAGCTTGTTTTCGTGCTATTGCTGGACGGCTTGTTTTTGGGACATGCTGGTGACAGAGTATGAGCTTGTTTTCGTGCTATTGCTGGACGGCTTGTTTTTGGGACATGCTGGTGACAGAGTATGAGCTTGTTTTCGTGCTATTGCTGGACGGCTTGTTTTTGGGACATGCTGGTGACAGAGTATGAGCTTGTTTTCGTGCTATTGCTGGACGGCTTGTTTTTGGGACATGCTGGTGACAGAGTATGAGCTTGTTTTCGTGCTATTGCTGGACGGCTTGTTTTTGGGACATGCTGGTGACAGAGTATGAGCTTGTTTTCGTGCTATTGCTGGACGGCTTGTTTTTGGGACTAGTGCGCTGACGCGTTTTGGGACAGCGTGACAGTATGAGCTTGTTTTCGTGCTATTGTTGGACGGCTTGTTTTTGGGACATGCTGGTGACAGAGTATGAGCTTGTTTTCGTGCTATTGCTGGACGGCTTGTTTTTGGGACATGCTGGTGACAGAGTATGAGCTTGTTTTCGTGCTATTGCTGGACTGCATGTTTTTGACTGATGACAATCAGTCAGGCGAGTTCTTCAGGACGACGATCGGTGTCCGTCAAGGATGCCTGCTCTCTCCTGTCCTTTTCAACATATTCCTGGAGAAGATCATGCAGGAAACCCTCCACGACCACCATACTTCAATCTCTATTGGTGGCAGATCCCTGTGCAATCTTCGATTCGCAGACGACATTGACCTCATGGCAGGCAGCAATAGTGAGCTGCAAAACCTGACAGACAAACTTTCAAGTAGCGCAGGGTCTTATGGCATGGAGATCAGTACGGATAAAAGCAAAGTGATGATCAGCACCACAAGCGACAGCAGCAGCAACATTCACATGAACGGCCAGAAGCTAGAAGAGGTCAATAGCTTCAAGTACTTGGGAGCCACCCTGTCCAAAGACGGTAGTTGCATAGCAGAGATCCGTATCAGGATAGGTACAGCAACATCCGCAATGGCCAGGCTGGACAGGATATGGCGAAGTAACTCCATCAGCTTCACCATCAAGTACAGGCTTTACAAGTCCCTCGTAGTGTCTATTCTACTCTACGGCTGTGAGACTTGGACGCTGCTTGCAGACTCAGAAAAGAAAATCCAGGCCTTTGAGAACAAGTGCCTGAGGAAGTTGCTCCACATCTCGTACCGCGAGCACAAGACCAACGAATATGTACGGAGCATCGTCACTTCCCTGGTGGGCCCACATGAACCCCTTCTGGCAACCGTGAAACGGCGCAAGCTTGCTTGGTTTGGCCACGTGACCCGACACAACACCTTGTCCAAGACTATCCTCCAAGGCACTCTCGAAGGAAGTCGTCGGCGAGGTCGTCAGAGAAAGAGTTGGGTCGCAAACATAAAAGAATGGACCGAACTCGAGATGCCAGACTTGCTTGCCACCGCCCAAAATAGAACTCAGTGGAGAGCACTGTCTGTTGCTGCTGCCTTTCAGTCCCCCCAACGCCCAGTTCGGGCAAGGGACTGATGATGATGATGATGTTTTTGGGACATGCTGGTGACAGAGTATGAGCTTGTTTTCGTGCTATTGCTGGACTGCATGTTTTTGGGACATGCTGGTGGCAGAGTATGAGGTTGTTTTCGTGCTATTGCTGGACGGCTTGTTTTTGGGACATGCTGGTGACAGAGTATGAGCTTGTTTTCGTGCTATTGCTGGACGGCTTGTTCTTGGGACATGCTGGTGACAGAGTATGAGCTTGTTTTCGTGCTATTGCTGGACGGCTTGTTTTTGGGACATGCTGGTGACAGAGTATGAGCTTGTTTTCGTGCTATTGCTGGACGGCTTGTTTTTGGGACATGCTGGTGACAGAGTATGAGCTTGTTTTCGTGCTATTGCTGGACGGCTTGTTCTTGGGACATGCTGGTGACAGAGTATGAGCTTGTTTTCGTGCTATTGCTGGACGGCTTGTTTTTGGGACATGCTGGTGACAGAGTATGAGCTTGTTTTCGTGCTATTGCTGGACGGCTTGTTTTTGGGACATGCTGGTGACAGAGTATGAGGTTGTTTTCGTGCTATTGCTGGACGGCTTGTTTTTGGGACATGCTGGTGACAGAGTATGAGCTTGTTTTCGTGCTATTGCTGGACGGCTTGTTCTTGGGGCAGATTTGGAGAATTCGTCGGAAAATCAGTCGAGAAAAGTGTCCAAGCTTGTAGAAGTATGAATCCGGCAGTCTTGACAGCATGCCCGAAATGTTTCTTGACGGGATCGTTGTCTAGCCAGACTAGATAATTATTCCATTCTTAACACACTACTGATTCTGGTATCCCGGCTCTTTTGTGCGTTAATCTCACCCCTCCCCCGAAAAAAAAAAACATGAATGCTAGTACAATCATGCATCGTGCCATGTACTTAGAAGGTTTTATTGAGGGTGTTGTCTTCGGAATAACAGTGCCGATGATGATAATGACGATGAGGATGATGATGCATCATCATCATCATTATCATCATCATCAAGATGACATTAGCAAGACGACGACGATGACAAAAACACTTAACAATTATTTGTTTTGCCTAACCGTGACGATGATGGTGATGATGCATCATCATCATCATAATCAAGACGGCATTATCACGATGACGTCGATGACATAAACACTAACAATGATTTTTTTAAAACTTTTTTTTGCAGGTGTTAGTAGGTGCGCGTGACGGAGGCAAGCCCACGCTGACGGGCACTCTGACGGTGCTGGTGACGGTGGCTGACGTCAACGACAACTACCCGGTCTTCGATCAGTATGCCTACAACGTGAACGTCTCGGAGACCACCCGCACCGACGAAGCGGTCGTTAGGGTATGGTTTCGATCATCGTACCCCCCCCCCCTTCCCCCCACCCCTCACTGCCTAGAAAAATTGAACATTATCAATCTGCACGAGGTATAGATCCTCATGAGCCCCCGCAGTCGCGGGGGCTCATGAGGATCTATGCCTCTTGCTGAAACCACTGTGTATCATGTTACTTTGACGACTGCTGATCTTTGATGCTGAAATGACGATGGTTTCAATGACAATTGGTATTACATCGGCGCTTAGGGCACCATTCGTTTGGAGGTAAAGCGCCATATAAATGTACATTATTATTATTATTATTATTATTATTATTATTTCAAGCTAGAGCATAATCTGCGTCCCGTGGCAGGGAAGGGGTTAAACCTATCTGATAAAACCTTCCATTCGCGAGAGGTATGGATTCTCAGGTAGGAAGGAGCATGTGAGAATGCATACCTCTTGCTCAGATGTTGATAGCAGCCCCGTTTTGTTCTCCGATCTCAAGGTCATCGGGCCCACGAGGGCCCCAGTGGGCCCGCGCACGGCTGTGCGCGGGCCCACTGCGGACATCGTGGGGCCGAAGACGTTTTGCTACTGGGGTAGGTATAAAATGGTGAACACACACCATACAAGTATATGCTAGTCTGGCTGGTATTACATACGGTAAAATCAATGTGACTTGTCCAAAAGATCTTTTTTTTTCTTATCTTCCATCAACGTCATTGTCGAGTTGGCTTTGTGCAACTCTGATGCTTGCTGACTGTGCTTTCTCACTGACTAATCCGGCACAGCCGCCAAGCTATCACTGACGGAATTCTCCGAAATTTTCCTGCGTGCCTTCTCTGATTTTTTTTTTAAAAACAAAAAACCCCTAAAAACGCCACCCCCCCCCCCCCCCCCAAAAAAAAAAAAAAAAAAAAAAAAAAAAAAAAAAAAAAAAAAAAAACCGAAAAGAAGAAAACCGATAAAAATCCTATTCATGACCCCCCCCAAAATGTTCTGTTCTTCTACACCAGGTGCACGCCATTGACGCTGACATCGGCCTCAACGGCAACATCACATACGGGTTCTCTCAGCAGCAGCCACGTGACGTCCTTGACCTTTTTCGTATGAACGCACTGACAGGCAACATGTTCTTGTCGCGAAGGTAAGATTGGAGAGCCACATTCAGCCCTGACGCACTACAGCAGGAGATGGGTTGACCATGATAATTCAAGGGTAGTGTCAGATTTGCTTGACCCATGTCGGCGCCAAGCTAATCTGGCACTACCCTTGAATTATCATGGTCGATCTCCTTCAACAGGTGCATAGTCGATAGATAACGCCTCCAAAATTTGGGCGGAAATACGTACGTCGGGCTGAACGAGTTTAAAGGATGCGTCTTACACGAGGAGATCAGAGTTCTCGTACCGCTTGGGAGAGAACACAGCGTACTTCGCGAATAGGTCTGCCTGGGGACTCCCGCAAACGGTACGGATGTTAGCTAAGTTAGTAGTACGCTTTGCGTGCATGATTCCTGCAACCTTTCTCCATTTCCCGAAGGCCTCTTGCATTCTGGGTCTATTTTCTCCACATCAAAGAAAGGAAAGAAAATCGCAACAGAGGAACCCGCTTACGGAAATAAACAAGTTTTAGAAATTACAACAAATTTGTTACATTTTCGGAAATGTGTGCTTGCGCAGTTGTTTCCCTTACACGCGCGGAGAAAAGAAACTTTGAAATCAAAAATAAAAAATAACAGGAACAGCAGCAAAAGCGGCAGCAAGCAGAACAAAATTATACAGCTTACGACCATTTACTACAAGGCTGTCTCAGTTTATGTGTGATGTTAGGGGTTTGTGCCGTCTCCTCGGCAGTTTTGACTGTCTCGATGCAATGCCACATGGCGATCAGCTCCTGAGGCGGGGTAAAGCAATAGCTACCCAGCTGTGGAAACGCATGTCTGTTCTGATGCTGAAACTCTTTCCAATAGTCTTCGTAGAAATAAATTCTGCCTGACCTCGCATTTTATTGGTCGAACTGAGCACTCTTGATTTATTTAGCGCGTAAGGTCAGGCATAATTTGCATAATTTATTTGTGTATTAATCTGTGTATTTGCCTCTTATTTGGGATCTTTAGGCAGAACCAAAGCACTGTGTGCTTTGGGTCTGCCGAAAGATCCCAAATAAGAGGCAGATACACAAATGCAGGTGTAAAGAATAGAGTCAGAACTGTTTTGTTTTCTTAGTTTGCCGCCATTTTTGCAGCTTTAAATTCACGGAAAGTCAGGCATAATTTAACCTGTGCATTTATATGTATATTTGCCCCATATTTGGGATCTTTGTATAAATTAAATTCTGCCTGACCTCGCATTTTGTTGGTCGTACTGAGAACTCTTGATTTATTTTGACGAAAAGTCAGGCCTGATTTAATCTGTGTATTTATATGTATATTTTCCTCTTATTTGGGAAAAAGCACATACAATAATCCAAAATAAGAGGCAAATACACAAATAAAGATGTAACAAATAGTCAGAACCGTTTTTACTTTTTAGTTTGCTGCCATAATTTGCAGCGTTGAATTCACTGCATATAAAGACCAAAATCGAACTCCGGCACACGGATAAAATTAAATCGAGGTGAAGTACAGAATTATTTTCACGTGTTAATCTTTCTTCGAAGGAAGTTGCGATAAGCTAGTAGGAAGGCAGGTCATGTAGGTAGGTAGGTAAATTTGTCGCTGGCTTATTTGGTGTGGCAGATATTATAAGTTATTGGTAGCAGGGGTTTGGTACACGGGCCCTTGTAGGCCTGAGTGAGTTCAACGGAACCATTGTACCCCGAAGGTCTGTGCAGCAAGCCCCTGCTACCAATAACGTATGTTTTCATTCCTCCAATGTTTTCGTAAAAGAAATCAAGAAGAAATCTTCCGACCTGGATCACGCCAGACATGACTGACAAAGGAATATAATCTTATCACGTAATTTAAAATCTTTTATGACGTTGCCGTCTCCAGTAGTGTGTCTGTTGTCTCGAACAACACAAAGTATCTTTAGGACGTTTTGGTGATCTTTTATAGAACAAAACTGGCATCCAAGACGCGTCAGAAAGAGGGCTACAAAAAATCGGCCATTAGTTGCTACAAGGGTTTTTGTATCCCGGTCACATGGTACGGTTTGTACTAAAGAAATTGGTCGTGTGACGTGGGAATGAACACAAATAAATTTCTCTGGTTGAGGCGGCAAGTCGAAGACAGCGCAAAAGTATCGATTTTAAAAGGGCGCCCACGTGAAACTTACTGCTTGCCACACGTCGGGGGTACCGCGTTATACTTTCTTCAACCTCATTAGTCTTTCTTCAATGACTTCATTGTTTCTCAGGTTGCCTCATTTGGCATTGCGATACTGCACACCCGATCCGGCTTTTTTCGCTCAGTGGCGGCTGTGCCGGTGAACACAAGTTCCTCGGCACGACTGTCGGCCTGTCTGTGGCTGACTGTCGTGCCGAGGACCTTTAACTGCATGGGGTTTTAAGGAGTTGAAAAGAAGAACCTGCAATTTCAACCTTTAATTGTTTGTCGGAAGGTAACAGTATATTCTTTACGAGGGCACGGGCTCCCATTTGCAGCGAGCATCTAGGAGAAAAACAAGAGGCATGCGCTTAACCCCTTTTCTGCTGAGAAAAAAATGAACACCGCAAAACTGCAAAAGACGGAATACCCATCTGCAATAGGTATAGATCCTCATGAGCCCCCGCAGTTGCGGGGGCTCACGAGGATCTATGCCTCTTGCTGACACCACTGTGTGCATGTTCTTTGGGGTTCCGTAGTGAATATTTCAGAAGCATGATCTGTTAACGCTGTTGTGATGGAGCGAGGGGTGAGGGGATGTTGCAGGGTGTGGAAGTGTTGGTAATGGAGGGAGTCACACAAAAAGGTCGTAATGACTTTCGTTTATTTACTACTATCCACCAAAAACAGCGTAGAGGCTAATTCAGCCTGGAAGTGTTTCATAAGTCAGTCCATTCTTGAAACAGACACAGTCACAAAGGTCTAACAAACTATGCAGGTTTACATTGTCACAGCATAGAAAGGCTAAAACTGACCACTAGGCCAGTTGAGGGAAGAATGACCGGTTCAGGTCAAAATTAGCACAGACCTCAGCGTGGACAATTAAGGGTGGAAAATTACTGATTGGCTAATCAAAACTAGCAAGTGTTGCAGCGCCCTCTCAACTGATCACTAAGGGACAGACAATTGCGCAGTAAGAGTTATCCACCTTGCATAGGACTGCACAGTTAATGACCCTGATGGGCAACCCTATGGCAGATGGTGACAGGGAGACAATAACCGGATTAAAACTCAACTTGGAGGTAAACAATAGATGAGAAGGCTGAAGGGGCTAGGTGCGGTGGGGTGGCAAGTAACTGAAAACAGGTAGATAGATGGAAAGGGGTGGGGAGTGGGGGAGGTTCACTGGAAGCAAAATAGCACAACATAGCACAAAATTATAACATATAAAAATCATACATTGCCAGGAACATGGATTCAAAGTGGTGTCAGCAAGAGGCATAGATCCTCATGAGCCCCCACAACTGCCGGCATTTAGGTGGATCTATACCTCTTGCAGCAGGGTGGTGTTCAGATTTTTTTCAGCACTGAACGGGTTAAAGTAACACCCTCTGAGAACGTGACATTTGTTTTCCCTTTGTCTACAGTGTGAATGTCTAGTGATAACCCTTTGGCTGTCGGCAGCGGTTTTTGTCGCGATGATTCCGGCCGGAATCATCGCGACAAAAACAGCTGCCGTCAGCCAGAGGGTTAAAATGTACTTCCAGCGTATGACCGTATTAATTTTTCCCCTTCATCCACAGCGCCGAGAACCACACAGGCCGAATCTACGAGCTGGTGGTGGAGGCAAGCGATCAGGGGTCGCCGCCCAAGGTCTCACGTGCGCTCGTGCGGGTGCGCGTGCTGGACACGGTCAACAGTCGCCCGGACATCTTTGTGGACATTCTCTCCGCCGCCAGTGGACAGGCAGAGGTGAGGAGGGTGGACGGTTGGGTGGGTGGGTGGGTGAGAGTGTAGGTGTGTGGGTGGTGGTTGTGGTGCTGGTGGTGAGAAGGAGGGAAAACTATTTGTTTGCGACAGTTTTACGTACCGAGGCCCATCGCGCCAGGTGAGACATTTGCTACCCACTTAGGACGGAGGAATAGACAGACGGAGATCATTCCATCAATTAATTTTGGGGGATGGAGTTGAGTTTGGTTATAGGCAGATATTTGGGTTTAACGCCGAGCAGGCGACTAATGCCATTTTACGGCAGTTTGGTTATAGGAGAGTGGTCTGCGATGAGGTGGAGTGGAAAGGGTTTGGAGGAAGGCAGAGTCTGACATGATAAAGTTGTGAATCAATAGTTAGTGTGATTCCCATGTTGCCAACCGGACACCACGCACACTGTTCCCGCGGCCTTGCAAACACCACACCCTTGCCCTGGGAAGGCGCCGCACTGATTTGGCGGTACCTTTAAACTATCATGTAATGTCTTTAAATGTCCTGAAATGTCCTGAAAGGACCTGGTAGCATGTGAATTTAAACTTTTTTTTTTGGTCACATAATGATGTATTGTAACCTTTTGGCTGTCAGTAGCGGTGTTTGTCGCGATGATTCCGACAGGAATAACAACACCCTGACATCCGACAGGAAAAACAACACCCTGACATCCGACAGGAATAACAACACCCTGACATCCGACAGGAATAACACCCTGACATCCGACAGGAATAACACCCCGACATCCGACAGGAATAACTTCCCGACATCCGACAGGAATAACACCCTGACATCCGACAGAAACAACACCCTGACATCCGACAGGAACAACACCCTGACATCCGACAGGAACAACACCCTGACATCCGACAGGAACAACACCCTGACATTCGACAGGAACAACACCCTGACATCCGACAGGAACAACACCCTGACATCCGACAGGAACAACACCCTGACATCCGACAGAAACAACACCCTGACATCCGACAGGAACAACACCCTGACATCCGACAAGAACAACACCCTGACATCCGACAGGAACAACACCCTGACATCCGACAGGAACAACACCCTGACATCCGACAGGAACAACACCCTGACATCCGACAGGAACAACACCCTGACATTCGACAGGAACAACACCCTGACATTCGACAGGAACAACACCCTGACATTCGACAGGAACAACACCCTGACATTCGACAGGAACAACACCCTGACATTCGACAGGAACAACACCCTGACATTCGACAGGAACAACACCCTGACATTCGACAGGAACAACACCCTGACATTCGACAGGAACAACACCCTGACATCCGACAGGAACAACACCCTGACATTCGACAGGAACAACACCCTGACATCCGACAGGAACAACACCCTGACATCCGACAGGAATCATCGCGACAAACACCGCTACCAACAGCCTAAGGGTTCGTGCTAATTGTCGAGTATGTGTGGTTTTCCTCCCCAGGTGTCTGAGTACGCTGAGTATGTGTGGGTTTCCTCCCCAGGTGTCTGAGTACGCTGAGTATGTGTGGTTTTCCTCCCCAGGTGTCTGAGTACGCTGAGTATGTGTGGTTTTCCTCCCCAGGTGTCTGAGTATGCTGAGTATGTGTGGTTTTCCTCCCCAGGTGTCTGAGTACGCTGAAGTTGGCAAGGTCGTGGCCTACGTGTCGGTGAGGGATCCCGACTCCGGGGAAAACGGGGTCACCGTGTGTAGCCTCAACACCAAAGACTTCGAGCTCCAGCCTCTCAACAACCAGGGCCAGTACAAGGTACGCTGTGTCGATAACTTTCGTCCTTCAACTACCTGCGCTTGTGCAGATTCCAGGGGAAGAGCGAAAGGAACTCTAGAGGCAACACGCATCTGCTGAAGGGAGAACACGAAACAAACAAGAAAACGTTTCTGTTACCGGAGTCTGGAAATGACAGCGTTTTCTTGTTTGGTTTTTGTCGTTCCTCTGCGTCTGCCCCCTTTCTGGTTGAAACGTGTATTTTAACACATTCTGCCCCAGGACCGAAATCCCCACATTCTCCAGTTGCCCTCGAGACAGATCGAGCATGATTGTTCAAGGGTGGTGCCAGAATAGCTTGGCGCCTATGGGCGCCAATCTATTCTGGCACCACCCTTGAACTATCATGCTCGATCCATGTCTTTGCTATGGTGTGTCGGCCCTAAATGAGTTAATCCCTCGGAATTAACCCTTTGGCTGTCGTAGCGGTTTTTGTCGCGATGATTCCTATTGGAATCATCGCGACTAAAACCGCTACCGACAGCCAATGTGTTGAGGACGTAAAATTCAGTTTGGCACTTCCATTATTGTTCTCACTTCTCACTCTATTTGATTGGATTGTGTTTTGTTTTGGTGTGTTTCTTCTTTACTTCTGTCCGTTGTGTTTCCTTTCTTTTTTCCCCTTCTGTCTATCTTTCTGTGTTCACTTTGTCTATTCTGCACCCACTTAACATCCTGCTGCTGTGCTGTGAAATGATCCAGCGTGTTCGAGTTCAGGTTTTCAATTTCAATGTCAGAATGCTTTGTTTGATCTCGAAAATGAATATATAAGACCACTTATGGTTGAACGCTTTCTTTAAAATAATAATAATGAAAAACACACTCTTATTCAAATACGTTCATGGGTGTTTTAGAAAGAAACGAAAAAAAAAAAAAAAAAATCAGTTCAGTCCTACCATTTCTTATGAATAAACTGGTGTACTGATGTGATGACTGTTTTTCGCGTCCACTGACTTGATGGTGTTTGCCGTTTGACTGGATTTGTTTCGTGTTGCTATTTTCTTTATCGATGTAGAAATAGAGGAGTTCAGTAAATCACAAGTAGGTACAAAACCTGCAGTATTTCAACGAAAACAGTGGATTAGCCCGGACAAACGTGCGATATCGCACGTTTGTCCGAACTTTTAATCCACTGTTTTCGTTCAAACACGTGCAGTTTTGACCTACGTCTGATTTACCAACCAAGTCGATTGTACAGTTGACTTCGCTGATAAGGTCGGATTTAATACTGTCGATACGAAAATGCCATTTCAGAGGTCACGGCCACACCTTGTAAATCACTCCGCTTATAACGATCTTCGGTCATAGCGACAACAAAAGTGTTGTAGTCTGCTGGCGTTTTGTAATTGAATCTGAAGTTCACTGTACTTTGATTTTACTGAATTGTTTCCTTGCCGCTCGGTATAATTTGACGTGTTTTTTTTTTTTTTAATTATTATTTTCTTTGCGGATTTTGATTGTGTTTGGTCGTGTTACGTATTGCTCGCTTTAGTTGCATGGGTGTATGTTTCATTTGGTTTATTTCTTTCTGTTATGTCGTGTCGACGTAGCTCCCTCAGCCACCAACACTCTATGATACCGTATCGCCGCCTCAGAGCTATATTGTAAGTGAAATCGTGTGTCCCCTATAGATTTATATCATTGAGATATGCGCTTTTCTGTGATATTTTCACAGACATGCACACCGACACTGTTTACTTGTAACCAGAAAAACTGTATTTGTGACTGCCCTTCTCACAACACTTTTAATAACTTTTCTCTTCATTTTTTCTTGGTCTTCCCCAGTCCTTAGTAGTAGGCGTATTTTCCCTGACTGACGCAAATGCACACGTTTTCAGATAATATACATTTTTTTTTTTTTAGGTTTCATTTTTTTAAAATAAGCAGTGCCTCGCTGCCAACAAACACAAACTTAGTTTCTCAACTCGTAAATTCAACACCTAGGAACGCCATCTGTCTATAGCGTATATCCCAGTTCGCAAAAGAATATCGGGCCCGGAGTCGGGCGCAGTGGGCCCGCGCACGACCGTGCGCGGGCCCACTGCGGCCGACTCCGGCCCGACTGCCTTTTGCGAACTGGGATCGTCGGTGTGCCTGAAAACCTTCGTATCGGACACGTATTTGTCAGATACGATTTTTTTTTTTTTTTAAATTTAAAATTACACCGACGATATGACGATCTATAGAGGATATCTGCCTCTTGCAATCGGATAGTTGTCACTGCCTTTGCTCTGCAGTGAAAGAGGCCAGTTACTTAAAAGCTGCCTTTACGTGAAAAAGACGGGTTTCTAAATCGATCAGTGGACAAGCACTAACGAAAGTCAACTTAACCCATTTAGCCCCAACGCCCTACAGCAGGAGATGATTTGAGATAATGATAATAATAATAATAATAATAATAATAATAATAATATAATGCATAGTATTTATATTGCACATTTCTCATATTTATAATATAACTCAATGCGCAGAATAGTGCCAGATTGACCATGACAATTCAAGCTAGTGCCAGATTAGCATGGGGCCTTCAGGCGCCATGCTAATCTGGCACTACCCTTGAATTATCATTGACAATACATCTCCTCCAATCGGGCACATGGTCGTTAGGTGAAGCCTCCATAATTTTGGAAATGCGGCCGTGGGGTAATATAGGTTAAGTCAAAAAGAGAAAACGAATCTCGTTTCATTACAAAATTTCTAACCTCACCTTCATTGCTTTTCTTAATGATAACGCTGTAGATTATGATCAATTGAACTTGGTTCATTTTTTTTTAAAAAAATCTACTTAGACATGTATTGACCCGTCAAGGGATGTTACGATTATAATTTTGTCTAAGCTTTTTTTGTGTGTACAAATATAAACACTTAATAATACTTCGTTAGTGAGTTTTCTTCACGCTTCTTCTTTCATTCCTCTCTCCACGGGTCTTGCAAAGCGTTTTCCTTTTGATGTTGGTTTCTATTAATTTTATTTGCTGTGAAGTTGCTTTGTTTGACTTGCTTTATTCTGGCTTTGTAAGCGAGTGTTCACAGCAACAATAAACTGTCATCTTTATCCCTCTCAATGCACTATCAGAGTATTAGTCTGTGTACTCTTAGCTGCATGCGACAGGGTAAAAGGCCCCGCTACCGTTTCTTCGACTTTACTGCGCACAAATATCTCCATCTCTCCTCAATCCCAAGGAGTCGCCTAGTCGACACGAGTTAATCCTTCGGCTGTCGGTAGCGCTTTATACCGAAGTGATCCCTACAGGAATCACCTCGGCAAAAAGCGCTGCCGAAGACCAAAGTGTGGGGTAGTGGGTTTCTGGGCCTGTGACATTTCGCATTATGAAACTTGGTGTGGTGAATCCACCGTTATTGCTCAAGTGTAGTGTGGTACTGGTCAATTACTCGGGATGATTACAGACACTCTCTAAGCTATCAGAGTTGCTCCGTCTCCCGTAACCTCTGTGTGTGTGTGTGTGTGTGTGTGTGTGTGTGTGCGTGTGCGTGTGCGTGTGCGTGCGCGTGCGCGTGCGTGTGCGTGCGTGCGTGCGTGCGTGCGTGCGTGCGTGCGTGCGCGCGCGCGCGAATTTCTATACTTCTAGAGTCTATTGTGTGAAGGAGAAGATTCGATGTCTGACTTAGCATTGCATGAGCAAATTAACTCATTCCAGACGTGCCGCATTCGGATACGCGGCATGAAGCCGCGTATCCGAATGCAGCACGTTCTCTTTTCTGGAACTAGTGAGCAATGCATCACAAAAAGGGCAGCTGATGTCCTGATGACACAATGCAAGCTTACCAGCCTGGAATTCCATGGCATTAGCACAGTATTCTCAGAATTGAATGAAAAATTACGTCTCGTGGAGCTAATCTGATTGAGTGCATTATTTTTGGCTTTGGGCAACGCTTTGCTAAAAGTAAAGAATAATTGTACCACAAAATTGCCTAGGTGTTGCCTTTTCAAAATTAGTCTGTCTTCTTCCACTGCAACACCTCATAAAGCTTTAGGGATGAAATCCGCGCTATACTGGCGGTGCTACCAGTAAATTCTGGAGGCGGCTTCTAGTACATGAGTTGTGTTTGCAATTTCAGGTTACGCCAGAGTCCGAAATAGCTCAGGCGGTTAAACGTCGGAGCAGGAGAGCGAAGGGAATCGCCGGGTCGTGGGTTCGAATCCCGTCCCGGTCCCGGTAGCTGGACTCACAATCCAGGGGGAAAAAAACGGATTTGTTCAATAGCATGTCCGTTGAAAGGTCCTGGTAAATCAAAGTGGCACAGTTGTAGTGCGCCTGAATTGATCAGTAACCGGTAACGCTCTCCTGCGGAGTTCCACAGGGATCCGTCCTGGGCCCGGTCCTTTTCACACTCTACACCTCTCCTCTGTCCAACATCATCCAGTCTCACCGCATACACCACCACCTCTACGCTGACGACTCACAACTGCAAGACAAAGACAAACTCGACAACACTCAGTCACTACTGACTCGCACGGCTGACTGCTACAAAGACGTGAAAAACTGGATGACAGCAAACAAGCTAAAACTGAACGACGACAAAACGGAAGCCATGCTGGTAGGCACTCGCCAAAAACTCTCCCAGCTCCCTCCCTCTCCCCACCTTCAACTCGATAGCACCCCCATCTCCCTCTCTGACTCGGCCAAGAACCTCGGCGTCATCCTCGATTCCTCTCTTTCCATGACCAACTTCGTCTCCGCCACGACCCAGGCATGCTATTTCCACCTTCGCCGCATCAGTCAGATCAGAAAATACCTCACTACCGAAGCTGCCACCAAACTTGCTGTCTCTCTCATCTTATCTCGCATCGACTATTGCAACTCTCTCCTTTCCGGTCTCCCTCACTCCACCATCTTCACTCTCCAACGCGTCCAGAACAATGCTGCCCGCCTCGTCCTCAGAAAGAAAAAATCCGACCACATCACACCCCTGCTCAAACTCCTTCACTGGCTCCCCATCCCCCAACGCATCCAATACAAAGTTCTGTCTCTCTGCTACAAATCCCTGAACAACTGCGCTCCTGCCTATCTCTCCAACTTACTTCACCCCTACACACCTTCCCGCTCCCTCCGCTCTGCCTCCGACCCTCTCCGCCTCCACATCCCTCGCACCAAACTTAACACTTTCGGTCCCCGCTCCTTCTCCGTCTATGGTCCATCCATTTGGAACACTCTCCCACTCTCTCTCCGTCAGAAACACTCGCTCTCCTCCTTCCAGTCCGCCCTCAAAACTCACCTCTTTCAACAGTTTTAGCACTATATCACCGCACTCCCCACCCCAAGCTGACCGTCGTAATGTATTTCACTGTTTGTGGTACGTGAGTCATTGTCTAAAGCGTGCGCATGCGTGCGCGAGTTGTGAGTGTGCGCTTAGAGTTATAATTATTATAAGATAAGCGCATTATAAATACCGTAATTATTATTTATTATTAGGTCGTATTCGATAGGCAATAGATTTCCCTGTCCCTCATAACCCGCCCGTCAGGGCCGTCCATGATCACCTCGGTGCTGTGGACGTTAAACCCGAACTAACCAACCAATCAGGTTACGCCGTATGCCTACTTGAAGAGCCCTCCCCTTGGGGCAAAATCAGTCGTAGGCGGCAAAAACTTAAAATCTACTCAGCAGGTCCAATATCTTTTGGGAATATTTTCTAGCATTACCCCCTGGGGGGAGGGGGGGGGGAGGTCTGGATATTCTCCAGCGGATTGCGGGGCGCCGGGCGGGTAGTCCCTACTGCTTTATGTAGTAGGTTCAGTGGAAGGCTCAAGATGATAGGTCTGTCATTCCTTCTCTCCCACTACCCTCTCTTTTCTTCAACTAGTGAGCGATGCAGTCACAAAAAGGGCAGCTGATGTCCTGATGACACAATGCAAGCTTACCAGCTTGGAATTCCATGGCATTAGCACAGCATTCTCAGAATTGAATGAAAAATTATATATATATATATATATATATATATATATATATATATATATATATATATATATATATATATATATATATATATATATATATATATATATATATATATATATATATATATATATAATGTCTTACTATGCAAATGAGGTGTGTAAATTAAAACAATCTGAGCATGGTCCGTGCTGTAGGTGATCCTGGTAACAAACCTGGACAGGGAGAGGATCTGGCGCTACGACATTAGCGTGAGGTGCACGGATTTTGGCGCCAACCCGCTGGAGAACTCGGAGAACTTCGTGGTGATCGTGCGTGACGAGAACGACAACCCTCCTGTCTTCTCCCAGCGGAAGTACATCACCACCATCCCGGAGAACCAGACTGTGGGAGCCACGATAGTGCAGCTGACGGTGATGGACCTCGACGTGGGTCGCAACGCTGAGGTGGAGTTCAGAGTGGCGGGGGCCTACGCGGCGGAGTTTCAGATACTGGACAACGGCACCATGATCGCCACAGCGCCGCTAGACCGTGAGGTGAGCAGACGCTACCCGTACCGTTTGCGTTTTCGTCCCAGAAATACTGGTTGGGGGGGGGGGGGGGGGAGCAGGGACGACTCTGCCCCCCCCCCCCCCCCGCCCTCCCCCGGCAATATTTTCTCTTTTATTTTATATTTGTAGGCGGCAGGTAGATGGGTAGGCGTAGGCAGGTCCTCCCCACCAGCCACTGACACCACCCACCCTCCCTCTCGGCCGGCCTGGTGACCAATATACTAAAATGTCTGTTAACGTCACTGGACGAATATACTATACAATTTAGTTAGTTAGTTATTTGGGTTTAACGCCGAGCAGGCGACTAAGGCCATCTCACGGCGGAATATACTATACAATGTCTGTTAACCCTTTGGGTGTCGGTAGCGGTTTTTGTCGCGATGATTCCTGCAGGAATCATCGCGACAAAAGCCGCTGCCGAAAGCCAAAGGGTTAAGATTAGGACACGTTAGTAACGTGTTACTATTTACGCATGTTACTCAGACAAGTTGATAAACACTATAACGTGTATCCATCCATTCTGTCCAACAGCTGTCGGAGAAGCTTGTGGTGAAAGTGCTGGCCGTGGACAAAGGCTACCCTCCTCTCTCAGGCTCCGCCACGGTGTTCATCACGCTGGAGGATGTCAACGACCAGGCGCCCAGGTTCAACGACAATCGGTACTCGTTCAGGTAAATAAGCACGGTGTTGTCCATTGTCCAGAATAGCTGTTGTGCAGAGATCATCAAGGTGTATTGGAAACGTATTTTAACCACACGACGCATATTATGTTTCTGAACCTGTGCCCTATCAACGAATAAAAAGCCACAACCGTGCAAGGAACGTGAATACAAATTGGTCTCATTAAGAAGCATAGTCTCAACAAGAGGCATAGATCCTCATGAGCCCCCGCAGTCGCGGGGGCTCATGAGGATCTATGCCTCTTGCAATTTGATCGCGTTTACTTTTTCTCACTTTTTCACGGTTAAACACCGCCCTTCCTCCACTTGTTATCTTTCCTTATATTATGATGTTTCACTTAGTTTAGTTTAGTTCCAATTAGTCTGCGTCTGGAAGGCGGCATTAGCTTGCTGTCTGTGGCGATCATCTCACGGTACATTTTCTTTGTTATTGCATGCATTATAAGGACTGTCGAGCACAACTTTACACGAATGTTTCAACGGCTGTCCACGACTTGCTTAGTACTGCATTTTTTTTTCAGTGTGGCGGAGGACGCGCGTGTCGGATCCTACGTGGGCATCGTTGCTGCAGACGACGCGGACCAGGGTCTCAACGCCGACATTACCTTCATGGAAATACCTGGGGAGGGGAATAACCCTCCGGTGTTCATCATTACTAAAGAGGGCGTGGTGAGTAGACAACTCGTACTAGCACTATGTGGACAGTAGCACTTCTGGTAGTAGCAGGCAGTCACAGGCCACACAGTATTTATTTTTTTCTAGTCGCTGTAAAACAAGCTATTGTCTTCTGTTACAGCAACTAAAAGACATAAATACTGGACATTGATACACATCGTGCAAACACGTTTTTCTATCCCAGACAGTGGTTAGAGGTACTGTTTGAAAAGACAAGAGAAGAATACTGTATTGTCCACAGAAGTGGACAATTGTGTTTTTTGTGGGAATCATCGCACTGCAAATTTTATTTATCATTACATATATTTAACGGAGTACTCCCCAGATAGACCAACATGCTGCTAGTCTGAGAAGAAACCCCCGTGCACGAAACGTTTATCTAAGCGAGAAATGCGAGCTCGCATTCCTAAATCTCCCATCAGATAAACGTATCGAGGACAATTATCCGATAATCCACACTAGTACTATTGTCTAACCTGTATATTCAACAGGCCAGTATGCCACTAGACTGCGAGGAAACCCCCGTGCACAAAACGTTCTTTTGGGGGGCAGAAATGCGATTATCCGATAGCCCACTCTAGACCTATTCTCCAACCTGAATGTGTTCACCAAACAAAGACCAATTAACACATTCGAGACATGCCGCATCCGGATACGCGGCATAAGCCGCGTATCCGGATGCGGCACGTCTCGAATGAGTTAACGTGTCGCTAGACTGCAAGGCAAAGCGTTTATTTGGCTGAAGAAATGTGGGCAATTATCCAATGATCCACTCCACTCCATTCAATGGTCTATGCTTCTGGAATATCTGTTTGCCAGGTGAAGACCAATATGCCCCTAGACCGGGAGGAGACCCCTGTGCATTATTTCCCCGTGGTGGCGCGTGACGGGGGGAACCCTCCCCTCTCCTCCACCACCACCGTCACCATCCACGTGGACGACGTGAACGACAACACACCCACCTTTATCTACCCTACTGAGGTAAAGACAGTTTTGGATCTGGGAATCTTTTTTTCTGATTAAATTTTTTTTTAAAATTAAAGTTTAATTTAATTTAATTTTTTTTTTGCTTAAAAAAAATTTAAACTTTTTTTTTATTGACTGGTTGTGTGTATTTGCGGTTCAATAGACAGATCGCCCAATATAGGTCAAGGTACCAAAGCTATTTGGGCGCCACTGTCTTGGTCGATCCAGTATCTACGGGTCTTTTCGATGTTTGAGTAAACTTGCCAAACCCACAGTAGAACCTGTTTTGAGTGCAAGAAAAATTGATCTTCAAAGACAGAATTCTCTCTCAAGAGCAGTAGGAAAGAGCAGACAGTGTCACCTGTCATTAAAGACAATCATTTAGTGCCTAAAGCCAAAGTGCCGTTTGCCATTAAAGGCCATCATTCAGGTGCCTAAAGCCAAAGTGTCATTTGTCATTAAAAACCATCATTCAGGTGCCTAAAGCCAAAGTGTCATTTGTCATTAAAGGCCATCATTCAGATGCCTAAAGCCAAAGTGTCATTTGTCATTAAAGGCCATCATTCAGGTGCCTAAAGCCAAAGTATCATTTGTCATTAAAGACTCATTATGGTCTTTAATGACAAATGACACGTTTCTTTAATGACAAGTGATCTCTCATAAGAGTGGGCGTTCGAAACCGGTTCCTTTGTACTGTATGTAAAATCCATCACACCATTTCTTCAGGGTAACGACAGCATCTCCATTCCCCACACTTTCCCCGCGCGCACACCCATCACGCGAGTGGCCGCCAGAGACTTGGACATGGGAGCCAATCAAAGACTGGTGTATTCGTGCGCGTCGGCTAACGACTCGGGTAGACTGTTCGGGGTGGACGAGCGAAGCGGGGACCTCTTTCTGCACCGCTACCTGTCGCGGGGCCAGGCTGGGGTGTACGTGCTACGGGTGGCTGCACACGACGAGGGCACCCCGCAGCTGTCGAACCAGACCCTGCTCTACGTGGAGGTGTACTTCGACAACAGGTGACATAATATGTTGACCGGGTGCTTCCCTGAACTCTTTCGAGACGTGCCTCCTCCTCCAGTGAACTGCCACAAGAGTGTCCCCGTTTGGGACAACAAAAGTCTTGAGCCTTTCACTGACAAAAACCATGAATGGTCCATCCGTCTTCGAGATAGCATGCTTAGCTGCCGTAGCAAGGCGAACGCTAACCAGCTTCAAGAGACATCTCTTGTTTGTCCTGTGTTCAGTACGACTTTTTTTTAACAAGCAGTGCTGGCTCGTCCTGAGAAATTCTTGTTGCTGTCAGGACGTTAAGCTGTGTACAACCAACCAACCAATCTATATGCCTAGTTTTGACCCATTTACCTCTGTGTTTTTTACGCGAATGTCGGTCAGGGAGCAGGCGTTTCGTGATGACAGGCAGCGAATGAGTTAAACGCACGTATGTAAAACTGTGTTTTTCTTTACAGCACTTTGCTGGACGCTGCCCAGGCCGCCATGCCATCCAAAGCCGTGCTGACCGCCCTGATACTGGTGGGCGTGGTGCTTGTGGTGGGGGGAGTGGCCGTCACCACACTCCTATGTATCCGGCGGTCTGAAGCCAAGAAGAAGGCAGAGTCCAACTCCGTGCAGCAAAGTCCCAGCAAACTGCAAGGTCTGTGCCGAGACTAGTATTTTTCTTAGGTAAAATTCACGTTTGCTAAAATTAGTTATAGGAGTGTGTTTTGTGTATCATCTTCGCCATTGCCGTTTAGGAAAATGAAAAGCAGCACAGAGGCCCGTCAAAGAAGAAGAAAAAGAACAAGAAGAAACATAAAAACACACACACAACCCCCCCCCCCCCCCCCAAAAAAAAAAAAAAAAAAAAAAAAAAAAAAAACAGACAAAAACAAAAAACGAACCTGAGTCACCTCCCTGATTTGGCAAAAGCCAGTAATTTCATTTTTGTTGAAAACTAAGATTTTCATTGTATTAAAGTATCATTACGCATCAATCTGAAGACACGTTTCAGCGCCACTTGTGTTTGTTATGTCTTGTCGACACATCTAATGAACTTTAACAGCAGTTTGGACACGCAGCAAAAGCTCATGCACTTATTTATTCAGTGTTGCCGTTAGCGTGTCAATATTTTGAGCTGTTTCTCGCCCTTAGAGTGTTGTATTTCTTGAACGGAGTGGAGTCAGTGTCGGCTTACTTGATATAAAGACGAACTGTGCTGAACCGGATTGCCCTGTGTCTAAATGAGCCCTAACTAGAACTGTGTGCAGCGTTTCGTAATGACCATCTGTTACTGAAGTTTATTTTTGTACAGTATCGGCGGTAGTGGGCCTCCAATACACTGAATTCGCAGTTTTCTCAAAAATGGACAGATCAAGGCAGACGTGTCAATGTTTACTTACTATTTATCTGTCAAACTCGTAATTGTTCTTTACAATACTAAAAAGTCACGACGGCTTCTGAATCTTTAGTGTTTAACCCTTCGGCCGTCGGCAGCGCCCTTTCGTCGCGATGAGTCCTGCAGAAATCATCGCGATAATAAGCGCTACCTACAGCCCGAAGGTTAATGTGTGTGCTGGTATGTTTTCAGTGTGGATCTTGCCGCACAGACTATCAAACATTTCATTTAACCCCTTGACTGCCACTGACGATACCGTTCGGCGGGAAAGACGCGTAACTACGCGTCTTTTCCGCCGAAAGGTGTCGTCAGTAGCACTCCAGAGGTTAATCCCAAGGCCGATTTCCCAAATTTAGGTGTTGCCTATCGACTATGTACCAGTTGAAGAAGATTCTTCGACCATAGCAATTCAAAGGTCTGCCAGATTAGCTTGGCGCCTGACGGGGGGGAGCTAATCTGACACTACCCTTGAATTATCATGGTACATCCATTCCCTGCAGCAGTGCGTCGAGACTGAATGGGTTGCGTGAACACCATGGCAAGTTGACTGAATGGGTTGCGTGAACACCATGGCAAGTTGACTGAATGGGTTGCGTGAACACCATGGCAAGTTGACTGAATGGGTTGCGTGAACACCATGGCAAGTTGACTGAATGGGTTGCGTGAACACCATGACAAGTTGACTGAATGGGTTGCGTGAACGCCTTGGCAAGTTGTTTCAATAGCTGTCTCTTGAGATTCCTGTTGTCAAGCGCTGTGTATTGTAGTATTTTGGTTTACAGCAGGCTACTACATAGCCCCGGGTGTATGCGAGTCGCCGGCCTTTGGTAGCGGACTCTCTAACGCTGGAGGACTGGGAAAACCTATTCCGGAGCAGGCCGGAAGTAGCGCTGACGCCGGCGGTGACGTCACTGGCAAGAGAACTGTCAATCCCTACGTCATTATGCCACCTCACAGCAACTACACTGACGCAGACGGCCCACCAGAGGTTGGTTTACTATTCTAGGTCTGGGCATTGAATCCTGAACGATACAGGAGACATTTATTCCTAGGGCAGTGCAAATTTTGAAGTTGCCCTCTGGATGACTGTATTACAATTCTAGAGACAGATCGAGCATGATAGTTCAAGGGTGGTGACACCGGCAATAGCTTGGAGCCGCCTATGGGCGCCAAGCCGTATTCTGGCACAGCCCGCCTTGAGCTATCATGCTCAGTCGATCCATGGCTTGCTGTGGTGTGTCGGGGCTGAATGAGTTAAGTTCCATTTTTGTCTTTCCAGATTATTGAGATTTCCCGTAACGGGCTGTTTCACCGCATAGAGGACGCTTATCCAGACGACAGCGATCGAGCAGACGACAGCCATTTTTCCACTTTTCGTTCGCAAGAGGGCGCTCTCAGCCCAAGTTTCCGACAAAATTCACTCAATCGGAGACAGGTAATGTATAAATGTTTTTAGTTTTGTGATTTTAGACTTTACGGCCTGCAGCCGTAAAGTCCAAAATCACAGCACGGCACACACATTATGTTGTGTCTTGTCAGTCAGAAAGTTCTTTGAAATACTCTAAGGGAAGCAACTACTCAATACCATGGGATTGATTTTTTTCTTGTCTCCCTTTTCTCATGATGGTGAACGATTTATTCTCTGTTGGAGTTTGTGTTGTGAAACTGCTTTCAGTTTTGCTGTCGCGAAATCTGTTTTATAGACTCGTTGATGAGTTGATAACATTAGGCTTGTACAATATGTTTAAACTGTATTACCTAAGTTTTCATTACATAATAAGACATTTGAATCCACCGGTACTCGGTTCAAGGCGGGTGGTGCCAGAATAGCTTGGCGCCAGACCAATCTATTCTGGCACCACCCTTGAACAAAAATGGTTGATCCAACTCTAAATCTGTAATGCAGCCTTCATAGGACAAGAAGCAATTGTGGGGGGGGGGGGGGGGAGAGAGAATCGGCCTCAGGATGCAATGGGTTAGTCAATACTGGTGGCTTTATGCGCAAGAATGTCTATATCTGCATGTTTTATATTTCATCATTATGATTTTACAAAAGTGAATCTGTTTGTATCTACAGTCGGAGGATATGGTTGACGACCCCAAGGGGGGACCGGACGACACGCTGAGCTTGAGTGAACTGTCGTGTCAGAGCACCAGCGATAGCGGCCGAGGGGGGTCCGAGTTTGACGTCAACAACGCCGCCGGTAAAGATCGAGGTCAGCATTTTGTTGTAGCTGTTGTTGTAGTTGTTGCTGTTTGCATCAGTAGAAGACTGCCTGTGGTGGCAGCATCATCCCAATGCGCAAAGGCCATCGGGCCGACTTCGGCCGCCGTTGGCCCGCGCACTGCCGTTCGCGGGCCAACGTTGGCCGACGTCGGCCCGATGGCCTTTTGCGCATTGGGATGCATGTGCCCCTACCGTTCGCGGGTGCGCTCCTCAGACAGATCCACCCGGCGAGTACGCCACAAGTACACTTCTATTCAAATGAGATGCTTCGCATCTCATTTGAATAGAAGTGTACTTGTGGCGAACTCCCCGATCTGGGAAGTACTCCCGCGAACGGTACACGTGGCCACACCCCTGAACAGAGATACGATCTTTACGAGGTGTTTTGTCAGCCAGACTCGGCCAAATCAAAGAAATGCTAAATCGAACGATGACTGTATGTGCCCGTGTGTGATTTGGGACTTAGCGATCTTCAATACGTAAGGTTCAGAGTCACAGACCATCGCTACACAAATTATTGTAGAATCTGTGATGTCATGGTCAATTGATTTATTGATTTTTTTCTTCAGGTGCAGGTATGCAGACGACGTCTTCGCCTGTTCCTCACAAAGCGGGGAACGGCTCCTTCCGGCCACGTGACCCGGACGTGACCTTCGCGACCTTCAGGGGCGAATCCCCCTGCAGCTTCCGGTTCGGGGACTCTGACAATGACACGCTCACGCGCCCTCAACACCATGGCAACCCGCGCACGAGCCCCCTCCCTCTCTCCTCCAGTCACCACCTACAGCCCCACGCGCGGAGTTTGCACTCTGTGGCCGGCGCGGCGGGCGGAGACTACATGGAAAGGTTGCGAGCGAAAGACGCTTCCAGCGTCTTTCGCCCGCAACCTTCACAGGTAGATTCAACGAGTTCTGACGAAGCCAGCAGTCTCGGGAGACGGAACAGTGGCGCCAGGCGAGCTATCACCCCTAGCGCAGAAATCTCCAGATACGGTTACGGAAACGGCGGCTGGTTCAACTTCAACCACGCTCCGGCAAGACACGTAGTTCCGCCAGGAGGAGGTGGTGAGAATTATGCAGGTGGCGAGGGTGAGGGATACTACGGACGTGTTGGAATTGGTACTGGCCCTGGCAGAACCTTCCCCGGAGCCACGCCGTCTACGTTCAGTCCGTCAGTGCCCGCTGGGCACTCTGCCATACCGACTTACTCCAACCACAACGGGATCGTTCCGTCGGTGGAATTTCGCGGGCGGAATAATTTAGGTCACGTGCTCTCCACCAGACGTCACGTGCCTGATTACGTCAACGCCTACAGCGACCTTGACAGTGGCGATGACACGCGGAACGGCGGGGATCCAGAGCCCACGGAGGATGACTTCCTTCTGCCTCCCTACCCCGAGGTGCTGGAGGAGGAGGGGGAGGGAGCGGAGGTGTCTGAGCGCAGTGCCTTGAACTTTGTGTCTGGACACGCAAACTACAGCGGAAACGTGGACAGAGAGGACGATTCTTACGTCATAAGGCACCAGTCAGAAGTATAGCTCGTGTTGTGTGTTTACAGCAGACGTGACCTATTTTTGTGATTGTATGCATTTACACGTACACATGGTATCTTTAGGACACATTTTCTTCACACGATCCGATACGTACATAGTTTCAGCTTTCGAAAACAACGGACTCGTCTGGTCAATATTGAAAACACGTTTTCTGTGCAGTTCACGCAAACTTTCCCATTCCGTGAGTGTGTGTGTAAAACTAAAGACATCATTCTGCAAGAAAATCTCCGTCCCGCCATGTTGCCGAGCTTGAATGATCTCTTCTAGCCAAAGACAAGTGATGGACCGGAATTTCTTGAGATGTTTTTTTTTGGTAGTTACTCTTGGTAGTGTACGTAGTCACAGACTGTGTGCTGGTCTGTGATTTTGGACCTTAGGGCCGTCAGGCCGTTAGGTCCAAAATCGCAGACCAGCTCACGGGTTGGCCACAGACCAACACATCACAGACCAGCTTACGGGTTGGCCACGGACCATCTCGTGACTAGCCTTGAAGTGTTTTCTGACACTGAGCGAAATAGCCGCAGTTCGGCGACAGTACAGAAGGAGCATATTGCTTCGGTTCCTGAGTTTAACCCTTCGGCTGTCGGTAGCGGGTTTTGTTCACGAGGAATCATCGCGACAAAAACCTCTACCGACAGCCAAAGGGTTAATCCCTTTTCTGCCGAAAAAAAAAAAAAGAATGCTGTCTTACTACAAGACACGTAGATCTTCAAGGCCGGCTCCACTCCCGTCTGCCTTTCTCACGCAGAATTTTGTTAAATCAGGATTTCAGCTTGTGTTGGTTTTAGAGAGAGGCTTCATGGCCGCCGGCATTGAGAGGGTTAAGTAGTCACGATGCTTGGAAGCCAGACTGTGCACATTCAAACAGCTGGGGCCACTTACTTGGAATAATGGACTGTGCCGAAAACAAATGTCGACATAACTGAAGACAAAGTGAATCGACATAGCTGTTGTGGGTTCGACAGAAAAAAAATACATGCAAGCTGGAAGCTGACTTTACGAAAAACATTCTATAATGAGATCTGATCAAAGAAACGATACTTGTCTCTTCTTTAGTGAAGAATGAAACGTGTGAGATGAAGTCGAACATTCTGAATATTGTGGACAGAATTGGGAAGATTTCTACGGCGTCTCCTGCCGCGCATATCTCGGCATCTCGTTTTTGGATGCTCAAGGCGCGGCAGTGCTGGAGCGCTCGAGCTTTGATCACTCGCTTGTCGATTGTTAGTCCTGTCCACCAGCCTGAATGAACTGCCTGCAAGGGGCACAGATATCACGAGCACCTTCCACTGCAGTGACAGGGGCTTATGAGAATGTGTGCCTCTTGCTGAAAAAAAATCTGGTCTCTTTTTTTACCCTCTGACGAAGAAGGTATTGGCGGTTCAGTCTTCGGCTGACGCGTCAGCTCGGTGACGTTTACTGGAAAGATTTTGATTCTGATCTGACTGAGCTCTCTCCCGGATTTCTAAATGGATCCGTCTTATAGTCTTTCTGCAAGTCTTTCAGTCCTTCTATGACGAATTCACCAAAACGTAAAATCTGCAACTTTGTAATTCGCTAGCACACTGCAGCTTTTTTTCCAACCAAAGTTGTGTGAGGTGTTAAATAACCCATTACTTGGTTATGCACCGACCGGTACTGTAGTATAACAGTAACCGTGGCTGCATGCACAAGAGGGTTAACAAGCCTCAATAACCCTTTGGCTGTCGGTAGCGCTTTTTGTTTAGGTGATTCCTGTCGGAATCACCTCAACAAAAAGCCCCACCGACAGCCAAAAGTGTTAACTCTCAATGCTGTGCAATGATGACGTGCGACCCAATGACTCTTACAACATTCTGGCTGTGTGAACGTTGTTGTTATTGAAGTTGATTTTGTTTTTTTCCTTTTTGTGCGTGTGTGCCTGTGTATCGTACAGTGTTTTGCTACTTCGCTTGGGTGAAAGCCGGTCGTTTGTGTGTGACTGTGCTTGAGAATTTCCGGCGAGAGGGAAGAGACGAGAATCCCGTGGAGCTGTTTCATGTAGCTGTGCATTTTTCTTCAAAGCTTTCGTTTGAGAAGGTAAACATCACGACTTATTATTGCACCAGGGTAATCTGGTACTACTGTTTAATTATCATGGTCCATTCAACACCCACCACGGTAGTTTGGCAAAGAAAGTTGCTTTGCTCCAGCCTGTCGCAGGAATTTCTCATGTTGACCCATTTAGCCCCAACGCCCGACAGCATGAGGTGGCTTGACCATGATAATTCAAGGGTAGTGCCAGATTGGCTTGGCGCCTTCAAAGGCAATCTGGCACTACCCTTGAATTATCATGGTCAATGTATCTCCTACAACTGGTACGTAGGAGTTGGGCAACACCTCCAAATTTTGGGTCATGTGGCCTGGGGCGAAATGGGTTGAGAGTCACACGTCTGTGACTGACAAGGTTTTGCGCATCAATAAGAAGCTGTTGATCGAATTAAAAAAACCCAACCCCCCCAAAAAAAAATAACCACCAAACCCGACTAATTATGCTTACTCAAACGGAGTATGCTTTTTGCGCGTGTGTGAACGTAAATCTTCCCCAGCGTGCTTCTGTTCATTTGGTCACTTGATGTACAGTGTTGTACGTGAACTGTCTAGTCAAGAAACGACGTATACCAATTTGTATGCCAGAGAGAAAGACGAATAAATGAATGAATGAACAGGACTTTCACCCTTTTAGCCCCCAACGCCTAACAGCCAAAAGATGGATAATAATAAGTCAAGGGTAGTGCCAGATTAGCCTGGCGCCACCAGGCGCCAAGCTAATCCGGCACTACCCTTGAATTATCGTGGTCGATGCCTCACCTGCAAATGGTACGTGGACGTTAGGTTACACTTAATCCAAAATTTAGGAAACGAGGCCTTGGGGTTGAATGGGTTAAGCCCATGTTGTGAGGAGCTCGTGGGATTTTGCCACAAGCCGATGAAACCCAAATAAGTTAGGCCTCCTGCCAGCTGCTCTTTACGGCTCAGTAAATTTGTATTGCCAACAAAGAAATGATTTTATCGATGTTCTACTGGCTGGTGACTGAACGCAGCTTTTATGTACTGTGCAAGACACGTAGACCCTCATGAGCCCCCGCAACTGCGGGGGCTCATGAGGATCTACGCCTCTTTATTGAACTCATTTACAGCTTTTTTCGAGATGGAAAGAGCCGCTTTAATAGGACCGAACCCTCGTAAGTTTCTTTGCCCTGTGATTTTAACGTGACGTCTGACAGTTGTGATTTTGTTTGATATTCGGATTTCTGTTACCTCACCACGGGTGGTTGATGTGCGTGGGTGATGGCGGTATGTGCCGGTCTGTGATTTTTGGACCTTACACGACTCTAGGCCGAACCGTAAAGGTGCACATTTACAAACCAGCACACTTGTTAGCAAGTAGCAATCCTGCGCTCTTGTTTGTAATCTTTGCAGGACATTTTTTTTTCTTTTTTTTTTTTTCTTTTTTTTTTTTTGGGGGGGGGGGGTGGAGGGGGGAGGACAAAGAAAGACTAGTCTTTACTAAGATTGTCTGCGAACGTTTGTATTTTGAGAGAGAGAGAGAGAGAGAGAGAGAGAGAGAGAGAGAGAGAGAGAGAGAGGGCCCAGTCGCAAAACGTCTAGGGGCCCACGACGGCCGCAGAGGCCCCGCGCACAGCCGTGCGGCGGTCGTGGGCCCGAGGACCTTTGCGGAGTACTGGGGAAGAGACCTGATGATTGTCAGTTTAGTTCACACCGTTCAAGATGGAATCGCTGCGCTCGGAAATGCCCGTACGCGGCTCTACCCAGCCCCTCAGGAAGCGCCCCAGCTGCTGTACTCGTTCAATCGAAACTTACGAAAAAGGAAGAAGCACGCTTAGAAAGGACAATTATAACACGCAATTCTGGATGGGAAAAAGCATGGCGTTGTAAGTTGTTTCAATCGCACATCGGCCACCCGTGGTGGTGAGAAATCCAAGACCACAGTCATATTGTGTGAAGATCTGTTACGATGTAACGTGGCGATGTCGTCAACTTTCTACATGTGCACTTAATCCTTTTGCGCCTGCACCCGCATGAACTGTAAACGGTGCCAATGGCTGCACGCACAAGGGGATTAACTCATTCCAGACGCCCCGCATCAATAGCTGCGGAAGCGTGGGTAGAGCGTTGCCGGCGGCAACGCTCTACGACACTTCGGCAGCTATTGATGCGGAGCGCCCACAACTGCGTCCCATGTGCGGCGTATACTGTTGATGCTTTATTTTACTCAAGAGCCCCCCCCCCCCCCCCCCCCCCCCGCCCCCCTCCTTTGGCATTGTGAGACGCGCATTTTCCATCGCGAGAGCATTTACTGTGGTACATGAAATCAACTACACTGATTTCAATGACTGCGCATGTCGAGCGAATAATATTACTGTACTCTGAACGCCTGAGGGCAGCACAGGTCTGAATGGGGCGTAGATTCTCATGAGCCCCCGCAGAATGCTGGGGCTCACGAGGATCTGTGCCTCTTGCGCGTGCTTTGCATTTGATGGAGTGTATTTATGTATGTATTTTGGTGTCTTCATAATCATAAACTTAATCAATGTGTTGTAGCGGGGAACATATTTACTTCTCCCCCTACCACCCCCGAACTCCATGCCCCCTCCCCCCCCCCCTCCCCTCTTCCCGCGCCCTCTTGGTTTCCGCAGATTTTGAACACGTTCTATTCTCGAATGCAGGCTGGCGGAAATTGCATTTTTGCCATCAGTTTCATGTATGCGTTATTTTAAGGATGTTCTATTATTTAAGAAATTAGAGCTAAAGTGTTTATTGTCAGAAGTACGTATATTTGAAAAAAAATCTTTTGTAACGTCTGATAATTTGTGCTTTTTTTTGTTTTTTTTGTTTTGCACCAAAACTAGAGTGAAACTGCAATTTTCGTGTACTTAGTCTTACAATAAAGTTGTGTCTCAGTGGTCAAACGAAACCATCGCAAGAAATTTTTGCCCTACAACGTTGGAAACGAATTTGTACTTCAATACAGTTTGTAACACAGGAACACTTGTATTCATACGGACCTAAGTCTTTTCCTCACTGGTTGCATTTTCTTTTACAAATATTTTTCTACAACATGGTGATTATGACGATCGTGATGACGTGTGTGCATATTGACCCTTTCGCGCATGCAGCCACCGGTAGTGTAAACAGTACCGGTGGCTGCATGCTCAAGGGGTTAAAGGAATGTTTGTGTTAAATGAGGCAGAAATGTAACCTGAATGAAAGGGCAAGCATGCCACGAGAAGTTTGAGTATTTGTTTTTTTTTTAAGAGTGTGTGTGTGTGTGTGTGTGTGTGTGTGTGTGTGTGTGTGTGTGTGTGTGTGTGTGTGTGTGTGTGTGTGTGTGTGTGCGTGCGCGCGCGCGCGCGCGTGCGCGACAAGAAAATGTCAACATAAAATCAATTCAGTTGACTCATTCTGCCCGCGACACACCACGGCAAGATATGGCTCGACCTTGATAGTTCAAGGGTGGTGGCAGAATAGCTTGGCGCCTATAGGCGCCAAGCTATTCTTCCAACACCATTGAACTATCATGGTCGATCTGTCTCCTGAATTGTAATGCAGTCCTCGGAGGATAACTCCATAATGTGGGTATTTCGTACCTCGGGCTCAAAGAGTTGAACGATAACTCTCGTCTCATATACGTGCACAATTTCTATAATAAACATACCTTATGCTTTAAGCTAAAGTACACACACACACACACACACACACACACACACCACACACACACACACACACACACACACACACACACACACACACACACACACACACATATATACACATACACACACATATATATATATATATATATATATATATATATATATATATATATATATATATATATATATTATATATACCCACACACACACTACACACGCTCATGAGGCTCTACATCTCTTGAACCCGACAGAGGAATTTATCTTTAAAAGTACATTTTCGCGGGAAAATGGGGGTCATCAGTCTTTCCGAGACGGCAACCAGATTAAAATAGCAAACTGCATTTAACTCATTTGAGGTGTGACGCGTACAGATACGCGGCGAATCATCGCCGCGTATCCGTACGCGTCACGCCTCAAATGCGTTAAAGGTAGGAACCAGACAAATAAAAAGCGACATTGTGAGATGTCACACCGGGTAACAGTGAATACGCACAGACATTCAAAAATACAACAGAAACTGTTTTGAGAGACCACCTTTTAAGAGATCGGCTGTCATTAAAGACCATGCTTCAGGTGGCTGCAGCCAATGAATGGTCTTTCATGCCAGGTGACACTCAGTCCCCTTCAAGACTACTCTTGAGTGAGCACCCATCTTTTAAGACCACTTCTTTTGCAGAGAAAAGTAGTTGTACAAAACAGGTAGATACTATAGCCAGTGCCAAGAAAATGTGAACATCACTCTACTGAAAGAGGCAGGGGCGGATCTGGGGGATCCTAGCGGTTCTCCCCCCCCCCCCTCCAGACCCAACATTCTTTAAAATGCTATAACAAAGTCCCTTTTGGGGATGTTTGGAACCCCCCACATCCCCCCCCCCCCACTAACCCCCGTTGTTTGATATTTTGGCGAATGGTGTGAGTCTTAACACACGCGCCTTGTCCCTACCCCGCCCCCCCCTCCCCCCTCCCTTTCCCCCCTCCCTCCCCCTCCCTCCCCCCCCCCCCACCCCCGCTTCCCGCTTTTCGATTTTTCGGCCCCTGGAAGCAAGGTCTAGCGTCGGGGAGGACTTTTGTATCAGGCTGAAGATCCCGGACAAAAAGTTAGACCCCCCCCCCCCCCCGCTGGAGGTAACTGATCCGCACCTGAGAGGTATAGATCCTCATGAGTCCCCGCAGTCGCGGGGGCTCATGAGGATCTATGCCTCTTGCTGACACCACTTTGATGAAACCATGTTGGGCTTGGGGCTGGTACGTCTTTGGGTTTCATTTGTGGCCTTGAATTAACGGCGAAGATTGCAAACACACTGTCTGCGTCAGCTGACACTGAAGGGGTTAAAAAAATCGTCAGTCAGCGATATCAACCACACACATACAAACTACGGACTGAAGGTAGGTGACCACGTGGTGGCGTGACCAACAGTAAGACTCTAACAGTTCTAACTCAGGCTCCGAAATGATTGATTCTCTTCGCAGCCGGGATAAAATCGCGACCAGCGAGCCCCAAACCAGACACCCATGGCTGTCAACACGCGCGATTCGACGACCGTCCCAGCTCTCAGCGGCGTAGAATAGCGCGATGTTTATACTCACTATAGGTTCACGGCAGTGCAAACTCGAGTCTGGATGGAGACTAACTGCTAACCTGGGTTTTTATCCAGTGGATATCGATGTTGTTTACAGTTCACTGGCCCAGTTTTTTTTTGCGCCGGACGAACTGAACTGATTGCACCTTGTCGATGATGGAAACCTCTCGACACCGATAATTATGCACGTTTAATTAAAGCGCACCGGACGACAATGGTAAAATCAAAGAATAAGAACCCCAGCCGTCCATACAACAGGGATACGAAATAAAACAAGCAAGAGGCATAGAACCTCATGAGCTCCCGCGACTGCGGGGGCTCATGAGGTTCTCTATGCCTCTTGCAGTTACGCTTCTTGCAGTTAGGCGGCGGTTCTGGGTTGTGTTCCGGCAGTGAAGGCAGTGAATAAAACCTTTGTACAAAGCGACTTTTTAAACTGTTGTACGGCTGCTGATATAGCTGATCAAAGCTTTCCTGCCACTGTACGTGCACTGTACGTGCATTTGTGTTTCTGAAATATTCGGGTTCATTCATCGGCCAAAAGCCAGCACCGTCCAGGAAACATGGATACAAATTTGGTCTCAGCAAGAGGCATAGATCCTCATGAGCCCCCGCTGTCGCGGGGGCTCATGAGGATCTATGCCTCTTGCAGTTGGGTTTGTTCCTCGGCAGTGAAGGTGTTAAAAGTACGTAGAGGTTACCCAGGACGTGCCTACGCTGCAGGAATACTTTGACACGCCGATATCAGTAGGGGCCTAACCACATCTACATGTTGCTACCGGTACTGCGGTACCTGTGGCTGCATGTGCAAAAGGTTTAAAGGACTCTGTTGGCATGCGGATTTTATCAATCATTATTGACTTAAAAAATAGATAGTGTATTCTGCCCTCATTTGGCAGCAGACAGGAAGTCCATGTTAGTCACTCAAAAACGAAATTGTCATTTTATTTTTGCTGTCTTAAAAAAAAAAAAAAAAAAAAAAACAACCACAGCAACAAACATCTGACTTCTGCCTAACCCTTCTGTGTATGCTCGATGCAATTTTTTTAGTTTTCGGTTTATAAATCTCTTAGTAAATGGCACATATAGTCGTTTTGCTAATCTACAATCCTTTCTTCTTCACAATCTAAGTATCCTTTCGAAGAAGAAGAAGAAGATGAAGAAGAAGAAGAAGAAGAAGAAGAACAAATGAAGTCGAGTAAAGAATGTAACAAAGAGAAGTAATCAACAGTTATAGCAGAACGCACGGCGGCGCTATGGTGGCATTTTGATGCGTCGTCTGTCGGCCACACTCATGCATATTATGATTGTTGCGAAAACCATCACGTAGGAAACACTAGCTACTACTCGTGTTACAGAGGTGATGGGTTTGGCAACTCTCATCCCATCCCCATGTAGCAAAACGTCTTCGGGCCCACGACGGCTGCAATGGGTCCGCGCACTGGGTCAAAGCACATAGTCGGCCTCCCTTGCAGTCCCATCTGTTAAAATGCCTTAGCCTTACTCTGTCCTAGTCATCCCCTAATTTTTCAATCCCCTAAACAACACTACCGCCCACTTTTTGCGCATTTGCCATGCACAAAATAAAAAGAAACAATAATAATTTTTAAAAAGGACATCAGCCGTCTCATTTCCTGGCTATCAACATGGTTCTGTACCAACCCTACATCCAAGCGCAGCCAAAACTGGTACACACCTCAAATCCGCTTCAGTGCCAACTCAAACTAGGCCAAACCGGCAGAGTCTGCTGGTTAAGCCAAGAAATCAAAGCACCAAACATGTCTCTTCTCATCTATCAAGAGATTTTAATTCCAGCATACTGCCTCTGTACAAAATGCCAAAGAAGGCAGAAGATTAAAAACAAATACGGTCCTTGCACTGCCTCACCTACCACATTTGAATATGAACATGGCCTGTAGTGCGCGGGCCCACGGCGGGCGTCGGGGGCCGGAGGACCTTTACTTACTGGGTTGCTCAGTTGTGCGACTGTCTGCCCTTTCAATCTTTTAAAATTTCAGTACGACCGCACTAATCTGGAACCCTAGACTGTTTTCAAGCTGGACACCCAACTGAAATTGCTTATGTCCTTCGCATCGTGAATGTAGGCCAGATTTCGCCTCGTGAGATAGCTAGCGTCATTTGATCGGACCTATCGTATTACTTGACCCGAATTCTTGCCTTGCTTGTACGGTAGCCGCAAGTACACGTAAACTCGTTGGTATAGGCACACAACGATCATCCGTGAAGTGTTAGTACATGAACTAAAACAAAGACAGCAGCGTGCCTGGCCATGATGCTTTCCAGCCTCCACATAATAAAACAGGGGACAGTCTAGCCTCCTTAAAATCGAACATTACAATAAAAATTGTATGATGTTTTTCTTGTTTTCCATATAACAAATACAAACAAATCATATTTTAATATTTTTCCTCCCCCCCCCCCCCCCCATTTTTTTTTTTTTTATCAACAGTCCAGTCCAGCGACAGTCCAGCATCTTAAAAAGCGAACATAACGATACAAATCTTCTGATATTTTCTTTTTCAAAAATATTTCGTTTTCTAAATAACAAATACAAATGTAACACTTTAATTTATTTTCTTCCAAAATTATTTCACCTCCGAGATAAAAAAAAAAAAAAATGGGGAGGGGGGCAGGGGTACAAGGGATACTCTGCTCCCCCTCCCATTTTTCATTCTCCCCTCCTCCCCCCCCCACTCCCACCTCCCCCCACCCCCCACCCCCCTCCTCCACCCCACCCCTGGTACAAAATACGTCACTTTCGTTATTCTTTGCAGAAAACAAGATCACCTACAGATAATGTTTCGCTGCTTTCTAACAATTAACCCATTCAGCCGCGACGCACTCCAGCAGGAGATGGGTCAGCCATGATAATGCAAGGGTAGTGCCAGATTAGCTTGGCGCCTGTCGGCGCCAAGCTAGTCTGGCACTGCCCTTGAATTATCATGGTCGATCCATCTCCTGCAACAGGTGCATAGTCGTTAGATGACGAGTCTAAAATTTGGGAAATAGGGCCGTCGGGCTGAAGGAGTTAATAGTTGACTAAAACAAATTAATTCAGTAGTAAGCACATCTAGTCTAACTTTAGTGACAAGCAATACTTGGGGGGAGGGGGGCACGGGGGGGGGGCAGGGGGGGGGGAGGGGGAGGCGGGGGGGGGGGGGGGGAGGCTTCGCACAGGTCACTGTCCTAAGATTGCGTTGTGCGTTTCTGTAATAATGGATGTGCACTCCGTCAGGAGTGGACTGTTCTGTCCCTCGTCTATCCGCCATCACCAGTCCAGTCCCCTCTCCCAGACGGCAGCCCATGTCAAGGTTGCTTGCCAAACCCCATGATACAGGTCTAGTCCTCAGCCTAATCAACACGACACCACTGATATCTTGCCTAGTGCATGAGTCCTACCCAATGCGCAAAAGGCCACACTATCAGACAAACACGTACACACACACACACACAAACAGACACGCACGCGTACGCACGCACGCCCGCACTCACTCACTCACTCACTCACTCACTCACACACGCACGCACGCACGCGCACGCGCGCGCGCGCGCACACACACACACACACGCACACGGGTCACAGATCCCCCCCCCCCCCCTCTCGTTCATTTCCACTACTTACACTCCCACCCACCCCCTCCTCCCACCCCTTCCCCTAAATAAATAAATAAATAAATAAAATAAAATAAATAAATAAATAAATAAATGAACAGGAAAAACCGCCAGTACCATAAGAGCACACAACTCCAAACACTGATCCACAAGAGGCATAAATCCTGATGCGCCCTCCGCAAAGTGCTCATACAATTTACGTCCGCTGCTGGCTTGAATCGACTCTGTGTTGCTATAATGTAGAATGCGCAGTAAGCTTGCTTACACCTTGTTTATCACCGTGTAAACAATAAACAACAAAAAAAAGAACAATAATATGAAGGGGGAAAAACAAAACAAAACACAAACAGACAGACAAACCGTCTAGCCGCTGCAAGACAATAGGCTCATTGTTGCCTCGCAGGTGCGGCGTATCCCAAGACTTTATAAATTCTGTCCTCCGCCAACTAGTGTCACTTTGATAACCTCTGGTCCCGGTACGCAAAGGATCCTCGGGCAGACGTCGGCCAGCAGTCGGCCCGCGCACTGTCGTGCGCGGGCCAACTGCTGGCCGACGTCTGCCCGAGGGTCTTTAGCTTTCTGAGATCTGGAATGTCATTCACCCACGGTGGACCGTGACAGGCCTGACTGGGGTCAGACACTCTGTAGATTAGTTTGCCTATTTATTTATTTATTTATTTTTGGTTGTTGGAAGGCACCTGCACAATAATATAACTTCGCGATAAAATCGAATCCGGCTGTTTTCAAGGCCATTTAAAAAAAAATAATTGTTAAACCTCGGCTACAGAAAAGATCACGTGCCGCTAGTCTCTGTAAGTGCGCGCGAACGTAGGGTAGAGCGGGTCATTGTCGCAGTATTTTTGCCACATTTTGGTCATAATCTGCGTCAGTTAAATTCTATCACCTCTAGCTAAAGAAAAACAAAGGGCATTATGTGTGGGAGATAATTATTGTGTAAACGCAATTCGTGTGCAAGAGACTTTGATCTTTGAGCTTGATGTGGTTTAATCCATTTCATGCTGAGGCTGATTTTAGTTTACATTTGTTTTGTTGTCCTACGAAGGCTACATTACAGATTAGGAGATAGATCAACCATTTATGTTCAAGGGTGGTGCCAGAATAGCTTGGCGCCGCAGGCGCCAAGCTATTCTGGCACCACCCTTGAACTATCATAGTCGAATTAATTCAAGCAATATTGTATCCGAATGAAACGGGACAAAAACATATGGCACCACTCTTGAACTATCACAGTCAAATTAATTTCAAGCAATAGTGTATCCGAATGAAAAGGGATAAGAAGCCTGTGTTATTGATTTGGAGTGTTATGTGACTTATTTTTGTTTGCACATTTTCTTTTTAAGAACATTTATTTGCTGTTGTTGATTGTGTTGTTGTGGTGTGCTCTTTCTTTATGTTCGACGTGCTGACTGTGTAGTGTCTGCTGACTGTACGTACAATACAATACAATACAATACAATACAATACAATACAATACAATACAATACAATACAATACAATACAATACAACTCTATTGACTGTTCGAGTCAAAGCACGACCGAACCATGATTTGCCTTTTGGCTCGTCATAAAACAACAAGACAAGACACTGATAAACACTCTAAGATTATTTCATTAAAATTATCATTGCAGGAATCTATCACAAGCAATCTATTACAAGCAATTTAGCACAAGATGGGAGGTAATGTTATGTAGATCACACATTATATATCACGTCGCTATAATCAAGAGTTCAAAATCGAGACAGCAAGTGAAATAAAAGACTTCTTAACACTTTCGAGACGTGTCGCAACCGGATTCGCGGCTTCATGCCGCGAATCCGGTTGCGGCACGTCTTGAAAGAATTAAAAACATTCTTTTTGGTAGGTGGCATGTTGAATCGTCTGCCTGATGGTAGCATTTGAAACTGATCAAATATTGGGTGACGAGGATCACTGACAATGCTAGCAGCTTTCCTTCGGACAGCCCTATGGTACAGTAATGGGTACTGTCTTAGGCCAATGACGATACGTGATAGTCTGCCCTTGTTTTTCATACTGAGGTTGCCATATCAAGCAGTGATGTTAACTCACTCAGCCCGACGCACGTACTCGATTTCCCAAATTTTGGAGGCGTCATCTAACGACTATGCACCTATTGCAGGAGATGGATCGACTACCATGATAATTTAAGGGTAGTGCCAGATTAGCGGGGCGGAAAGCTACAGCACGCGCAAAAATCTGGAAAGACTCGAAAATATCCCTGATGCACTAACCTTTTTCGCATTACCATCTCCAGCCCGGCGCTAAACCCATAAGCAGAGTGACGTGACAGAGGCCACGCTGCTCTACTTTTGCATCCATTGTATTCTGATGTGTTTATGTAACCAAGCGAAGCGCTGAGATGTCGCAGCGTTTGAACCAGACTTCAATTAACCCCTTCAGTGCCACTGCACGTACACCGTACGTACATTTTGTGTTTAAGAAATCTTGGTTCATTCAGCGACCACAAGCCAACACCCCCTCTAAGAAACTTACTTACTTACTCCTGTCACCCCTACCCGGGTATAGGCCGTCAACGAGAGACCTCCAGCAACTCCTGTCCTGTGCTTCTCCTTCGATTCTACTCCAGGTGGTTCCCAGTCTCTTGATGTCTGCTTGGAGGTCTCGACGCCAGGAGTTTCTCGGCCTACCTCTTTTCCTCTTTCCCTGGGGGTTCCATGACAATGCCTGCCTAGTGATACTGGAAGCTGGCTTTCTCAGACTGTGACCGATCCATCCCCATCTTCTTCGCCCAATTTCATTCTCTGCTGTTATCTGCTCTGTTCTCTCCCAGAGTCTGACGTTGCTGATCTTCTCTGGCCAGTGGATTTTCAAAATTCTTCTAAGGCAACTGTTCATGAAGGTCTGTACTCTGTTGACTGTGGTTTTTGTCAATCTCCATGTCTCTGCTCCATATAGGAGAACTGCTTTTACATTGGAGTTGACCCTCTAAGAAACTTGGATACAAATTGGTCTCAGCAAGAGGCATAGATCCACATGAGCCCCCGCATGCGTGGGGGCTCATGAGGATCTATGTTTCTTGCAAGCTTGATCGTGTTTACTGACTTTTTTTCTCTCGGCAATGAAGTGGTTAAAGTAGAACTATTCTGACTGTGGAAAACACGTACCGAAAAACTGCTTCGTGCACGTTCATGGCGCCAGTACAGATATACGTTTATTTTAATTTCGAAACGGGATATTCTAATTTACATAATGCAATCAGAAATGAGCATGACGCTTATTTTCGGGCCGCGATAGAACCCATAAACGGACGTTTGCAAGAATGAGGCTTGACTAAAGCCTTGATACTAACCATTGGTTCTGATCAGTTGGCATAGATTTGTGGCAAAACTGATGTATACTGACTGTTCCTTTCGGGGTTTTAGGCGGATGGTTGCTTTGAATGCTGACAACTGTTCAGGAATCACAGTTCATCGCCTCGTATGATTTCCGCTCGTGACGTGGCCATCCGCCCTTGTGTTATTGTGTTGAGTTTGTGCGGTGGTTGCGCACGCGATGGCGCAGCGGTTGTCGCATTTAGGTAAACGCTCGGTGGTCAGGCCCCTATCATGCTTCTAACTTCTGCTCCGCCACCGTAGTGATCGTTATGTTGTGGCAGTGCAAGAAGACGCTCAGCAATGCGGAGATAGCGCAACCTTTATCACGACTGACGCTTGAACTGGCACAGCTTTGTAACGCATGGTCAGGAACCCCAGTAGCAAAGCGTCTGCGGGCCCACGACGGCCGCAGTGGGCCCCGCGCACTATCGTGCGCGGGCCGACTGCGGCCGTCGCGGGCCCACAGACGCTTTGCTTACTGGGAAGGTGAATGTAAAGGTATTTCTTAGCGACACGCCACCAACTCGTAAAACTGTCGCAGTATTTCGTTGCCATAGTTTGTAAGATGCACCCGTGGCAGACCGATGCGTTACCACCCGACATTGACCCTGCCAGTCTAACACCCACCCCTTTTCAAGGCTGCAACTGTTTTTTGCCTACATCATACCTGCTACACGTAATTACGTCGTCTGACCTACATCTTGTTTGACAACCAACACCCCATTGCACTGAGTCTGCAACAGGAACAAATTCTCATGAGCATTACCTTTTCATCTGCAAGAGGCATAGATCCTCATGAGCCTCGGCAGGCGCAGAGGCTCATGAAAATCTATGCCTCTTGTTGGTGCGGATTATCCCCCCCTCCCCACCACCTCCCACACCCCTTTTTAAACAGTAGCTGATCCCGGTCGTTTTATTGTGATTAAAAGTAAAGACCTTTTCCAACTCCCCCTTCCCCCCCCCCTCCACCCCCCCAGCCCCCCCCCCCCACCCCCAAATTTAAAAAAAAAAAGGAAAGAAGGAAAAGAAAAGATGAAAAGTAAAAGAAAAAAGAAACATGCTTGGATAGGGTATACCATACATATACAATATTCGAATATTAAATAATTTTGTTGTACTTTTCCTTTTAAGAAAATGGCATAGAGACAGACCAAAGTACGTGCGACGTGAGTTACATTTCATAACATTATGATTACATTAAGAACAGTTAAGACACCTCCAGCGCCACCAACAGACCGCCATATTCCGTCTAAGGACTGGTCACTGCCGACTGCGTGCACACTTGTACCACCTTGGACTGTCACACATTGCAGACTGCATGTGCGAAACTGGTTTACAGACCCAAGAGCATGTACTGCAGTCCTGTCCCCTGTACCAAGACGCCAGGATACAGCACTGGCCACATGGAGCGACGCTGTCAGAGGAACTCTGGGGCTCCATTCTAGACCTACGGAGTGCAGACCACGAACTTTATCTCAACAACCGGCAATCTTGACATCTGAGGCAGAAACTCGGGAACGCTGAAGAAGAAGAAGAAGATTACATTAAATAACATAGCGCTTATGTAATAACTATTTCCGTCAATATGGCATCATTGCCTCATTTACACACCTGTTTCTCTGACGGCGGAGGTCGTTGAGGCGTGTACACTGAGAATAATAATAATAATAATAAGCGCATTAAATAGGCGCTTTATCCCAATTGAAAATCGGCTCAAAGCGCCGCCGCGAACTGAACCCAACAAGCACGCTCACGTGAATCACGCGCATTCACTCACACACTGTACATAAACACAGAACATTCACGTGGTGCTAAGGGCAAGCTCAAGCGAGCTACTGAAGTTTTTGGAAATTCAAAATCGTTTGTATTTGAAATTTGATTAAGTGGGCTGAAGCTGATACCAAAGTGGAGGGGGAGGAAGAGCCGGAGTACCCGGAGAAAGAACCCCCGACGGTCCGCCCGAATTAACGGTGACACTTACTAGAGGAGAAAAATCCGACGCCGGAACCCGTAATCGAACCTCGCACCCTTAGCATTGGTGGCAGGCGCCTTAACCACTGCGCCACGGACCGCCCCCAATGTCTGTCCTTGGAATGTCCCGCCGTGTCACAATGGCTGAGCTATAAACAGCACAACCCCAGTAGCAAAACGTCCTCGGGCCCACAAAAGCCGCAGTGGGCCGGCGCACGGCAGTGCGCGGGCCCACTGCGGCCGTCTTGGGCCCGCAAACCTTTTCTTGCTGGGAACGCCCGATAATTTCTAGGTCGTCAGTGCTGCCGCACTTTCACACGTGTTGCGGATTTGACCTGTTTGTGTCCTGAACCCTGCCTCGTTTTCTGACGACAAAGTGCGTCTGCTCTTATTCTCGAGTCTGCCGACGGACTACAGGAGATGGATCAACCGTGATAATTCAAGGGTAGTGGTAGATTAGCTTGGCGCCATTAGGCGCTAATCTGGCAGGCACTACCCTTGAATTATCATGGTTGACCCACCCTCCATGCGACTGTCACATAGTTTGTTACGTGACACTTCTAAAGTTTGGGATATAACGGCCCTCGGGGTTAATGGGTTAAGACCTGGATCTCAGTCGACCAGTTAACCCTCCTTTGTGTATGCAGCCACCGGTAATGTCAACAGTACCGTTGGCTGCACGCGCAAGGGGGGAGAGGGGGGGGGGGGTTAATGAATGCACTCTCGGCCATGGCAGCAGCGAGGAAGGCTTAGGCCCAGACCTACCCACAGTTAGTATCCGCATCAAATCCTTATCACAAACGACGTCCACTTGAACGCCAAGTCCCCCATTATAAAACTGAACTGTATAAAGCTTCATTCTTGACATCCACCACGGAACTTTGGAACAATTTACCCAATCACATCCAGCGTAGTCAAACCTTAACTCATTCTACCCCAACACCGAAATCCTTAAATGTTGCCGTTGTCCACTGAAGACTGCATTGCACTGCAGGACACAGATCGATCATGATAGTTCAAGTGTGATGCCAGAATAGCTTGGCGCCCTTAGGCGCCAAGCTGTTCTGGCATCACCCTTGAATTATCATGGTCGATCCTTATCTTCCTGTGGTGTGTCTGGGGTAGAATGAGTTAAGCAAATTTAAATCATTTCTAACACGGGACGATTGTGTCGTACCCCCATATTACTATTTAGGCTGTAGAATAACACAGATAATCAACTGTAAAATCAGACTAACATGAGCGACCTTAATTATGACATGGTTAATCGTCATTCTCATGCCTCATGTGCCTGCTCTTGTGGATCAGTTCCGACGGAAACCGCCGACCATTTCTTACTCCAGTGTAATAATTATGATGTAATAAGACGCTCAACAATACTTCCACTTCCACCAGCACACACATACATCTACTTCTTAATTAATGGAAGTAAAACCCTGCCATCCACAGTGAATAACAATATATTTTCAGCTGTACACGAATTTATTACAGCAGCAAAAATAATTTCATTGATTTATAATTAGGACTGCAGTAAATAAAGAAAATAAAAAGACCAGGTGAGGCACTTCTCTCTCTCTCTCTCTCTCTCTCTCTCTCTCTCTCTCTCTCTCTCTCTCTCTCTCTCTCTCTCTCTCTCTCTCTCTCTCTCTCTCTCTCTCTCTTCTTTATTCATCATTGAATCCATCTCAAATCTGGAGGTAAAATGCGAACTCTTTGCTGACGATTCAACGCTGCATACATCAGACAAACGTGAAACAACGCTAAATAATATTCTCCAGCAAAGTCTCGATGAAGTGTCAGATTGGTGTACGCAAAATCACATGCTAATCAGTACATCTAAAACCAAAAGCATGTTGATAACAACCCGCCAAAAGCTGCATACATCAGACAAACGTGAAACAACGCTAAATAATATCCTCCATCAAAGTCTCGATGAAGTGTCAGATTGGTGTACGCAAACTCGCATGCTAATCAGTACTTCTAAAACCAAAAGCATGTTGATAACAACTCGCCAAAAGCATCAGCTAAATCTTGCCCCACTGAAACTGTCACTTGGCAATAAACCTATCCAACAAGTATCCAAGCTCCGCCTGCTGGGAGTTGCAATTGACGACCAGCTCAACCTCATATCGACAGTTTGTGCAAAACCTTGTCCAGAAATGTATTTCTGCTCTCTAAACTTAGACATATTCTTAGTACAAAGTGCTGTGCATTGTTCTTCCACGCACACATTAAAAGCCACTGTGACTATGCGTCCTCTTTGTGGGACGAATGCAGTGAACTTCATAATAAAAAGATCAACTCAATGTATCGTCGTTCAGTTAAAATAATTATTCCAAAACCTATTTTCAAAGAACAAAAAATAGAATCCCTTGGCCTGCTTCCACTGAACGAACAACTCCAATTTAACAAATGCGTCCTCATGCACACAATATTTCGTTATCAAGCCCCACTGTCTTAGATGAGTATAATATTAATGCTAAGCACTAAGTTATTTCCCTTGCTTTTTGCATCGGTGGCAGTTACAAATTATCCAATGCCATTTTTTTTTCTCCTTTAAATAATTCACATATTGTGTTTGTTAATTTTTTTCCGTGATTTTGTTGTTGTTGTATGCTGTGTTTGTTTTCCTGGTATGTTCTGTTTTGTTTACAGGACAGATTGTAAGACAGGCATTGAGTTGCCTAATAGCTTTATCCTGAATAAAAGATTCATCATCATCATCATCATCATCTCTCTCTCTCTCTCTCTCTCTCTCTCTCTCTCTCTCTCTCTCTCTCTCTCTCTCTATCTCTCTCTCTCTCTCTGTCTCTCTCTGTCTCTCTCTCTTCCCACTATAATATTTGAAATTTTCTCCTCTATTTTCATTTTGAATTAATGTTATTTATTATCTAAGTTTGTGTATGTATATAATAGTATATATATATATATATATATATATATATATATATATATATATATATATATATATATATATATATATATATATATATATATATATATATATATATATATATATATATATATATATATATATATATATATAATGGTCAAATGGTCAACACCACACAAATAATGTAACAATACTTGGAGTCAGTACTTTGTTAATTTATTTAGTAACAATTTCATTCAAGTTTTGAGTAAATCAAGCAATTGTAACAAGAGCAGTAGAATGTTCACCCACCCCTCATTTGAAAAGTCACACAAGACTGATGCAGTCAGTAGTGAGTGTACCCACCGTTTGCAGCCAAGCATTCAATGTAGCGTTGACGCATGGAGTTCACCAGGGTTCGGAGAACATGTTGTGGGATCGCTTCCCACTCTTGATGCAGGAACTGAGTCAGCTGGGGGACGCCTTGAGGTTGGTGGTGGTTGCTGACTACACGTTGCAGAAGTGAGTCAGTTTGTCTCATGGTGTCATGACAACCATCTACAGTTGAACGTGGGCAAGACTGAGGAGATGGTAGTCGACTTTCGGAAGACTGGCAGTGGGCCAACTTCTGGGAGCCCACTCCCATCTCCTCAGCCCCTGGTGATTGACGGCACTTTTGTCACTCGCACAGATGTTTACAACTAACTAGGGACCTTGATTGATTCCCGGTTATCCTTCACCGACAACACAGACCTCATCTTTAAGAAAGCCCAAGGGAGACTCTATATGCTGTGCAAACTCCGTTCCTTTCATGTGAGCCCCAAAATCCTCAGGCAGTTCTACTGACCTCTGCTTTATAAAAGCCTTCTCACCTTCTCCTTTGTCTCATGGTTCGGCTCTCTGGGCGAGAAGAACTTGAGGAAGCTGAACAAGATAATCAGGCTTAGTGAGAAAATCGCTGGGGGCAGGTGGGAGAGCCTTGACGGCCTCTACAGGAAGAAAATGATACGCAAGGGCCCGAGGCTGGCAGCTGACACTTCCCACTGCCTTTCTAAGCACCTTCAAAAGCTCCCGTCTGGCCGTAGGTTAAAGGCTCCTCTTGTTAAAACCAAACGCTACAAGGGCAGCTTTGTACCCTCGGCCGTCTGTCTCCTAAATGAGGAGTGTGTTAACTAGCGTATCTCTCTCTCTCTCCTTGTTGACGCCGTCGAGGAACTTGCACCTCAGATGTCGCAGTGGCATCTTGCAAGTGGCAGACTTAATCTTATACCATTGACACTGTGGTCATGTGGTGGGTTGTGTGTGTGTGTGTGTGTGTGTGTGTGTGTGTGTGTGTGTGTGTGTGTGTGTGTGTGTGTGTGTGTGTTTTAACACCATTGTCATAATGTGTCTGAAACCGTACGCGCGTATGTGATCCCAACAAAAGAAAATTACACCACACCACACCACACCACACCAAACCACATCACACCACACCACACCACACCACAACACCAAACTACACTACACTACACTACACTACACTACACTACACTACACTACAATTACACTACACTACACACTACACACCCGGGTCTGCCCTGGGGGACTTGTGTGGGGTTAACTACTTTTAGTTCCCAGGGTCACCCTGGTCAACCCCACAGGGTGGGTTTTCCCTTCTATTCTGGGGCATGTGTTTCTATCTACCCTTGGTCCATTCACCTGTATTTTCTTTTTTTAAACTCTCCTACTGTCTGCATGTAGCTCTTGCTATTGGATGTGTGTTGCTAAATGGTCTTAGCTTTATTTAGCCTATTAGACCGGCTGGCGACATACATTCACTATTCTGTTTAGTTGGAAAAGAAAAGGGAAGACTGCCAGTGCTAATATTTTAGGAAGGTTACAAAGAAAAGTGCTATTACCAACCTACTATCCCTGACAGTGCTATTACCTACTTTTCTTTGTAACCTTCTGTCTTAGTTGGATTTTTTTCACAAGCAGTGCAGGCACGTCCTGAGATAGTCTTGTTGCTGTCGGGACGTTAAGCAATGTACAACCAACCAACCAACCACTACACTACACTACACTATAACACAACAATACAAAATACGTGATTAATTCCTCATGGCGAAATTCTCAGGCTGTCTGTATAACACGTGGCAAAGCACCTCCTCCCCCCCCCCCCCCCGCCCCACACCCCTCCACGAAAAAGTCCGCATAACAATGCAACACTCAATCATTCAACCTGGCCATAACATCAGTCACTTTATAAACGTTTTACCATGCAGGCCATTTTTCAGAAATTGCTGTTGATGAACACTCCGCATGGTCATGCACAAAAAACGAAAAAACAAACACAAAAAACCCACAAATCTGAACAATCATAAATTCAAAGCATAAAACCTCAGCCGTCCAACGAACACGGATACAAAATATAGTTACATATAACCTCATGAGCCCTCACTAATGCGGGGCCTCATGAGGTTCTATGCCTCTTACACCACGTGGCAAAGAACACACCCCAAAATTAATTTTAAAAAAAAATCCGCACAACAATGGAACACTCAATCATTCAACCACTCCCGCAGTCAACAATGCTGGCTCTAACAGCAGTCACATTTCAGGCGTCGCGACCACACTTTTCTATACGTATAGATGTGAATTACTTTACTTATAGCGAACTGCGGATAGAGAAATTGGGGTCACGTGGCGTTTTGTTACATCCAAAGTTCCTGATGGCTTAGGGTGGCTAAATTTGCTCGCTATTACATTCTTTATTTTTTTTTTAAAGGGTAGCAGGGGCGTGTATCCACGTACTCATTTACAATTATTTCATGAAACGGCGATGTAAGTTAACGAATAATAGTGGAATAAATCATCCCAGTACAGTTTTAAGATAACTACAATGAATATTGCGAGCCTGCCCAAACAACTAGAAATGCCTACTACACTCATTTAGAACAGGCTAGCTGAAAAAGCAGAGCTTGGCTGTTCAATTATGCGTGCAGAAAGCATCACCAGAACGATGACACTACTAAAGAAAATGTCATTTGGGTTCCTGCATGGCTTTTGAATATATCTCAGTGCTAACGACTGCAGAAGATTCTGAAGAACAAAATGTGAGGCTGCATTTAGTGCGACAGTGTATAATCAAAACCCGCGAGCGCAGATCAGTCTCAGTTTGACTGTTCGGTGCAAAACTGGCTGGCCTTTTCAAATCCGTGGCTGTTTGTAGCCCATCAAACATGCACTTGAAGAGAGACTATGTTGTCACAACACAAAAATACGAGTGCATACTGACGTACTTTAGACGATAATAACGACAGTTAGGAGAGCTTGGGCCAGATAGGCATTGTGTCTACGTGAAGGGCTGGGACCCTAGGGAACGTAAAGAAATCATTCCTGAAGCATTTTCATGGATTTGAAATCACAGTGCAAATGAGTGCTTTGACCTTAACTCATTGTGTCCCAGGTACAAAATACCCACATTCTGCACTTGTCCTCTCGGGACTGCATTACAATTCAGGAAACAGATCGACCATGATAGTTCATGGGTGGTGCCAGAATAGCTTGGCGCCTATAGGCGCCAAGCTATTCTGGCACCACCCATGAACTATCATGGTCGAGCCATATCTTGGTGTGGTGGGTCGGGACTGAATGAATTAAGAGGCGAGCAAGAACGCAACGATCATCCAGTGCCTGTGTCATGTAATGCAGAGACTCTTCATCCTTTGCACTTGTATAATGTCTGCTGTGCCGCGACTAGCAGCTGTTTGTTTCCTTGTGGCTGTTGGCAGCCCAGGTGGATTCCAGCAGCAAAGCGATATTGCTGTCCAGACATAAAAATGGTGAAACATTTTCCGGTTTAAAAAAAAATGGATACAATTGAACGTGGCGTTAACTCATTTCAGACGTGCCGCCTCCGGATACGCGGCTTATGCCGCGTATCCAGAAGCAGCACGTCTGGAATGAGTTGATCACTGAGGGCTCAGTGGATTACTTTAGCCACAGGGGCGCGGATCGAAGACCTTTCTGCCAAGAGTTTCGTGCTTCTGATTGGCTCCGAGCGTCAATTACATGTATTGACATTTAGAGCTAGTGAGGGGCACGAAACTCTTGGCATGAAATCTTCGATTCCCTTCCCCTGTGCTTTAACCCGTCAATGGCAAAGACAGTTTAGTCAACTACTTGCTCAAGTAAAGATCCTCAGGCCCGCCTCCTTACCCCAGTTGCAAAACGTCTTCGGGCTCACGATGGCCGCAGTGGGTCCGCGCACGGCTGTGCGCGGGCCCACTGCGGCCGTCGTGGGCCCGAGGGTCTGTCCGTCTAGTTTTTAGACTGGGCAGCACGATTTCTGAATGTTTTTTCACAAACATGACAATAAAGTTCTGTCTAACCTTTTCTTATCTTATCTTATCTTATCTTATCTTATCTAATCGCCACATGGAACAGGTTTTCCGCCCCTTTCCGTAACTGTCAAACGGCTCTCCTCGTTTAAATCACCTCTCAAAACACACCTCTACAACGCTGCATTTCTCTAGTCCATTTTCCCAGCCACGCACAATTCATCACCACTGTCACGTGTGTGTGTGAGTGTGAGTGTGTGTGTGTGTGTGTGTGTGTGTGTGTGTGCTTGTGCGTGCGCGCGTATGTGTGTGTATGTGTGCGTATGTTGTGTGTGTGTGTGTGTGTGTGTGTGTGTATGTGTGCGTATGTTGTGTATGTGTGCGTATGTTGTGTGTGTGTGTGTGTGTGTGTGTGTGTGTGTGTGTGTGTGTGTGTGTGTGTGCGTGTTAGCTGTTAGCCTTTCATTGTATCAGCGCTTAGAGCTACTTTTAGAATAAGCGCTTAACAAATCTCCTTTATTATCTTATCTTATCTTATCTCTCTTGCTTCGGTGCTTCGGTCTTGGATAACAATGCCAGAAACAAAACTTTCATCCACCCCTCCACACACACCCAACCTACCAACACACACACCTATCCACCCACCCACCCACACACCTATCCATCCACCTAAACACCTATCCATCCAACTCTCCCACCCACACCCTAACTTCCTGCACCCACGCTGTACAATTAAGTCTGGCTAGCAAGTAATTTATTCATGACCATGCTGGTCAGACGGCTTACAGTTCATCCAATGGCAATACTTATGAATATTTCTGTATTATTTCCGATCGACGTATTTTCTCACTGCTTCATTCATCAACTCCAGAACCACGCGCAGGTGTGAACAGGAAAAGTGTGTCAAATTTCTCTTTCTCTTTCAAGTGACGTCAAAATGATACACGCGAAGAAACACACAGACTTCCTGTCTCGAAGGAGTTCTGTGTTAAAATCTGATCATACACTATTGCAGAAACATCTTTTCGAAGATTCAAGACTCGTTGCCCTGTCATGAAGAAGAGGAGGAAGAAGAGAGAAGTGTAGAGAATACCCCTACTGCAAACAGCGGAATAATTGCGAAGAGTTCTTAATTCAACGCAGTTTCCTTCAACTTTGATTTGGAATCTGCACAAAGGTAATCCAGACTAAACACATGACTAGCAAACATGTAAAATGCAAAGAAACTTCCAACAAAAGAAAAAAACACGCTTAGAAAAGACAATTACAACATAATTAATTACCCCATTCAGCCCTGACGCACTACAGTTAGTTAGTTAGTTATTTGGGTTGAACGCCCAGCAGGCAACTAAGGCCATCTCACGGCGGCTGACGCACTACAGCATTAGATGGGTCGACCATGATAATTCAAAGACAGTGCCAGATTAGCTTGGCGCCTGTTGGCGCCAAGCTTAGCTGGCACTGCCCTTGAATTATCATGGTCGATCCATCTTCTGCAACTGGTGCATAGTCATTAGATGACGCCTCCAAAATTTGGGAAATACGGCCGTCGGGCTGAATGAGTTAAGTGTCGGGTTAAACCCCTGTTTTTCAAAATAGACGTACAAACGTGTAAAACAGGTGCTACTCATATTTCTCTTGGTGATCGTAAGTAGCAACTTTCGATCACCAAGGAAAACATAAGTAGTACATTGAAGAGTTGTTTGTAGGCCTGTGTCTGTTTCGAAAAAAAAGGTGTATTAATCCGACATATTAACACATTGTGTTGTAGTTTGTCTTTTCTAAGCGTGTTTCTTTCTGTGTCGGGATTTTCAGTGCAAAGACAGTTTTCCTCAGCTTGTACGGTCTTTCCCTGTGCTGACACAGTGACTAGGTTTTAGTGTCTCGACTTGTAACCCCTGTTAACCCCTTGACGACTTTTAACCCCTTTAACCCTTCTCGACTTTTAACCCCTTCTCATCTTTTAACCCTTTAACCCCTTCTCGACTTTAACCCTTCTCGACTTTTAACCCTTTCTCATCTTTTAACCCTTTAACTCCTTCTCGACTTTAACCCTTCTCGACTTTTAACCCCCTTTTAACCCCCTCTCGACTTTTAATCCCTTCTCGACTTTAACACCTTTAACCCTTCTCGACTTTTAACACCCTTTTAACCCCCTCTCGACTTTTAACCCCTTCTCGACTTTAACCCTTCTCGACTTTTAACCCCTTCTCGACTTTAACACTTTAACCCTTCTCGACTTTTAACCCCTTCTCGACTTTAACACTTTAACCATTCTCGACTTTTAACCCCTTCTCGACTTTAACACTTTAACCCTTCTCGACTTTTAACCCCTTCTCGACTTTTAACCCCTTTAACCCCTTCTCGACTTTTAACCCCTTCTCGACTTCCAACCCTTTAACCCCTTCTCGACTTTAACCCCTTCTCGACTTTAACCACTTCTCGACTTTTAACCCCTTTAACCCCTTCTCGACTTTAACCCTTTCTCGACTTTAACCTCTTCTCGACTTTTAACCCCTTCTCGACTTCCAACCCTTTAACCCCTTCTCGACTTTAACCCCTTCTCGACTTTAACCCCTTCTCGACTTTTAACCCCTTTTAACCCTTCCTCGACTTTTAACCCTTTTAACCCTTCCTCGACTTTTAACCCCTTGACTGCTACTGACGATACCGCTAAAGCAGTATCGTCAATAGCCGTCAAGGGGTTAACACTCTCGTGATTTGGACCATGGGACTTAAAATCTGTGCCGGATTTCGAACTTCACTACCTTATGGGAGGACCAAACCCATAGACTCTGCGTCACCGTTGGTCCAAATTAAGAACACAATTGATACAGTATAAAATGGATTAGCCCTGAGAGTTCAAGGGTCGTACTTGATTGGCTTGGCAATTTATGCCGTTATTTAGCAAAAGCCAGTTTGTCCGTTTTTGAGAAAGCGAGATTTTTTCATTGTAATACAATGAAAGTCGCGCTTTCAGTTCTATAAAAGAACCAAATCAGTATGTTCATTTTTTAAGGAAAGCGATATTTTTATTTTATGCAATGAAAATCTCGCTTTTGCACATAAAAAAAAAAAAAAAAAAAAAAGAAAAGCTGGTCTGTTTATTTTTGAGAAAAGCAAGATTTGTATTGTTTTACAAAGAAAACCTCGCTTTTCTTGAAATGGACACCCTGAATTTGCTAAAGGACCGCAGTTTTAGAATTTTACAACTGGACTGGCCGTGATAACCGAAGGCTTGTACATGATATGCTTAACTCATTCGAGACGTACCGCCTCCGGATACGCGGCTTATGCCATTACGCATAAATCTGAAGACACATTTCAGCCACCAGTTGTGTTTGTTATGCGTGGTCGACACACCTAATAAACTTCAACAGCAGTTAAAACAGCAGGGGGGAACTGGGTGGCTCGGTGGTAGAAAGTTCGACTTTCCGCGTCCGAAAGCTGGGGTCAAAATTTGTACAGGCGTCTTTTCGGTGCCCCGTCTTAAAAATCACCTTCGTGGTGGCCAAAAGACTTTAAGCCCTAAACATTTAACGTTTTTGGACACGCAGCAAAAGCACACGCGCAATCGCACTTATTTATTCTGTGCAGCCGTTAGCGCGTCAATCTATTTTTAGCTGTTTCTCGAACTGGATAGCGTTGCAATTCTAGAACGGCGTGGAGTAATTGTCAGCTTACTTGATATAAAGATGACGTGTGCTGAACTGGATTGTTCTGTGTCTAAATGAACCATAGATATACCTGCGTGTAGCATTTCGTAACCATCTGCTACAGAAGTGTATCTTTGAACATTTCGGTAGTGGGCCTTTATCGCCTCGAGACGATACAACCCTTTAGGCGCTAAGCTAACAAGGCACCACCGTGTAGATGCTGACGGCGACAGAGCTGTTCCCATCAGTGTGGCATCCTGAGTAAACAAGTTCTGAATTTCAACCCTCACACGGTCTAAAATAACGGCTAAGTCTCAGGTGCAGTTGCACTAACATCCGTAACGTGCTTTCCCTCGGTCAATAAATTCAGCTTCAGTTCAAATTACCGCGCAACGTAAAGGTTGTGTCTATAATGAGGTTGAGTTGACACACTGTGCGGTTTTGATTTCCACGTGAGATCCATATCCTGATGCCATGTTGTGGTAGACAGCAGGTCCATGATTTTTATGCCATGCACGCCATAACATTGCAACTGTGCCCGTGCCGGGCTGTGTGTGTGTGTGTGTGTGTGTGTGTGTGCGCGCGCGCGCGTGCGTGCGTGCGTGCGTGCGTGCGTGCGTGCGTGTGTGTGTGTGTGTGTGTGTGTGTGTGTGTGTGTGTGTGTGTGTGTGTGTGTGTGTGTGTGATGAAATCTACCTACTTTTAGTACAAGTTGTGACAATGGCTAGATGGGATGAAAAATAAATTTCACTTTTATGTCTATATATTGGGACAATAAAGTGTATTTGTATATTAAATATACGAACAAAATTAGGATACACAAAATTAACCCCTTTGTGCAAGCAGACACCGTTGTTGTCAAATAGTACGGGTGTCTGCACGCACAAGTGAGCTAAACAAGTGTTAACTCATTCTTCCCGCGACACACCACAGCAAGATATGGTTCGACCATGATATACTAATGGTCAAAACGTAAGGACCACCCCACTTTATTGTGTCATTGTTTATCGTCGCAAGTACGCTAATAAAATACATTGTTCTTACGATCTAAATGGGTTAAAAGTTGACCTGACAGTCCACGGTACAGGGAACAATAGACAACAATTCAGCATTTCCACGAACGTGTCAAATGCACGTGAAACATCGTCGGTTTTTCTGAAAAGCTGTGCGATATTGGCAAGCGTACCAAAGGCAGGCAGGTGGAAAAACTCGGTAAAGTCGTGATGCACGTACTAACGGGATCAGTCGTGAACACTGAGCACTTTTGTTTCGCTACAAATACCAACACAGTAGGGACATAATTATCACTTTCCTAACCATGCCACCACGACGAAGCCTAACGACAGTAGACCAAGGCCGGGCGCTAGCATGGCTGCGAATAGAATTTCCGGACGAGAAGTTGGGAGACGTTTTGGGGTGTCCCATTCAGTGACCCAGATGCTGCTGGCACGATTCCAAGAAACTGGAAGGGCAGAACGACGACCCTGCTCAGGATGCCCGCGCTGCACCAGCAGAAGGGAGGACAGATGCCTCTGGGTGGCGGCTCTGCGCGACCGAACTGTCACGTCAACCTCTCTGCGACGTCAACTGATGCAAGCTGCAAACGTTAACGTCAGCAGAAGCACAGTCTGCCGACGTATGCGCAAAATTGGTCTGGCTTCATGCAGAGCAGCTGTGAAAATACCCCTCACTCCAGCTCATCGCAGAGCCCGGGTTGCCTGGTGTCGTCAACATGTGAGGTGGAACAGACTCCAGTGAGCTCACTAGTCAGGTTCTGTTTACTGATCAGTCACGGTTCACTGTGTCCTTCAACGACAGCAGGGTGAGGGTCTGGAGACGCCAGGGACAGCGATTCACGGATGGATGCGTCCAAGAGGTGGATCGCTACGGAGGAGGCTCAGTCGTGGTCTGGGAAGGCTTCAGCAAGGAGGCACCCTGACTGGACTGCGTTGTCGGGACGAAATTGTGCAGCCCTTCATCCAGCCAGCTCTCCAAGCCATAGGCGACAATGCTGTTCTGCAGGATGACAACGCTCGACCTCATCGCGCCCGTGTGGTGGATGAGTACATTGAGCAACGGGCATCATGAGCATGGAGTGGCCAGCTGGTTCACCTGATCTGGCTCCCATCGAGCACCTTTGGGACGTGCTGGGGCAACGTGTAGACAGCAATCACCCCCCCCCCCCCCCACCTCAAGGCGTCCCCCAGCTGACTCAGTTTCTGCATGAAGAGTGGGAAGCGATCCCACAACATGTTCTCCGAACCCTGGTGAACTCCATGCGTCAACGCTACATTGAATGCTTGGCTGCAAACGGTGGGTACACTCACTACTGACTGGACCAGTCTTGTGTGACTTTTCAAATGAGGGGTGGGTGAACATTCTAAAGTACTGCTGTTGTTACAATTGCTTGATTTACTCAAAACTTAAATGAAATTGTTACTGAATAAATTAGCAAAGTACTGACTCCAAGTTTTGTTACATTATTTGTGTGGTGTTGTCGGTGCGTCTGCGACAAAAAGTAGCCCTTACGTTTTGACCATTAGTATAGTTCAAGGGTGGTGGCAGAATAACTTGGCGCCTATAGGCACCAAGCTATTCTGCCACCCTCCTTGAACTATCACTGATGTTGGATCTGTCTCCTGAATTGTAATGCAGTCCTCAGAGAATAACTCCAAAAGGCGGGTATTTTGTATCTAGAATATAATGTGTTTAAAAAAAAAATAGCCATCAGATTGAGAGCGCTTTTTAAACAGAAAATAACTCGCTTAAATACGCTTGCAAACTTCGAATGCAGACACGTACACCCACATTCGTACGCACACATTCACGATAAAGACATCGAGCGTGTGACTGCCCCTATCCCCTCCCCCATTTTAATAAACAGAATCGGCTCGCCTCGACTCCAACGTTTTTCTATGTTATTTTCACAGGAACACCAGCCGTGTTTTCGTTATATATACATGGTCCCTATTAAGCAAACGGTACATGGGCCGATATCGGCCGCAGTTGGCCGTGCGGGCCAACTCCCCGTGTACCTTTTGCGTACTGAAGCCTGCTTTTCTTGTCGCATGGGCCATTCATGTCAGTGACTGAGTGCGTCCGCACTTGGTGTGTATGGCGGCCGCTCTGTTCACAGCAGAATGTACGAATACATGTATCTCCTTCAACAGGCGGTCTGACCTAGGAAAGAGTGAAAATGGGACTCGCTGAGAGTACATTAAACTGCGGCGAAGAGTGCCCAACTGACAGGGATGCAACAAGAGTGATCAGCTATGCCAGGCCAAGAAAGGTATGCCAAAAATGTTATTACTCACTGCCGAGGAAAAAATAAATGGGATACATCTGCAAGAGACATAGATTCTCCTGAGCCCCCGCATACTGCGGGGGCTCAGGAGGATCTATGTCTCTTGCTGAGAAAAAAATTGAATCTATCTTACTTGGACGGGTTGTGGCTTTTAGTCGTATGAACAAATATTTCAGACTGAAATACAATAGATGTGTGCGTCTTGTGATGAGGTTAAACAAACACACTTAAAAATGATAATTAAAGTGGGGGTGGGGGGGGGGGGGGTGTGTTTAGTACCCTGTTTCCGATTTCGTTATTAAAAGAAGGTAGGTTGGTCGGGATTTTGCGTCGGCGTTTCGTACCTCGGGCACAGTCAGTTAAGAATCCGTTGTATCGGCGTATTTGAGCGATCGAAGTCCGCACTGGAGCAGATCGCTTTAGCACGTCAGTTACAACAGCCAGTCACCGTACACGGCCTATGATTACAATAGGTGTAACGTGGATTTGACACACAAACGGGCTTAGTCTGGTCAGTTCGGGGTTTAACGTCCACGGCACCGAAGTGATAATGGACGGCCCTGACGGGCGGGTTATGGGAGACAGAGAAATCTATTACCTATGGAGTACGACCTGAACACTGATCAATTCAGGCGCACTGCAACTGTGCCACTTCGAATTATCAGGACCTTTCAACGGACATGCTATGCAACAAGCCCGTCTTTTTTCCCCCATGATTGCGAGTCCAGCTACCGGGGCCGGGACGGGGACTCGAACCCACGACCCGGCGATTGGCCCTTCGTTCTCTTGCTCCAACGCTTAACCGCCTGAGCTATTTCGGACTCTATGGCTTAGTCTCCCTACAGACCTGTCTAACTAGGTCAGTATGCAAAATGTTATCCCATGTGACTTCAATGACTGACCAGAAAGCTAGGAGCTTTCCCGTGCTATTTTTTAACAAGAAACAAAATACGTCACTTTCCCCCGTGTTGTGCCAGAACGAAAAATATTTACTGGCCAAGTTTTCATATATCCCGTTTTACCGATTTTTGACGAACACTGTCAAGCCGGGAAAGCAGACTTGCTAAAAATTATCCCATCAGATCAAAGTGTACCTCATTACAAACTGTTTCATTGTTATTGTGATTATATTTCACACGTTCACTATAAATAACTTCATAGACATGTCATATTTAAACAAGATGGGATGAACCATAGCACACAAAGTCCCTTCTATATGAGAGCTGTCCTCGCTGACCTGATTCTAGCGTTGAAATATCTCCTATTGAAAAAGTCTCGCAGATCTGCCAATGCGTCAGTGAGCTCTATAAGGGGCGCAGGACATACGCGTCATTGGTTTGTCACACGTCATTTGTCATGACGTAAGTTTTATTTTTTTTATTTTATTTTTTTGTTGTAATTTTATATTTTACGTGATATGAGTTTCACTTTCGCTTCATAGGCTTGAGAAAATGGTGACAAAACTAGAATTTCACGGTACAGTTTCAGTCTTGCTATAATTTGTGTCAAAGCAGGTTGACTTTACCTCAGTAGTTGCATTTTTTACTAAGTACACGGGTCACTTGCATACTCTTCTGAAAGCGCGTCGATGTGTGTGTGCGTGTTAGTGCGTGCTCCAAACATCTCCAAGAGACATAGATCCTCATCCGCCCGGAGTGCGCATGAGGATCTATGCCTCCTGGAGATGCGCGCATGTTTGTGTGAAAGAGAGAGAGCGCGCGCGAGAGAGATTTGCGTCATTGTTAGAGTATTGTGTCAATGTCTGCGTGGTGACGGAGTGGAGTTGCTTCTTTTGCGTCACCGCCACTGTCTGACTTTCTCTAGAAGTTAAGTTTTTTTTACTGTTTTAATTTTTTTTTCTGAAAAGAATTAATCTTTATTAAAGAAGTTGAAAAGGTACAAAGCTGGCTAACGAACTCATCCAATGTCTTTCTCCAAACTAGCCCTATCGGGTCACATGCATGCACTTTTGAAAGCGCGACGATGTGTGTGTGTGTGTGTGTGTGTGTGTGTATGTGTGTGTGTGTGTGTGTGTGTGTGTGTGTGTGCGCGCGCGCGTGTTAGTGCGTGCATGCACGCGCGCTCCAAACATCTCCAAGAGACATAGATCCTCATGCGCTCTCCGTGCGCATCAGGATCTATGCCTCTTGGACATGCGCGCATGTCTGTGTGTGTGTGTGTGTGTGTGTGTGTGTGTGTGTGTGTGAGAGAGAGAGAGAGAGAGAGAGAGAGAGAGAGAGAAAGAGAGAGAGAGAGAGAGAGAGAGAGAGAGAGAGATGATGATGAATCTTTATTTATTCAGGATAAAGCTATTAGGCAACTCAATGCCTGTCTTACAAGCTGTCCTGTAAACAAACAACATAACAGGAAAATAAACAGAGCATGCAAATAATAACAATAATAATAATAAGAAGAAGAGGAAGAAAAACTACGAGAAAAAAACACACAAAAAAACAAAACATGATAGGTGAATTAATGAAATGAAAAAAAAAATGGTATTGGAGAATTAGTAACTGTGACCAACACAAAAAGCTAGGGAAATAAATGATTGCATAGCATTCATATTATACTCAGCCAAGACAGTGTCAAAGAATCAGCAGCATCAAGAGCATATAGCGACACCGACAAGACAAAGGATTATCAGTTTACAAATGTAAGGAGAAAGAGTAAATATTTGACGTTCACGTGTAATCAGCATTAATACTCTGATATGGCAAATTGTGAAGTTAGGCTGAATGGAAGTGCGTGTGCAAAGCACGTTTAAAATGGGTTTTACAGGAACATAATTTAATGTTCAAAGGCATAGAGTTCCAGACAAAACTACCCGATTATAGAAGGCTTGACTTGTAGAGATCTATCCTGGGTCGGGGTAAATGAAGCAAGCCATTTCTCGTGTGTAGCTGATGCCTAGGGCTGAAGTTAAATAGCGTGCACAGATATTCGGGGACTTGATAATGAAATATTTTGTGCATGAGGACGCATTTGTTAAATTTGAATTTGAGTTGATCCGTCAGTGGAAGCAGGCCAAGAGCTTTCATTTTTTCGTACGTGGAAGTAGGGTTTGGAATAATTATTTTAACTGAACGACGATATATATATATATATATATATATATATATATATATATATATATATATATATATATATATATATATATATATATATATATATATATATATATATATATATATATATATATATATATATAGAGAGAGAGAGAGAGAGAGAGAGAGAGAGAGAGAGAGAGAGAGAGAGAGAGAGAGGATTGCGTCATATTTAGAGTATTATGTCAATATATGCGTGGTGACGGAGTTGCCTCTTTTACGTCACCGACCGCCACTGTCTGACTTTGTCTAGAAGTCAAGTTTTTTTTTTCACTAAAGAAGTTGAAAAGATACTAGCTGGCTAACGAACCCATTAATGTCTTTCTTCAAACTAGCTATATTCAAAGATTCAAGCAAATAATTTATGACAAAAATTACGGACTCTTCTCTGGGTCAACCGATTTCCTATAAACGGTTGTTTATGACCTCAATAAGACATTCAATTACAATATGCTCAGAGGCTCTCTTAGCCACACCTTTAAGAAAGTATTTCGCCAAGTTTCAAGCTTGTGTGTACAGAAATATAGGAGATTCTCTCGTTTTCATACACACACACACACACACACACACACACACACACACACACACACACACACATACACACACACACACACACACACACACACATACATACATACATACGCTCACACGGCGCTTCTCGCCAAATGTACGTTCAGCAGCGAGGTTAGCGTAGATAGATAATTATGACGTAATTTTTATCTTGTTACTTCAATTTGAGAGATTTAGGCCTGCCCGCCTTTGACATCATGGATATGCTATTAAATTCGCCCCACCTCGACCTGTCCTAAAAGTCTCTTCAATAATAGAAGGGACTTAAAAAAAGATGCCGCGCATGGACTTTCGGGAACATATGCAATTACTGAGGTCAGCTTTCACCGACGTCATTTGTCGTTTAGTAAGCTGAGAAATGGCACGGCTATTTGGGAGCGAACAAAGTAGGCTAAAATTTGCTGAGTAATGGAGCAGTAAGGCAGTTTTCAGCTAGTCTTGATGACGACAGTATGAGCGCATGACTAGCTCTAAAAAAAACTATAAAAAAAAACACGTAAACTTGTAGTGAACCAAAAGAATTTCCATGATAATATAAAAACAACCCACGAGGTAAAGAGCGTGCCTAAACGGCCTATACAGGTAGTTATGATTTACAGGGGGTGGGGCGGGGGGGGGGGGGGGTATAATTTAAATTAGGCCACTGTTTCATTGAAGATAGTCGAGAGAGAAGTTTCCACGTCATACCGGGACCACGTCATAAGTTGTTCTATCGCAGATATAATCAAGTACTGACGTAGTTTCCATGACATTTGTGTGTTTCATACGTAAAAATAACTTCCGCAGCTCAGGAAGGCGCACGTAAGCACTGTTAACTATTCAGCCCCGGACTAAACACTACAACAGTGTTTGGCCGGATCGGCCATGAAAGTTCAAGGGTGGTACAGGAATAGCATGGCGCCTCTAGAGGCGCCAAGCTATTCCTACACCATTCTTGAACTATCATGGTCCGGTCCCTTGAACTATCATGGTCGATCTGTCTCCTAACCCGCACTAGTCGGCCGCTTCTGAGGAACTGACTTCCAACTTTGAGATTCGCGATCTTAGCGTGTGAACCGGCTGTGGGAGGTGGATCCTCATCGGCCATGAATCTTTGAAAGACGGATGCTCATAATAGTTATGACATAACTTTAGCCGTTACGTACTCTTTTTAATATACATTACCGCATTATGAATGGTGGCCCTGTTAAGACGAAGCCTCGCCGCGCACGTCGCAAATCTTTTCCTTACTCCGTCTGTGTGCGTCTCGAACAATGGGGCGGGCGTTCGCTGACCTTACGAAGGCTGTGATTGGACCACCAAAAAAAAAGAGGGGGGGGGGAGGGGGGCGAGGGGGAGGGGGGTTACGAATCATCATATCGCCCGCATAAATAAATCAGCTCGCTGAGCCAGCCAGCTGCCACTTACGCACGAGAGCTACATTTGTAAACGCAAGCGTAGTAGCGTAGTTTCAGAGTGCCGGAGTGACTAGCGAGGTGAGCTGAAGAGGGCAAGGTTCGTGACTTGACAGGAACACTCGGCCGGACAGCAGCTGACCGCCACAGACCTGAAGGATAAGCAGACAAAGGTACGGCCCAGGAGCCAGTTGCATGAGCGAGCTTAGTCCGGCGCCGGAAGCAAATGTACTTACTGGCCTGCCATTTTGGACGTTAAAAAACGAGGGCCGTCAAACCCCAAATTACAAGCCAGCACACAGTTAGAGAATTTGTGTGCTGGTTTGTGATTTTGGACCTTACGACGTCAGCCGTAAGGTCCAAAATCGCAAACCAGCACACTGTCTTTTTATCGCTTGTATCAGTGTAATTTTTTAACCTTACGACCTAGAGCCGTTAGGTCCAAAATCACAGACCAGACATAATTTATTTCGACCGCTTGCTGGTTAGCGTCTGTAGTGTGCCCGCAGAGTTATAACCCAATTAACCCTTTGGGTGTCGATGGCTATCGGGTTTTCGGCCGCTGCACAAAATAACGGTAAAATGCGCATTATCGTCAGTTCTTTAGCTGTCGGTAGTGTATTTTTTTTTTCAAGGTGATCTCTGCACACAAATAGAGGGAAAATGCGCATTATCGCTGATTGACTCTTTGGTTATAGTTAGCGCTTTTTTTTTTCTTCTTCTTTTTGTTTGTGTCAATGTGATTCAGTCCTGCACAGAAAGATGACGGTTACAATGCGACGCTTTGACGGTCGGTGGTGCTTTTTGTCTCGAGGTGATTCTTGCTTAAACTCATTGTACCTCAAGACCGAAATCCCCAAATTTTGCTGTTGTCCTCTGAAGACTGCATTGCAGTGCAGGACTCATATCGACATGACCATGATAGTTCAAGGGTGATGCCAGAATAGCTTGGCGCCAAGCTATTCTGGCATGACCCTTGAACTATCATGGTCGATCTTGATCTTGCTGTGGTGTGTCTGGGGTAGAATGAGTTAAAATAATGTCAAAATGTGAATGCTCTGGCTGTCGGTAGTGCATTTTGTCTCGAGGTGATTCCTGCACAAAATAACGTTATCATATTATGAATATTTTTTTTAAAAATGCATAAAATAACGGCAAAATGATTTTTTTTTCCTCAATTGGCTGTCTGTATCGCAAACGACAGCCAAAGGGTTAACCATGGCATGCATTGGTAAACAATTTCAGAATTTCAAATCAAATTTCAAATATAAACGATTTGAGTTTCCAAAAACTTCAGTAGCTCGCTTGAACTTGCCCTTATCACCACGTGAATGTTCTGTGTTTATGTACAGTGTGTGAGTGAATGCGCGTGATGCACGTGAGCATGTTAGTTGGGTTCAGTTCGGGGCGGCGCTTTGAGCCGAGTATTCAATTGGATAAAGCGCCTATTTAATGCGCCGATTTATTTGATTTATTATTATTTCGCCGTTATTCGTTATCCTCTCTTAACCCTTTTTTGCTTGACTCTGACATAAATTTGACTCGTAGTTCAAGGGTGGTGCCAGAATAGGCGCCAAGCTATCTCGGGCACCACCCTTGAACTAAAATGGTGGGTCTATCTCCCAAGATGCAACACAGCCTTCATGGGACAATAAGCAAAATTAAAAATTCAGCCTCAATATGTAATGGGTGAACTCATTCGCGGCAAGAGGCTTCCGGATGCGGCTGGCCGCGAATGAGTTAATCATCGCGTTTGCACGCGCATGCCACTGTAGTGAGCAAACTCCCTGGCAAGTTTTCGTCGTTCGTTTCAGTCAGTCCCGGCTAAATATACTCTCTGTCAAAAAACCGGAATTACACCGCGTGGATGAACAGTCTCGTAACGGATTTCCTACTCGTGCAATGTAAGGTCAGAGAGAACAAAACTTCAAGAAGCGCATACAAACTGCAATTGCGCAGCTACAAACTGCAGCAGTGCAGTGGTAGAAGACAGTAGTCTTACTATACTGGGGGCAGTTGCATGAGCGAGCTTAGGCCTGCTCCAGCCACTAAGAAAGGTGCGCCGCTATAGCGGCGCACCTTGCTTAGTGGCTGGTGCAGGACTAAACTCTCTCACGCAACTGGCCCCAGTTTCTGATCCGTCATTATAACTGCTTACATAGTATGAATGTGGTTCTTGGAGTGTGGATTATGTGACGTGACATGTGTTGATGTCTAGTTTGTATGTCCCAATGTATTTAGTTGTGAATTTTGTTTGTATGTATATATATATTTACTGTATATGTTGACATTGTAAAGCGCTTAGTGAATTGGAAAAGCGCTATATAAATGCACATTATTATTATTATTATTGTTAAAAAAATTTCGAACTGTATAGGTCGTTCGACATTGCAGCGCACAACGTTTTTCGCAAATGTCTCCGCAAAGAAACACTTTTCTGTACCAATCTTAGGAACAACTAATCATTCAGTGACAGTTGACCGAATATGACTTACTTTATGACTTACTTTTAATAAACTCGAGCAATGTGTAAATTTTCCTGTACAGTCGTAAAAAATCTGACTATTTTCTACAAATGACTTGATTTTACGTCCCTAAATGTGCCCCAGATATACTAAGCCCAGTATACGAAAGATCCATTATCGCGTGAATTGACCACGATTTCAAATCTGAAATAGCGCAGGCAACCACGACGGTCTGCATGTTTGACCTCGGATATTGAGATCTGCCGGGCATCAATCACTTATTAGGCTATTGAAAATGGCTTGTTCTCCCCACCCCCCCACCCCTATCCCCCACCCCCCCCCACCCCCCCTTCTCCCCCCCCAAAAAAAATAAATAAATAAATAAAAAATATAAAAATTGTTACGACTATACAGCAAAATCGACAAACCATAGGAGTTCAGTAAAACATATCCCATATTAGGTCAACTGGCACTAAATGATATTTGTTCTTAAAGTGGGACAGAAAAGTGCTTCTTTGCGGACATATTTGCAGGGGGAAAAACCTCGTGCGATCCGATGTCGTCAAACGGCCTATTTTTATACCACATCCACATGCGACCCCGCCCTAAGGCTAAAAATTCACATCAGTCTTTGTGAAGACAGCGCAGAACATACTAGACTGTGATTGACCCGAATAGTTCAAGGGTGGTGAGAGAAAAGCTTGGCGCCTACAGGCGCCAAGCTGTTCTGGCACCACCCTTGAACTATTCGGTCGACCCGTCTCCTGTTGCAGTGTTTCAAGGCTGAAGGGATTATCGCCGGCCTTGATCAGTCCTTGACTAAGGTTTCTCAGTCAACGTTGCGAAAGGCCAGTCGGTCCGTCGAGTCTTTACTACGGTCCGCGTGTACTACTGCTTGGTACGCGAGCACTGGTCAGTTTTAAGTATACATGCACTGGCCTACTTGGTCAGTTCTAGGTCGGGCCTAAGCAAACACTGAAAGGAGACAGAAAACCGGTAGGGTGGGGGGTCGGCCGATTGCCGCGACTGAGTCACAAATCGGCAGCGATCGAGGAGTACTGCCGGCTTACTTTGAAGGCCCACTACCGCCGTAACTGTTCAAAGATACACTTCTGTAAAAAAAACAACAACAACACACACAAAAAAAAAAAAACGCTTACGAAACGCTACATACAGGTCTAGCTATGGTTCATTTAGATACAGGACAATCCCGTTCAGCACACGTCGTCTTAATATCAAGTAACCTGACACTGACTCCACTCCGTTCTAAAAATACAGTGCTATCAGTACGAGAAACAGCTAAAAATAGTTTGAGTTTTGAAACGCTAACGGCTGCACAGAATAAACAAGTGCGATTACGCGTGTGCTTTTGCCGCGTGTCCAAACTGCTGTTAAAGTTCATTAGGTGCGTCGACAAGACATGACAAACACAAACATAGGGACTCGATGACAGTAGCTTTGACTAACTTTGTCTTGAGCTTAGTATAGGCGCTGGCGCGCACGCCGTGGCGCAGTGGATTTGCACTGATTAGTCAAAGCTGCAGTCAACGAGTCCCTATGAACACAAATGGTGCCAAAACGTGTCTTCAGATTTATGAGCAATGGTACTTTAAACACGAGAGACTTTGCCGCATGCGAGTACGCGGCACAAAGCCGACTGTCTCGCGGTCTTCTATAGTGGGGTTTACGTTTGCGCCATACGACCACCAAGTACAACGAACGAGAGCGAGGTCAGGACGGAGAACCTCAGTGTGTGTACCAGAATCATAGACAACACTCCGAACATCTCCATCTCCTCCGGGCTTATGAGGATCTATGCCTCTTGGAGATGTTGGTTCGGAGATGCCGGCCGCAGTGCTCAGTCATGAGGGTTAATGACTCTACTGAAGAGATGTTGGGAAAGTTGTCTGTGCTTCCGGTACACTGACACTGGGCTCCCGTCCTGTTGACCCCTACCATACTGAGGCTAAAAGCTTCAAATCTGTACACTGCCATACGCAAGCTACATTATAGTACTTACAGATAAGGATATAGACCAATGGCTTTAGTTCAAGGGTAGTGCCAGAATAGCGTGGCGCCTAGAGGCGCCACGCTATTCTGGCACCACCCTTGAACTATTTTAGTCAAACTTATTTCACACACTGGTGTATTCCGAATGATAAGGGTTAAGACGGGAACAAAATTCGGTGAGCAGTTACGGTCCTCGGGCCTTCGTTGTCGTTAGATGGCCGTGCTCGGCATTGTGATTTTAAACTCAGACCGAACATTTTTGAGTGTGCGTTATTTGACCATTACGCAAAAATTTGAGGACACATTTCAGCACCATTTGTGTTTGTTGTGCCTTGTCGACACACCTAATGCACTTTGACAGCAGTTTGGACACGCAGCAAAAGCTCACGCGTAATCGCACTTATTTCTTCTGCGCTGCCGTTAGCGTGTCAGTCTATTTTTAACCGTTTGTCGTACTGAGAAAGCTGTATTTATAGAACGGAGTGGAGTCGTCGTTAAATTATTTGATATTAAGACGACGTGTGCTGAAGTGAATTCTCCTGTATCTAAATGAACCATAACTAGACCTGTGTGTAGTTTCGAAACCATCTGTTACAGATGTGTATCTTTGAACAGTTCAGTACGGCGGTAGTGGGCCTTCAAAGTGCAATAGGCTGTCACGAAAAGCTGACAAATTGTCCTCTTTGTGGTACCATTAGGCCTAACTAGAGTAACTTACAAGCTTTCCGTAGATATTTCCATTATTTCATTGTCTGAATCAGAGCCTTTCTAAATGGTGACAATCCAGGAAGTAAGCATTTCGAAAACAGGGGATTTGAATACAGGTTCTTTATTTGTTTAGCGTAAACTGTTATTTTTTCCCGCTTTGTGGCAAAAGCCAGCATGTCCTTTTTTGAGAAAAGTGAGATTTTCATTGCATAATAATGAAAATATCGCATTGGATAAAAAAAATGGACATGCTGTTTTTTTGCCAAATAACGGCAGTATTATCATTTTTTGGCTCACGTGCGAAGCAAAAATGAATCTATGTTCTGGGCCTGTGGTCGTCCGTCCGTCGTCCGTCCGCCGTCGCCCGTCGTCCGTGATAAACTTTAACGTTGGCATTTTTCTCGGAGACTATTCAAGCCACAGTCTTCAAACTTGGCCTAAGGATACTTTGTGACAAGACCTTTTTAAACATACCAATCTGAGTGACCTCTCACAAAGGTCAAGGTCACAGGGGATGAGGCAATAGGGTAAAAAATAGCTATATTTTGACCTAATTTATTTTTTCTCAAATACTATTCACAACTTCAAACCCAAACTTGGTACAAAGATACCTAATGGTAAGACCTTTTTATGCATACTAATGTGGTTGATCCCTCGGAAAGGTCAAGGCTCACAAGAGCTCAGGAAATAGGTCAAAAATAGCCATATTTTGACAAAAGATGTTTTTTTTTTTATCAAATACTTTTCACAACTTCAAACCCAAATTTGGTACAGAGATACATGATGGTAAGACCTATCTATGTATATCAATTTGGATGAGCCCTCGGAAAGTTCAAAGGTCGCAAGAGCTCCGGAAACGGTCCAGAATAGCCATATTTTGACAAAAGATTTTTTTTTTTCTCAAATACTATTTACAACTTCAAACCCAAACCTGCTAGCTACAGAGATACCTGATTGGAAGACCTTTCTGTGAATACTAATTTGGTTGATCCCTCTGAAAGGTCAAGGGTCACAATAGCTCAGGAAATAGGTTTAAAAAAAAGCCATATTGTGACAAAAGATGTTTGTTCTCAAATACTATTCACAACTTGACAGATGTGTGAAAAATGCTTACATTTTCAGAAAACATGGATTTTGCTTTTGCAAAAGCCAGCCCTTTAATTAATGTCACAAAGTTAGTTAGTTATTTGGATTTAACGCCGAGCAGACAACTAAGGCCATCTCACGGCGGGTTAATGTCACAAAGGTTACACATATGTAAATAGGTCATACACGTGAGCCATAATGGCTTTGCCTTTTTTGTCTTGTTATTATATTTTTATTTTTTAAAAAATCACAAATGGTCATATGGCTGAGCGTTAAAGTTATAGCCGTGCGCAGGCCTCATAGAAAAATTGCTGCCAATCAGGCACTGCCCTTGGAGGATCAAGGTCTATCAACCTCTCATGTGTCTGCCAGTGTGTCCAATATTTGTAGTACATCTGATATCCAGTGAGCAAAGGCCATCGGACCGACATCGTTGGCCCGCACACGGCTGTGAGTGGCCAACGACGGCCGACATCGGCCCGATGGCCCTTTGCGCATTATCGGGGGGGGGGGGGGGGGGGGGGGGGGTGAGAGGATCAAATTTATTATCTATATAGGTAACGACCCACGCTTTCTGTTCCCCAAGATACAACCAGGATATAGGCAGATAGAGGTCGCACGAACCAAAATACTAACTCCCCGGCGTCCTTTAACTCTTTCGAGACGTGTCGCATCCGGATTCGCGACCTTAGGCGACACGTCTCTAAAGTTAACTTTTCAGCCCTGACACACCACAGCAAGACATGAATCGAGCACGATAGTTCAAGGGTGGTGCCAGAATAGCTCGGCGCCCATGGGCGCCAAGCTATTCTGGCACCACCCTTGAAATATCATGCTGGATCTGTCTCTAGAATTGTAATAGTCCTTCAGAGGGCACCTTCCAAATTTGGGGATTTCGGTCCTCGGGCAGAATGTGTTAAACAAATCTCAATAGATATGCTGATAAGCACGGTGGATAACCGAGAGGTACGATGCATTTACGATGTATTCTGCAGTGATAGGCCTATAACGCATGAGACAGAAGCTTCGTATCTCTTACTTTTGGACACTTTGTACCGTATGTTTTAATTTCTTTGTACTACTCTTACCTTTTAATTTTTTTTTCATTACACTTCTAGTATATGCATATAATTATAATGACACAATAAACAGAGAGAGAGAGAGAGAGAGAGAGAGAGAGAGAGAGAGAGAGAGAGAGAGAGAGAGAGAGAGAGAGAGAGAGAGAGAGATAGAGAGAGAGAGAGAGAGATCGTATCTAAATTATTCATGGACTGCCTTACATTTGGTAGTTAATATGTCCTCTGTGCAATAAGCACACGTTAAGGGAGATGGATTGACCATGGTAGTGAATGGGTAGCACCAGATTAGCTTGGCGCCTTCCAAAGCTAATCTGGTGCTGCCCTTGAACTATCATGCTCAATCTATCACCGCGCTGAAGTGGGCCGTCAAGGCTAAATTATATTGAATATGATTGTAATCTTCAGAACATCAGTACCGCAGGCAGGCTTCTAAACGATTTCTAATAATGTACGATTGCATTGGCGTGTCTCTGTCTGTCACACTCAGTGTGACTAACACAGACCAGGAAAATAGACCCGAGGTTCCCGGAATTCCCAGCCCTGCATGCGTCACACACAATTGGCGCGAAACCTCTTACCTGTAGCTAATGACTTACAGGTGAGGATCACACAGTTAATCTTATCAGGTTAATAATAATAATAATAATGAGTACTTGTATAGCGCCTAACCTCAGATTAGAGCTCTAGGCGCTTAACAAAAACTAATGTACAAAATAACTAATTACAAAAATGCAATTTACAAAAAGTACAAAAACCAAAATACAGGTTGAGGGTATTTCCAGACAAATTGCTATGTCTCTCTTCTATTTTATCTAATGAGTGGAGGCGAGGGTGTTGTAACAATATTGATTCCGATTTTTCCCTCTTTACTCTTTGCCTGTCGGTAGCGGTTATGGTCGCGATGATTCGTGCAGGAGTCATCGCGACAAAAACCGCTACCGACACCCGAAGGTTTAAAATGAACGCACTGGAGGATCTCGCCACGACCAGGCGCACCGGGTGAGGGGGTGGGGGGGGGGGGGGAGGGGGGGGGAGGGGGGGGGGGTGGGGGGTGGGGATATAATTATGAGATATTACCAACAGATAGACAAAATAGACAAGTGTTATTATGAGTGTGTGATGGTCTGTGATTTAAGACATGTATATCCAATTGAAACACACCAATTACACTCCATTTATATCACTCTGGAAATTCTGAAGTCCTATAATTATGTAGTGCGTGGGAACGGCATAAACCTGTGACGCCATTTGCAGGTTACCATCAACACCAAACTTTTTCCTGGTGTACTTAATTGTCACAACTAGGTAGCTCAGTAAAAAAAAAAAAAAAAAGAAAAAAAAAGAAAAAACACTGCAAAATAATATGGTAGGATGTGCGACGCCAAACTAGGATGCCGAAAGAAAATAAAAACAAAAAGTGGTTTAATGGTAACATACAGAAATAATACCCATAATTATTTAATTTAATAAATAAACCCTGCCATTGGAATGCTGCCATGGTAGGCATGAATCATGCCAAGAGTCACAGCATTTGTGGATAAATTAACCAATCGTCCGTATATTTCTTTCAAAGATGTTAAATATTCACAAGGCAGACTTTGTTTATAAAAAAAAAAAAAAAAAAAAAAAAAATGTATTGTGAGGGAAAGAGAAGTTCAACATTACACACATAAATAAAGCAAAATACAGTCAATTTTCTGAATTTTACTACCAAAGAGCACCACACAACTCAAGGACATTTTACAAAGCAAATTTCTATGCGGAACATTCATGCTTCGTAATAGAAATGTCCACGGCGATCACATCGAGGCTCTGGTAGGACCCTCTGAATCTTCTTTAAAAAAAAACCCACACAAAACAACAACAACAACAACTATGGATTCATCTGGGATGCCTGGATATGCAAAGAAATCGCCGTGTTTAGGAAGCTGACTTGAGCCGCCTTCTCTTCAGTTTTGACGTCCTTGATCTGAAAACAGAAATGAGTGACGTAGAAATATCTTGACCGTAATCAACAGAATTCAATGGAATTGAACATTTAAAAGAAACTCAAACCGATGTCACACATAGTGCAAGTGACCAAAATCAATCAAATCGGAAACTTTGGAAATTGCGTTTGAACTATTTGAAGCTGAACTTAAACATCTACTAAGGCTGAGCCGTTAAAAAAAAAATAATAATAATAATTTTTAAAAAAATGCGAGAAGGGTAAAGATTTCTCACTATGATCGTCCAGAACAATGAAATTTACAACAACAACAAATCTGAAAATCAGTAACCTGCAGCCAATGCTACACGAACCGGAAGTAACCCGCTGCATGCGTGCGACGCTGAGTCATCGTGTCCGAGTGACGCAAGTTACCTAAAATAACGTTTCGATTAATATTTGTCAAAACAAACGATGAAATGCTGTATCCTCAGTAATATGACACAAAATGTGTTTATCAAAGCCGAATGGAAAAGAAACACAACTTCAGTTTATCACAATAAAGTCGAACACATCATTTTAAAGTAACCTACACAACACGTGACAAGACTGAAAACTAGAGCACAGATCACTGAAGTCCCATTGAATTATCAACGAACTGTAATCAATTTCTTTCCCTTAATCGCATGAATTAGTCATTTATCAAAGTTTAGTAACTCACCTTAGCCCAAGATAATGCAGAAAACAGCCAATTTGAAACGATTTTTAGAGCAAGTCGGAAACGTTTGGTCAGAAGTAACTTGCAAATGGCGCGTAAATAAGTGGACACGTCACAGTTTTGCGGCCTCAACGAACGCAAAACTGAAACTTCTGCCGCAAAGCGTCATCAATGTTTTGATGTGTGATACACAAACCACTGGCGTTGTGCTGACGTTTGAAAAATGCCGTCCTTGCAAGAAATAGTCGACTTGCGGTAGCCTGCGTCACGAATGTGACGCGACACTCTAAAATAACCTCTTGCGAGACATAAAACGGTTTTATTAGCTTCTACTTCTTTAAAGCAACTTATTTTAGACTCACAAGTAATAAACAATGCAAACATGCTGGCTTGGATGGTGTCCTTGCAAGAAATAGTCGAAAGAAAACGTACGGTAACCTGCGTCACGGATGTGACGCGACACTCTAAAATAAGCTATTGAGAAACATAGAATTGTTTTATTAGCTTCTACTTCTTGCAAGCAACTTATTTTAAACTCACAAGTAATAAACAATGCAAACATGCTGGCTTGGATGGTTTCTGTCGTCTGCCGCTCAAGATTCAACTTACGAACCCGTCTTTGTGACACTATTAGTATGCAGGTCACATTTTTTTCACAGAAGCGCTAATGCAACAACAGCAGATTGTTTTTAAACTTTATTTGTGGTTTCAGCTTTATTTACGTATAAGGAACGAACACATGGCATAATGTTTGCAGTTTGAAACACTAACTGACCAAAACATATCGTAAACAAAGTGACAGGTTGCCGTTCCAGTTTGGGGCAGCCATATTATGTGCTAAAATCGAAAACAATCAAGAATAAAGACCATTTATTGTGCACTAAATGCCTCCGGGTTGCTTTTGCTGATACTGTGATATTTGAAGCATACAACTGACAAACATCTCATTTTATTATGGCCTTTTCCCGATTTCCTGAAAATGTGTCAAGTTTACACTGACCCTCTACGGTCACTATTAGCAAAGAATGACTCGTATATTCTTCACGAGTGCATTCGACTTTTCACAGCTGTTCGCAAAAGAAACAAAAAGAGAACTATTCAAACATCTTTCTCATTATCTATACAGGTTGGGTGGGGGCGGTATATGAGATATTACCAACAGATAGACACGATAGACAAGTGTAATTATGAGTGTGTGCAGGTCTGTGGTTTAAGACCTTACGGCCTCTGGCTGTAAGGTCTTAAATCACAGACCAACACACACATATAACTCTAGTCGAAACCCCACTGCATATATTTTTCACGAGTGCATGCGACTTTTCACAACTGCTGTCAAAACCAGCAAAAAGAGAACTGTTCAAACAACATCTTTCTCATTATCTAAAAATCTGTGTGCTGGTTTGTGATTTTGGACCTTATGACTTAAGGTCCAAAATCATAGACAGCACGCATAATATATCATATTTTATCGACGACCTTCAATTTAACATAGAAATGGCTTCCGAAAGAACGGTGCGATTCAACTGCTTACCGGATGTTTACATGATGTACGGAAACAATTTAGCGGACTGTTTCTAGTCATGCGCAGAGATCTCTAACCGTCAGTATCGCCTGCTACAGTTTCCAATGTAAACATTCACTTTTACTCAGTTACTTTCAACTGTTTAGCGAAATTTAAAAAAAAATCACGTACCTTCACCGACTCGATCTTGTCTGTCTGTGCGGCGGTACATTTTTCAGTCGGATTATATATCGTGTTTTTCCCGTAGAGAAGAACCCCAGACATGGGACAAAAAAAAGCACGTTTAGAAAGTCAGTTACAACACGGTTCATTAGTATTTTTTTTCCGGTTCATATGTCGTAGAACCCAAAATGACTGCACTGACGTATCAGTGATGTGCCATATAAAAGATATGCAGAAAAAAGTTTATAAATATTTACATCGTTGGCAAGCAGCTTGAGGACTGAGATAGTGGCGGCTGACTGCACTGGATGGCTCGGTGAACAAAAGCAACAACAGGCAAACACCGTTCAGCCATTTTTGAGTCAAATAACTGTGGTGAAACTACACGGTTAACATCGGGGATAGAAATTGTCGCTTCCCGTTCCTAAAATGTTAGCGCCCAGGTAAGGGGCATCTACGCCATGTACCCTTTTGCCGGATGTGCCAAAAAGTTACTTCCCGTTGCAACTTCAACTGCATGTCAACGGCGTTTTCTCCGCGTACAGACCCCGCATCGTAATTTCCACAGTACCAAAATGACTTTTCAAGACATAACGGAAACAAAATTTTAGTAACTTTGGGGATAAAAATTTGACGTTAGTCACTCTTTAACTCTTTGTACCCCAAGACCGAAATCCCCAAATTTTGCCGTTGTCCTCTGAAGACAGCATTGCAGTGCAGGACACAGATCGACCATGATAGTTCAAGGGTGATGCCAGAATAGCTTGGTTGGTCTTGGGGCGCCAAGCTATTCTGGCATAAGCCGCGTATCCGCAGGCGGCACGTCTCGAATGAGTTAAAGCGATCTGCTCCATAGCAGGCTTTGATCGCCAAAATTCGTCGATGCAACGGGTTCTCAGTGTTGCCTTGTCTCAACTAAGACTCCTCTGCCCTTCTTTTCACAAACCATGTGAGTATGCAAACGTACCGGAGGTTTTCCACTGTCTTTTGAGCGTAACTGAAGGGAGGATCTCTCTTGTGTACAAAGGAGAAGCAGAGCAGAAAAGTCCTTCATTTTACGACATTCAAGCGTCTTCATGTTTGGTCAGCCCTTTTGTCCAGCATTGTTGTAAGAATACTAAAAACCTGTATCAATGGGATATTGCGATCTATTAACCCTCTACTGCCTGCGATAGGTCGCTTTAACCCATTCGGCCCTGACGCACTACAGCAGGAGATTATTTAGGCCGACTTAGGCCCTATAGCCTTTTGCGTCCTGGGGTTGTGGCAGGTCATGTCCAAAATCGCAGGCCGGCTCAGCCGGCCACACATTTTCCCGTTCTTTTGTTTACTCTTCAGGCGTGCGAGCTGCAGCAACCTTTGCGGCGGACACTGTATTTTGACCCCTGCGTCTTATCTTTACGTGACACTTGCCTCTTTCAATGTCTTAGCTGTATGTCATACCTAACAGCGCACCTTGAACTAGGTAAGGTCGTTTGCACAAAGTTGTTCGCAAATGTCTTCGCAAAGAACCACTTTTCTATAGCACACTTAGAACACATATCATTCAGTGCCAGCTGACCTAATAGGATTTACTTTCAAGAAACACGAACAATGTGTAGTTGTGATGTACAGTGGTATAAGGTTCAGAAAATGACTGATTTCACGTCCCTAAATGAGTGCCCCGGATATATTCAAAGAAGTGCCCAACGGAGAAAGAAACACGCTTAGAAAAGACGGGTACCCGTCTTTTCTAAGCGTGTTTCTTTCTCCGTTGGGTACTTCTTTGCATTTTACACGCTTGGCAGTCACCTTTTGGGTCTGGATTCCAGATATATTCAGCTAAGTAAGGAAGATTCATTTTCACATGAATGAGTAAGGTGGCCAAGCTTTCAAGCCTGAAACAGCGCAGGCCCTGTTACATGAAGTGTGCATGTTTGACCTCGATATTCAAATCTGCCGGAGTTATATATTATTGGGGTATTGAAAATTGCTTGTTGTTGTCTTTTCACCAATTCCGCGTTACAACTCAGCAAAATCGAAAAATTATAAGAGTTCAGTAAAAGAAACATTCCATAGTAGGTCAGTCAATTGCCACTAAATGATATTTGTTTTTAACTTATTCTGCCAGCGACACACCACAGCATGATATGACGAACATGATAGCTCAAGGGTGGTGGCACAATAGCTTGGCGCCTATAGGCGCCAAGCTATTTTGCCACCACCCTTGAACTATCATGGTGGGTTTTCTCCTGAATTGTAATGCAGTCCTCAGAGGATAATTCCCAAATATGGGTATTTCGTACCTCGGGTACAATGAGCTAAACTGGAACAGAAAAGTGTTTCTTTGCGGAGATAATTACTGATTTCAGAAACAACGTATGTGCGCTCTGATGTCCAGCGGCCTATACCAAAGGCACTCGTCATTGGTGTATTGATGCATGCAATGTAGTACGATGTTTCACAAGCTGCATGCCATAGCGAAAACCGGATGCTGGACTATTTACCAGAGGCACTCGTGAATGGTGTATTGATGCAATGTCCATGTAGTACGATTTCCATAAAGTGGCATTTAGCTCTAAGTGGACAAGACACCGTCATTCTAAGCTGGCAGTCGAAACATGGATGAGAGTTCATTTTGCTTGAATGGGTTTAATCCTGCGCCTGCCACTGCAGTGGAGCACCTTGCTTTGTGGCGCCAAGTAAGCTCTCGTGGTTTGAATATCCTGGATAAATTTCACATTTAGCTTATGTGCTACACTGTTTGTGCTAATGGTCGAAGCATAGCACATATATGACGCTTTTTTTTTAAATTGCCGAGATTCGTGTCCGTCGACTTTAAACTGCTCTAGTTACGATTTGGGTAGGTATTTTCACCCAAATTTGATATTAACGGAAGTACTGGCCAATGCCTGGCTGCATGAAATTAAAATTTGGCCAACGGTATTGTTATTTTTTTCTACCGTATTGAAAATGGTGCTGGTCGGAACACATTCCGGAGCATGCATATGATGTTTTTGGCGTGCGGGCAGAAATTCTGGCAAAGAAGTAACAAGATAAAAATGACGTCACGTCTAGCTACGCAAACCTTGCTAGAGAACCTCTTTTTGGCGCCAAAGCGCCGTGTGTGTGTGTGTGTGTGTGTGTGTGTGTGTGTGTGTGTGCTTGTGTTTGTGTTTGTGTGTGTGTGTGTGTGCACGCGCGCGCGCGCGCGCGTGTGTGTGTGTGTGTGTGTGTTTGTGTGTATGCGACAGCGACTAGAGCCCGCGTTTCAGGACGAACAAGCTTGGAATTGTATGATATTGTCCCTAAAAGAATAATCTCGGGGAGTATATTTAAATGGTTTGATTAAGATGCTCATTGGCGAGAAAATGGCCATTTCACAAAAAACCGATTGATCCACACTGGTCCGTAATTTTTCTTATTTTTTACTAGATATGTTGCATGTAGCTAGATAAAAAGGAAATATTGAATGAGTTTGTTAACCAGCATTGTACCTCTAGAACCTTTTAAGTGATAATTATATATATATATATATATATATATATATATATATATATATATATATATATATATATATATATATATATATATATATATATATATATATATATATATATATATATATATATATATATATATATATATACTTAAAATATGAAGAAAGGATCCACAAACACCACGTAGTTTAGAAGGAGTTAAACTTTTAATCTAAGCACAAATTTTCGCCCTCTCAGCGAGGGCTTCTTCAGGGGAATTCCCCTGAAGAAGCCCTCGCTGAGAGGGCGAAAATTTGTGCTTAGATTAAAAGTTTAACTCCTTCTAAACTACGTGGTGTTTGTGGATCCTTTCTTCATATTTTAAGTATTTCACTGCTGCTTGGATCCATATTTGGAGTGTGTGGTGCCAGCTTTCTTGGACTGGTTTTATTTATTCATATATATATATATATATATATATATATATATATATATATATATATATATATATATATATATATATATATATATATATATATATATATATATATATATATATATATATATATATATATATATATATATATTCACGTTTTTGGGGATTAAATTCACGAATTACAACTATCTTCTCATTTATACCCGCATGATTTTCATAAACAGTGTTTGCATAAGTCTGCGGTTTGTCCCGGCTTTTGGGTAGGATTAGGTCAAATTGTGACCTGTAAGCTCTAGGCGTGAAAATCAGCAAAAAAATTGCAAAGTTGATCCTCTGATACGTCAAATGTTAGTACTGCGATGAGTGATGTATAACTTCGAGGCGTCACTATGAACACAGCGTCGTGGGACTAATGATGATATGACGTGAAGCTTGAAGTGACGTCATTTCGCTGCTCGTGCTACTATTCTTCTTCACAATATCAATGCTACGCCAGACCACACAGCTTACGAATGGCGAGAATCGTCGTGTGTCCGTCTATATTTCCCCAGGAATCATGGATACGAGCATACACCGATGGATCAGCCACAGATGCAGTTCAGAATGGAAGGGCTGGGGTGTACATTCAGTACCCAAACGGAAAATGGCAGGCAGAGGCAGTATCAACAGGCCTTCACTGCATAAATTACAGAGCTGAGGTGGAAGCCCTGGTCCGTGCTGCAAACACCCTTAGTGGCACTGCAGACCCTGATGCCCAGATTGTCTTCCTGACTGATGCCATGTCTGTCCTTGAGGCAGCAACAGCAAGCAAACTGCCACATCTACAAGAGGCACTGCAAAACATCAAGCGCACCAGACTGGTGCTCAGTGGATCCCTTCACACTGTGGCATCTACGGCAATGAAGAAGCTGACAGAATGGCAAAAGTGGGCGCAGAGAAAGAACAAGACGAAAATGGAGTCAGCTTCACAGAGATGAAGACCATCATTAAGTCTGTGTACAGACCACCACAACGGCCCCTAGACAGTTACCATCAGCTGTCCAGACAAGAGCAGGTGACCATCTTCCGTCTGGGGACCGGGCACAACCGACTCAATTTCCACCTGCACAGACGCTTTCACCTCGTGCCATCTCCCCTGTGCCCTTGTGGAGAAGCAGAGCAGACCACAGAGCACATCCTCTAGGACTGTGGGAACCACCAGCTGCTGAGTGAGGAGATATGGCAGAAGCCCGCCACTCTACAAGAGAAACTGTACGGGCCTGTGGAGGTGCTACAGAAGACCACAGATTTCACTTTGAGAGACAAACTCCAAGTGTGACTGCGTTCGAGAAGACGAAGAAGAAGCCTAAAAATATGAACAACTCTGAATGTTCCTAAAAGATAAACGCATGTGAGCTCCAAACAATACGGTAGACTTTGGGATGAAATCCTCATCTTCTTGGTTTTTTTTTTCATCCAGCAGTCCCGCGGGCGACAGAACAAGAGGAAGACTCGCGGCAGAGGGTCGAGGCAAGAAAGCACAATGGAAAGCAGCAGCGAGAAGGTTCCCGACAGACAGCAGATGGGCTTCAGACTCCAGCGCTGGATACTCTGGTGGTTCTACACAACGGCAGCCATCTGCACCTACGACGCCTCGTTCATCGTGTTGCGGCCTCACTCTATGCCTGGGGGCAGCTTGTCTGCCGTTTGGGCACCATGTGAGTACCGCTTTGCGCTTACGATAGAAGCTGATCGCGGAAACCACAAGTTGACTCATTATTTTAGCCTCATCGAAGGACTACAGAAGGAGATAGATCAGCCATGATAATTCAAGGGTAGTGCCAGATTACGCTTGGCGCCTGTCGGCGCCAAGCTAATCTGGCACTACTCTTGAATTATCATGACTTATTCCAGCTTTCCTGCTAGCAGTTTTGACAGCCGGACATTGTGTTCCTGCTAGCAGTTTTGACAGCCGGACATTGTCCAACCCCCCCCCCCCCCCCAAGAAAAAACCCAAAAAAACAACCCCCCCCCCCCAAAAAAAAAAAAAAAACATTCCCCCTTCTCCCCCCCCTCCCCTCCCAAAAAAAATAAATAAAATTAAAAAAAATAAAAATAAAATAAAATAAAAAAATTAAAAGAACATTTCTCTGACAGATCTCTGGCAACCTGCCAAATAGCTACCGTAGTTTCAGTATAAGCACACCGAAACAAGGTAGTAACTCTGCTACTGCCTTAAGAGGGTCAAGGGGTCTCTGCCTGACTCAAAGGGTGGAGGCCCCAGGGGACGAGTTGCGTTGGTGGTGCGGGTAGTGGGGAACTCTTACAGCGCCTGCCCCAGGATCACCCTAGTCTAGGGCCTCTTGTCCTTTGTGAGGCACCCTCGTGTGAAATCCCTCCGGACTAGCATAGCATCCCTCTATCCCAAGAGCGCCCGTGCGTGGTCCCTGGCCACATCCTCTCCGAGGTGACCCCAAAAACTGGGCAGCACTAGCCCCCAGGCTAAACACGGCGGATCTAGAGGACAGAACCTCGAAAATAAATCATTGTCCTGCTGCCTTGCAGGCCTGGCCGCTTGGCTGCGGAAAGGCTAAGGGAGGAAAACCCTGACATCAAAGCCCCCGTGTCTCCGTGGAAGGTATCTGAGCCAGAGACTAGGACAAGGACATTCTGATATAAAACCTACGACCCGAGGACCTCGATGCCACCGTCCCAGCTTGCTAGGCCATGGCAGACGAACCAAGGGTTTAAAGGGTGGGGCCAGTACTGCGCACACTGCACTCCACCAAAAAGCTCCACCGCGCAGGCTATAGGAAACGCCCACAGACAATGACACCGACCTTTCCAAGTCCTGTAGCGATGGGCAAGGGGCGAAACGGCAGGTGATGTCACTGGAAGCCGCAGTCTCAAACCTGCATGCAGGCGGTTCAGGATATTGGTCGCCTGATGTTGACCTGGGGATGACAACGTCACTCGGCACACCCTGAACGAGCAAGCAGCCTTCTCTAGGGACAGCACTGCTTGCTCCACACGGAGAGGGGCCTAGAAAAGGTGGCCTAACCAAAGCTCATCCCCTCATAACCCCAGTTGGCTAGCCGCGGTCAACGGGCATCTTCTCTTGCGGTCAGAAAACAACAACAACAACAAAAAACAACGGATCCACTCCCATGACGACCACGACCGAACTCAACGTAACATGCTGGAACATCTGTACCAAGCTCGACACAGCAGACAGCGGACGCCCTGAACGTCGCTCCGCCCTCATTGCCCATGAATTGCGGAGGTTAAACATCGACATCGCCGCACTCAGCGAAGTACGCCTCCCGGAGGAAGGCAGCCTCCAAGAACTTGGCGCCGGCTACACCCTCTACTGGTCAGGCAGGCCTGCATCAGAAAGACGGCTCTCAGGAGTTGGCTTCATGGTCAAGACCCCCATTGCGTCTAAGCTGGAAAACCTACCAACGGGTCACTCCGACCGCATCATGTCCATGCGCCTCCCACTGAGACACCAGCAATACGTCACCCTTCTCAGTGAGTACTCCCCAACCCTCCTGGCAGAGCCTGCAGAAAAAGACGTTCTACTCTGACCTGCGCAGCCTCCAACAGAGCACCCCTGCAGACGACAAAGTCATCATCCTTGGCGACTTCAACGCCAGAGTAGGACAAGACTCTAAAGCCTGTAAAGGAGTCCTCGGCAAGCATGGCGTTGGGAACTGCAATGACAATGGCCGCCTACTGTTGGAGTTCTGTGCAGAGCAGCAACTTGTCATCACCAACACTACTTTCCAGCGAAAGGACAGTCGAAAGACCACCTGGATGCATCCTCGCTCCAAGCACTGGCACCTTATCGACTATGTCCTAGTGCGTCAGAGGGACTGCAGTGATGTCTTCCTCACCTTTGTGATGCCCAGCGCAGAATGTCACACTGACCACCGCCTTGTCCGCTGCAAACTCAGGCTCCGCCTCAAGCTGAAACCCAAGAAAGGCCCCCCCCCCCCCCCCACAAAGAGAAAGCTTGATGTTGCCAGCCTTCAGCGTGACAACAAGAAAGCTGCCTTTCGGACAGATTTACAGCGCATGCTCAAAGACACAGTTGATGTAACAGACTCCTCCTCCAAACACTTTGGGAACAACTGAAAACTGCTATTGTAAAATCGTCTGTGGAAGTCCTGGGCTTTGTTAGAAAGAGGAACAAAGACTGGTTTGACGAAAATGACGTAGAGATCCAGGAACTTCTAGCAAAAAAAAAAGAGCCGCCCACCAGGCCCACAAAGTCCCCTGCGAAGCGCTGATGGACAGGCACTCCTCACAGATAATACCTCCATCTTGAACCGGTGGTCGGAATACTTTCAGGACCTCTTCAGCGCTGAGCGCACTGTTCAAGAAACAGTCATCCTCCAAATCCCACACCTCCCACTAAAGGTTGAATTGGACGAACCGCCCACCGCTGAAGAGACCCTCACAGCCATCCACCTGCTCAAGAGTGGCAAAGCAGCAGGCATTGACGGAATCCCACCAGAGATCTGGAAACATGGAGGCCCAGCACTGCACAACAAGCTCCACGACCTCTTTCTATGCTGCTGGGAGAAAGGAACACTACAAAAGGGTCTCCGTGATGCAGTCATCATCACCCTGTACAAGAACAAAGGAGAGAAGTCTGCCTGCTCTAATTATCGTGGAATTACCCTGCTGTCCATTGCCAGGAAAATTCTCGCAAGGCTGCTCCTGAATCGGCTGGTACCTGCCATCGCTGAAGAGCACCTCCCAGAGGGCCAGTGTGGCTTCAGAGCCAACAGGAGTACCACCGACATGGTCTTTGTGCTGAGACAGCTTCAGGAGAAGTGCCGCGAGCAGAACAAAGGGTTGTACGTAACGTTTGTCGACCTAACAAAAGCGTTTGACACTGTGAGCAGGCAAGGCATGTGGCAGATCCTGGAGCGACTTGGCTGTCCCACAAAGTTCCTCAGCATGATCGTCCAGCTCCACGAGGACCAGCAAGATCAGGTCAGACTCAACAGTGACCTTTCAGAACCATTTCCCATTCTTAACGGCGTGAAGCAGGGCTGCGTGCTGGCACCGACCCTCTTTACCATCTTCTTTAGCATGATGTTGAAGCAGGCCACATTAGACATCGACGATGACGACGCAGTGTACATCAGGTATCGTCTCGATGGCAACCTGTTCAACCTCAGACGACTGCAGGCCCACAACACAACAAAACCCTAAATCAATCCAGACCAAAAAGGTGACTGCCAAGCGTGTAATATGCAAAGGAGTACCCAACGGAGAAAGAAACACTTTTAGAAAAGACGGGTATAACACAATTTATTAATATTTCGGGTAAATACCCTTTGTCAAAATAGACAAACAAACAAACAGAGAGATTAGCCGCTACTTATCTTCATTGGCAGAAGGAATGTGGCAAAACCCTAGACCAACTGATTCGTGAGCTGCTCTTTGCTGATGACGCTGCCCTCGTTGCACACACAGAGAGGGCCTTGCAGCGCATCACGTCCTGCTTCGCAGATGCTGCCCAGCTCTTTGGACTCGAGGTCAGTCTGAAAAAGACAGAGGTCCTTCATCAGCCGGCACCCAAGGAAGAGCATCGCCCTCCCCACATCACCATCGGCGAGTCCGAACTGAAGTCTGTACACCAGTTTACCTACCTTGGCTGCATCATCACGTCAGACGCCAAGCTGGACAAGGAGGTGGACAACAAGCTGGCAAAAGCGAACAGTGCTTTCGGGCGACTATTCAAGCGGGTGTGGCACAATCAACAGCTGAAAAAAGGCACCAAGATCAGCGTGTACAGAGCTGTGGTCCTCACCACCCTGCTGTATGGTTCCGAGTCCTGGGCCCTCTACCGCAGCCAACTACGACTCCTCGAACGCTTTCACCAGCGCTGCCTGCGTACCATCCTCAGCATTCACTGGAGTGACTATGTCACCAACGTCGAGGTCCTTGAACAGGCGGAAACTGTGAGCATCGAGGCTTTGCTGCTGCAGACCCAGCTTCGCTGGGCGGGGCACGTCTCCAGGATGGAGGATCATCGCCTACCCAAGATCACTCTGTTCGGTGAGTTCGCCACTGGACACCGAGACAGAGGGGCACCAAAGAAGAGATACAAAGACGGTCTCAAGAAGTCACTTAGTGCCTGCCAAATCGACCACCGCCAGTGGTCTTCGCTTGCTGCGGACCGCGACACCTGGCGCTCCACCATTTACAAGGCAGCCGTCCCCTTTGAGGACGCTCGCAGAGGTAGCCTTAAGGACAAGCGGCTCAGGAGAAAAAACAGAGTTGTCGAAACTCAGAACCCTGACCAGACCTTCCCCTGCAGCCACTGCGGTCGCCTGCCTGTCCCGGATTGGCCTCCGCAGCCACGGACAGGCCTGCAGACGACGTGGGCAACCCCTATAGAATCTTCGTTCGCGAAGTCAAGCCAAGGGTAGGTACTGCCTTAAGACCCGTTTCCTGCATCTGGTACATAGTCGTTTGGTGACACCTTTAAAGTCCGGGAAATGCGGCCTTGGGGATAAACTATGGGTTAACTCATTTAGCCCGACGGGCGTATTTCCCAAATTTTGGAGGCGTCATCTAGTGACTATATACGAGTTGCAGAAGATGGATCGATCATGATAATTCAAGGGCAGTGCCAGATTAGCTTGGTGCCTACAGGCGCCAAGCTAATCTGGCACTACCCTTGAATTATCATGATCGACCCCTCTCTTGCTGTAGTGCGTCAGGGCTGAATGGGTTAATGTGGGTCCAAGATTTGCACATGCTTGGTGCAAGCGGGTTTTTTTTTTTTTTTTTTTTTTTTTTTAGCTCGAACAAGAAGAACTTCTCGGTGAGCTGAGAATGAAATTTACAGACTTGAACTGACAAACATACGATGTGATCAAAAGCAGGTAAAAATTTACAAGTATTTGACGCAATACTGGATTAGAAACTCCGTCAAGCATGCGATATCGCATGTTCGTTCGGGCTTTTACTCCATTGTTTGCGTCAGACAAGCGCAGATTTTGACCATCATCTGTTGCTGTGTTGTTGTATGTGACCCTGTCCTGGTGCAAATGTCCCTGTTGTTCTTGTACAATACTCACCCGAGCCGAACTAGGTTAAAATGCCCCCAGAAAAAAAAACCAGGTGCGAATGCCCTGAGAATACGATGTGCAAGGAAGTGTTAACCTTAGTTTTCCCATTTAAAACTGGTGTCAGAAACGGTCAGCTTTAGAATGTTCGCCGTATTGTTTTTGACTGGACGCGCAAGTTATCGTTCAAAGCTCAATATTATTTGCAACCGCTGGATTGGGTTTCTAACGCACGACATTAGCTGTTGCCGACGTTCACTGTGAGACCACATGCGAAATCCCAATATCGGGCTGATGGACTTTTGCACACGTTTCCTGTTGATTCTTGGACACGCGTAGGGTTGAAGAGACGTGTACTGGGAACGTTTACAACCAGGATAGGGTGAGATGTACCGATTAGCATTACTAATGCTAGCTGGTGAAGTACGTCATGTACTTAGGTTCGGGCCGCTGTAGGCATGTTATCTTTGATTAACTCATTCGAGACGAGCCACGTATCCGGAGGCGGCACGGCTCGAATGAATTTATCCTTTGGCTGTCTGTAGCCATTTTGGTCGCGCTGATTCCGGCCCTTCACTGCCGGGAAAACGTGACCACGATCCAACTGCAGGAGACATAGATCCTCATAAGGACCCCTCAACTGGGGGGGGGGGGGCTCATGAGGATCTATGCCTCTTGCTGAGACCAGATTGTTTCCATGACCTTTAGACAGTTGTGGCTAATGGCCGTTGCATAAACTTCAAGACATAATGATGTTGCACAAGCTTGAGATGTAAGAAACATTTGCGTTCTCTCTCCCTCTCCCTCTCTCTGTCTCTCTCTCTCTCTCTCTCTCTCTCTCTCTCTCTCTCTGCCCCCCCCCCTCTCTCTCTCTCTCTCTCTCTCTCTCTCTCTCTCTGCCCACCCTCTCTCCGCCCTCACACACACACCTTATTTCCTCTTAGATGCGTGTGCTTGAAAGACGCAGTATTCGCCGGTCAGTAACTGTGACTACTGGGCACAAAAAAGGAGAGAGAGAGAGAGAGAGAGAGAGAGAGAGAGAGAGAGAGAGAGAGAGAGAGAGAGAGAGAGAGAGAGAGAGAGAGAGAGAGAGACACAATTAAAAAAAAAAAACGTCCATTAACAAAAAGGCTTGATTGTGTTCTTCTCGTCTGTGTCTGTTTCGTGTATGAACGCAGCGTTTGGTCAACTCATTACATCGATGTAATGAGACGGGGTCTCTTCAGCAAAAAGTGTACATCCTCGCGAGCGCCTGCAGTTGCAGGCGCTCAAGAGGGTGTTTGCTTTTTGCAAGATGAACACTGCTGTTTATGCGGTATGTATGTACGAATGTACACATATATAAGTTTCCTTAGACAACACTCTGTTGGATTCCAACTTAGGGGCCGTCCCGAACTGTGACAGAGTGACGTACAGTGCCCATACAATATTAATTTTTCAACTTTGAAAATGGCGCTACGATCTTAAGGCCATTGTCACACACTGGTTATTTCCGCTATGGAAACGTTCCAATTATAAACAAACTAAAGACAACTTGAAAAATTGCAACACATGATAATGGTCACATGACCCCAGCTCCATTTCCATGGCTACTAGTCCGGCCACGTGACCTTTTTCGAAGCGGGGACCCAACGCATTCACCCATCTAATCGTGTGCTAAGTGCCTGCACACTCACACACAGGCCGGCTGAACAAACACTTATAACACCCCCGCTCCCGATGTAATCTGTGCGCCGGATGGTGTTTGCCGTCAGCTTACTGACTTGCAGGCTGACGCAAACTATCGCCAGTCCATGAGCACCTTTTACACATTTTGCCCCGACGCACTACAACAGGAAATGGATCGACCATGACATTCAAGGATAGTGCCGGATTAGCTTGGCGCCATCAGGCGCCAAGCTAGTCTGGCACTACCCTTGAATTATCATGGTCGTTCCTTCTCTTGCAAATGGTACATAGTTGCTAAAGCCCAAGATCAAGCATCTCAACACAGTCAGAAAACTGCTGACAGTATGTGTATTAGTCCTTTGTGTACTATCTTAGATATAGAGCTTTATAATGTAATCCCAATGCCAAATGTCGAAATTCATCGTTTGGAGGGTGTATTGTTCTTGTATTTAGTCGCATTTATCGTCTGCATCGGCCTTGTTTTGAATTAATATGCGTATTTATGAGCCTACATCCCAAGGCAGAACCCGGCCGACTATCAGTGTATCGCAATACTGCAGGTCACGAGGTCATCGGTATACACGTGTCAGTGTACACGTGTACGGATGTTTTCCGGCATCCCTTTGACGTAATTTTTCACGAGAAAGTAGAATAAACCTTCCATACTCGCTATGCTGTCAAAATCACAATGCAGGTTAGTATTGCACTAGTAACGATTGTGCGTACAGTAGTGCACCGAGGGCTTGCGTGTTTGTGCTCGCGAACTGCGAGCGTGCGCCGTCCACGTTGCCTAGTTTGACCTTTGATCCTTTACCCCTCGAAAACACGCACAGTCTTCCATAATTAAAACATAACATTGGTATTTATACCCACTTTCTGCACTGCAGTCAATTTCACATCTCACACATCGAAGTCTACGTAATTAAACGCATCATTGGAAACGACAAATGCACCATCGCAGCAGAAACACTACCTCTCTGAATCGAGTGAATGAGAACCCGCACAGACAAAAACACGTTACGACCAGCGATGTGCAACTTTGACATACATCGTAGTTTTCAGATCTTTGCAGCATAAAATGTGATAATTAGCTCGTAACTACATGATAAAACAGAATTAAAATCTGGCGAAATTAGTAAGAGATAAATTCTACTAAAGATAATGAATTCTGTGAATCACTAGCGCTCGCGGAACTATAGGAAGATCGACAAAGACCGTAGATTACTTACTGATTCAGCAGGAAAGGGACAAATTTCGGGTGGGCGGTCAAGCCAAGCTCTTACTTTACGCGTTGCCACATGTCCATATTCCCTTGTCCGATGTCATTTCTACTTAGGGGTATCTTGTCTCTCTTCCTCTTTATTCTCTTCAATTCCGAGTCTGTCATTGTCGGTGCGAGTCGATGATACTTTCTTTTTTTCTTCGCTGGTTCATCCGCCATCTTGTCTATGATTGGTTATAATTATGTAGATGACCTAATGTCGTATAGAATAGTTATGACGTCAACTACCATCGCCTATCAGAAGCAATTTTGTTACGTGTCTCGTCAGAAAATTCCGATGGACCTCTTTTTGCTCTGAACGGACGAAAGAAAGCATTTGGTGCGACAATAGAGTGGTCACTGTCTAAGTGGGTATAAATACTGAAGCCCAGTACAATTTTTTTTTTCGAACGGAAGCCTTAAAAATGGTCGGGCGTGCCCATCATTTAAATGACACCTCCTAAAGTTTGGAAATGCGCGGCCACGTATAGTTTGTTTCGAAAATCTGTGTTAATTCCACCACCCTTGCAAAAGCCACAAGCTACAAGCGTTCAAGGTACGTGGATTTAAACTGGTTCCAGCAAAAGGCATAGATCCTCATGATCAGCCCCCCCCCCCTCAACCCCCACGCCCCACCCCCACACAGGCCGACTGGTGGCTGCATGTACAAGTGGTTAACCCCTTCATTGCCGAAAACAGGTGAACACGGTCTATGAGAGCAAGAGACGTATTTTAATGAGCTGGCCTTTATTTTCCCAGACAAGCCGTATCTGGAAGTGGATGGACGATACAAGGATGTCAAGGACCCATTTGTGTACGGAATCAGTCTGTAAGTATCTCGCCCACATACAGTATTTATTTTAATATAAAAAAAAGTTTTACAAGGCAATCCTTAACTCATTCAGCCCCGACACACCACCGCAAGACATGGACCGAGCATGACAGTTCAAGGGTGGTGCCAGAATAGCTTGGCGCCCATGGGCGCCAAGCTATTCTGGCACCACCCTTGAACTATCATTCTCGATCTGTCTCTAGAATTGTAATACAGTCCTTCAGAAGGGCAACTTCAAATTTTGGGGTTTTCGGCCCTGGGGTAGAATGTGTTAACACGTACCCCACGGTGGGACATGGATTGGCAATGGCAGTTGGAGGATAGTGCCAGATTAACTATGCTTGACACTATCTTGAACTAGCGATGCCGGCGCAGCAGGCACACCGTTCTGTGGACGCCAACCAAAGTTGTGGAAGTCATTATTCGGTGTGAATTAATTAATTCATTCAAGTCGCCTCGCACCAGTACCTGCGGAAGTGTCGTGTCCCATTACGCAAAGGTCATCGGGCGCACGACGGCCGCAGTGGGTCCGAAGATGTTTTGCTACTGGGGGATAGAGTTGCCACATGCAACGCTATGGCACCCTTTCGCAGCTTTTGTCCGTGTTGTTGTCATTCATGTTTGTGGTGGATTTTTTTTTTTTTTTTGGGGGGGGGGGGTGGGGTGGGGGTGGGGGGGGGGTTCTTGAGAAATGTCAGAATCTTTTGTGAGCGACCACCATTATGAGAGATCACCTGTCATTAAAGACCATCATTGAAGTGGATGTAGCGACCTAACTGATGGTCGTCAGTGACAGGTGGCACTGTCGCCCTTCCAAGAACTTCTCTTTGAGTAAGACAGCGCCTGTCTTTTAACCCATTTGACCCCACGGCCGCATTTCCCAAACTGTGAAGGTGTCATCTAATGACTATGTACCAGTTGCAGGAGATGGATCGACCATGATCATTCAAGGGTAGCGCCAGATTAGCTTGGCGCCGTCAGGCGCCAAGCTAATCTGGCTCTACCCTTGAATGATCATGGTCGATCAGGCGCCAAGCCAATCTGACACTACCCTTGAATTATCATGGTCGATCAGGCGGCAAGCCAATCTGACACTACCCTTGAATTATCATGGTCGGTCCACCTCCTGCTGTAGGGCGTTGGGATTGAATGGGTTAAGACCACTTTATTTTTTGAAAAATAAAAATGGTGTTTGCTCAAAACGCAATCTACTGTTGTCTGTGCTTGTTGTATATACAGCACGGCTGTTTGGGCAGGACGCAGACAACATATAACGGGCGCGCATTTGATCATAGCATTCGCCTTCTGTTTTCAGGTTCAATTATCTAGAAGTCATCTTGAATATCATCACCATCATCATGGTCAGTATTACAGGGATGCACGTATCAACGTATTAGCAATATTCTCACTTGTAAGATATATGTACCTCCTGCTTCAAAGAGCTGCCTCTTCTCACTGACATCGTCATTTAGAGGTAATTACCGGCGTTAACTCATTCGAGACGAACGGCATCCGGATACGTGGCTGAAGCCGCGTATCCGGATGCCGTTCTTCTCGAATGAGTTTAGTGTGACCGCAAGGCCGCAGTGACCAGGGGCAATCCAGCGAGACGTAATTTCCTTTAGTCTATCAGCTGATTCTTGTATCAAGAGCACTACGCAGGTGTTGAGAGAACTACAGCCGTTAAAACAACGGACCAATAGTTCTACCTGTCAATCCCCGACCACTGCACGTGCAAGAGAGGAAGAGGAGGGGGGTGGGGTGGGGGGGACATAATAGGAATCTACCTGTCGATAACATACCTACGGACGCTGGAAATAATATATATATAGATATATCGTTACGTTGCGCTAACGACACGCAGTGCTTGTGACGCGTGGTGCTAGCGACTCCTAGTGGTAGCGATCGTAGTGCTATCGACACGCAGTGCTAGCGTTGTTAGTGCTACCTGAACGCAGTTTCATTTTTTTTTTTATCAACTGTAGTGTTATCGACGCGTAGTTTTCGTGATACGTAGTGTTGGCGATGTGCGCATCAGTCCATACAGAGGCCGGCATTTGGCTGTCGGTAGCGCTCTTTGTCGAGGGAATTCCTACAGGAATACCCTCGTCAACTGAAAAAGCGCTACCGACAGCAAAGTGCTACAATCTTAAGATTTGTACACCGCAGACGTGCAGATCTCGCGGCTATTTTCCCTCGTGTTTGCAGCATTACAACTCCAGCCGCCACACCGTTGTTCTGGCCTTCACCGTGACCGTGATGACCTTCTGGAAAACGCTCTTCTATTTCTACGCCTTCACAGAACTGGGTGGTGGGGCCCCTTACCGCAAGGGAAACACAGGTAACTTGCTGAATATAGAACCTATCAGGACCACTTTTACATATCAACTAACCCCACACCATATATCCTAATCTTACCGCGCGGTGACTTCTGGGATCCATAGTACCCCTCTATGCGACATAACAACCACGGCTTACTCTACACTACAATTAATGACATCCCTCTTCTCACAAAAGCGATAAAAGCATCTGAAAGCCAAACAGACAATCCTTTACGTTCATCGTCACTGCTGTAGATATCCAACGTTTACATTGTTTGCTCTACAAAGCAGCGAAACTCAACAGAATCGACGATTAAGGCTTCCTCAGACGGAGAAACGAAACGAAACATTTCGTCGAAATGTCCGCATTTCAGACATTTCTCCAACATTTCACCGTTTCACGAAATGCGAAACGACACATTTCACGAAATAGAACTTGTCTCTATTTTGCGAAACATTTCGCCGAAACATTTTACCCGTCGCCCAATCAGCGCCGTCCGCTCGGTCACACCCCAATCTGACGTCATTCAAGCCCAAACACTGAGGACTGCAACGGTATAGCGATGCCGTGGAGTCAGGTCTATTATGGCTAGAATTGCGTGATGTGACGCACGATTCTGTACGATTTAAGCGGAGAAATCATTTTCGAAATGGATTCTATCAAGTATCATCACTAAAGTACCACCAAAATATGATTTTAGGTCAGTTTTCTGAACCCCACTTTCATCGGCTGCTCTTCGAAGCCGCCTACAAGATGGCGGCTATCGCTTCGAGACGGCGGCATCCTCGATTCACTTGAACCAGCCTTGTTTACGCATTCAAAAGCGCTTACGTTTATTCGATATGGTCGGCAATTCACTTTAATTGTGTAAGTGAAGGCACACGTGTCTTATATGTTTAGTTTTTAAGCGTCAGTAGTCAGAAATATAACCCGATACCCACCGATACAAACCAGAGCATGTGTCGGTGAACAGTTACTTCCCCTGTACCAGGCGAAATGAATTTTCACCGCGTTTCTGCGTGTGCGGAAAAGGCATTTCGATGCAATGAAAATGTTTCGTTTCTTGTGCATTTCGTTTCTCCGTGTAGGGAAGCCATTAGCGGCTCAGACCGGTGCAGCCAACAAACGGGCTAAAGCGAACCTGTCGTCTACATTGTTCGATTTTGGGTGAATGGATTCGTGTTGTGAAAGGTTATGTAAAATATAGAAGTGGAGTGTCCGTATACTAGTGTAGCCGTGCGGCTGAGAGGTGTCAAGATGGTAGTCATGGTTCTTTGTATTTATTTCTACCACAGCATTAAAAAAAGCAGTACCTGCAAATAACAAACAAAATAATAAGTAATGGTGCCGAAATACAATAAGGCACCTAAACTAAACTACGAACAAGATAATGTATTACATGGCTAATTAAAGTATATGATGATATAATATTTGAATAACTGAAACAATATCATAAAGAACATAACCAAATATCATGGCAAACAAAATGTAGAAAGGTATGGATAAATAAATGACGCGGGCGTATGCGCATGTGATGAATAACTTCCTAGTCCTAGGCGAAAAAGAAGTGAACTAGAAAACATAATGCAACCTTAAACCTTTAAAGTGAGCTGCACACAATAACCTTTGAGGTCGCATTACAGCAGCGATCCCGTATCGTTAATTTGGTAACGATAGAGGCACGCTATTTGAGGTCGCATAACACAAGCTATTCTGCATCATATGATTATGAATGTGTGCTACTTGAGGTCGCATAACAAAGGCGTTCTCTATCATTTACAGTGATAAGAGCGCGCTATTGTGCGCATAATCCTTGAGGTAGCATGACAAAAACGAGCCATCGCGATACAGATTCGGAATCGCAGAGACACGCCACCGCGCCACTGCGACTCAGAGAAAGTTGGTATCTACCCTCGAGGTACTACGCAAGTGTCCAAAAAGAAAAGTATCTAGTCAATGAATTGAATAAAGTCGGGGCAATAGATCAAATGGTGAACACATGATTACTGAAATGACTATTCCAATATATAGCTGGGCACTAAAGACATGACTAATAGTAGCCACAGTGCACAGAATTAAACATATAAAACTAGTGTGCCAATAAAGGAACTTCAACTTTTCATGCAACAATAATACAAAATCATGAAGCCGTAAGTCACGATCGCCTGTCTTCGATACGCAAATTAGATTTCTAGGCCTCCGGATCTCCTGCCATGCAATAGCCTCAAGCAGGAAATCAACATAGACTCTTGTGCTATCCTACAGTGGGCTGTGCTGGTGGGCAGTTACAGCAGACCCAGCATGCGATCCTCACTGTTAGGAAGGTCAGCTAATGCATTTCTTGACGTTTGTTTTCAGCTGATAATGTCCAATTTACTATTCTGTGATCAAAATATCCCATCACTAAGCTGGAAGTAACAAAAGGTGAAATACCACATCTATGCCGGCGAGACCTGGCAATCCATGAGAAATGACCATCTATAATCATCAAATACACAAAACAAACATACACGTTGTAAAAATTCTACTTACAGGACAGAAACGTAAGTCAGTTGTAAATAAAACAGAACGTAGTTGAATGCTGGTTAGCCAAGCCGCACAAGTTGCCTGAACTTCAACCTCCCAGAACCAAAAAGACTGGAATGCGCTATAGTCAGTACTAAATCAAGGATGGTAAAAGATATGTACGTGTCGCTGGTCACGGTCACGTAGGCCATACAGACACCGCGCGTGCATTGATTGATTGATTGTACATTGCTTAACGTCCCGACAGCAACAAGGCTTTCTCAGGACTTGCCTGCACTGCTTGTGAAAAAAAAAAACCAATAAACAGAACATTGAGATGTATGTCGCCAGCCGGTCCAACACGTTAAATAAACCTACGCCATGGGGCCTAAATAAAGGTAAGACCATTTAGCAACACACATCCAATATCAAGAGCTACAGGCAGTGCAGACAGTTGGGAGAGTTTTTAAAAGACAAATACAGGTGAATGGACAACGGGTAGACAGAAACACATGCCCCAGAATAGAGGGAAAAACCCACCCTGTGGGGCTGACCAGGGTGACCCTGGGAACTAAAAAGTAGTTAACCCCACCCAAGTCCCCCAGGGCAGACCCGAGAGGGGTCCGCGCGTGCATAAGAAAGAAAAGAGTACTGCACGCGCAGTAGGGTACTATACTGGTGTTCTCACAGCTAGCGGCTGAATGCAGGGAAATCCAAGGTTAGGGGAAAAAAATTGCTATGTCCGGGTGCTGATAATTAGCAAGCCAAAACCCGCTCTGTTACACTAGCATGTCAGTCTAGGCAAACATCGCGATTTGAAACTGTTTGATTTATAGTCGCCTCGAGCTTCCATCTCGGTGACTATGATACATCACTTCTGTGCTATAATGGTATGTCTTGGCCTGTGAACATGGTGCGGATGTAGCCTGTCTTCTCCTCCACCCCTCAACCCCCCTCCCTCCCCGCCCACTCCCCTCACTCCCACCCTCACCCTGTCTCGGGGATCCCGTGCCCGGCTTTCCTTAAGTTGTCCAATCGCCAACCCGCGAAAAAATACAAAGCATGAAGTGCGAGACGGTCATGTCAGGGTATGGTAGCCCGTCCTGTACTTGATGCTTTGCACTTTTCACGGGCTGGCGGTTCAGGTGCTTTCCTTCCATTCCAAAAGTCGTGGTGGATTTAGATGTTTATTTGCAATTATTAAGCCATGAAAATTGAGTGCATTCACTGGTCCGTCGTCCAGGAACCCTTTTCGTGTCAGTGGCAGACGTCGTCCGCAGTGGGCCCGCACCGCACGGCCGTGCCGCGCGAGCCCACTGCGGCAGACATCGGTCCGAGGACCTTTTGCTTACTGGGCTGGGAAACAATTACCATTTCCCACAGGAGGGCCGTCGTCCGGTGGGCTGATGCCGTGTAAGATTCCCGGACATGTGGATACAGGACAAGGAGACTCGGGAAGATTTTTCTGTCAAGTCTTTGTCGCGTGCCTCTGATCATCGGCTTCCGCGCGGCATATTGATGCTCGGAACCAGTCAGGGGAACAGAACTCTTGGCAGAAAAATCTTCTATTCTCTCTCCCCTGTGGATACACTGGTTGTTCATTAACATTTTCATTTCTTCTGCGTCTCCTTTCAGTCATGCAAGAGTTCTTCCTCGTGTTTATCCCGAACGTTATTTGGGTGATCGTCCCTTTCGCTGTCATGGTGGCTCTGTGGACCCGGATGATCCCGCCCCGCAGCATCAACTGGAACAGCCACGTGCAGGTCAAACCCATCATGAAGACTCGCAGCCAATCCCAGCACGCCAAGCGAGCGTAAACTGGCCATTAACTGCCGAGAAGAAAAAGCGAACATGGTCCAGCTGCAAGCGGCATAGCCGATCATCATGAACCCCCGGGATTGCGGTGGCTCATGAGGATCTATGCCTCTTGCTGATAACAATTTGTATCCATTGCTTTTGAACGGTGTCGGCTTTTTTGGTGGTCGAATGAACCAAGATTCGAAAACAAAAATTTAAGTACAGCGCTTGCGGAAAGTTAACTCATGTCAGCATCGAGCGATTCAAGAGATTTTGAACAGGAGGACTCGCAAAGAATCACAAAAGAAAGACAGAAGAGTGAAACTGAACTGAGATGAGCTCTTTATATGTCTTTGCCTCAACGGGTCCTAAATCAGTCACGGACCAGCACTGACACACTTGCTAGTATCATTATAATTCTACTGCTTTTTCATGTCCAAAAATATTGATGGGGACGATTAGAAAGAACACACAAAGGTAAAGGGTATCGTGTATGTGAACAATGCCAGTCCACTTTAACTCAAGTCAACGCAATGCGACACTTCCGCATCTAATGATGTGCGGCACCTTTGCTGAGTTAAACTGTGGATATTGTGTGTGTGTGTGTGTGTGTGTTTGTGTGTGTGTGTGTGTGTGTGTGTGTGTGTGTGGCAACTTCAATGAACACGAAGTTCCAAGGCCTGTCAGTTGCCTCACGGTTCCGAAAAGGCTTACAATGTGGAACTTTGGACATTAAACAATGCAACGTTCAGAATCGATCATCATCATCATCATCAGTCCCTTGCCCGAACTGGGCGTTGGGGGGACTGAAAGGCAGCAGCAACAGACAGTGCTCTCCACTGAGTTCTATTTTGGGCGGTGGCAAGCAAGTCTGGCATCTCGAGTTCGGTCCATTCTTTTATGTTTGCGACCCAACTCTTTCTCTGACGACCTCGCCGACGACTTCCTTCGAGAGTGCCTTGGAGGATAGTCTTGGACAAGGTGTTGTGTCGGGTCACGTGGCCAAACCAAGCAAGCTTGCGCCGTTTCACGGTTGCCAGAAGGGGTTCATGTGGGCCCACCAGGGAAGTGACGATGCTCCGTACATATTCGTTGGTCTTGTGCTCGCGGTACGAGATGCGGAGCAACTTCCTCAGGCACTTGTTCTCAAAGGCCTGGATTTTCTTTTCTGAGTCTGCAAGCAGTGTCCAAGTCTCACAGCCGTAGAGTAGAATAGACACTACGAGGGACTTGTAAAGCCTGTACTTGATGGTGAAGCTGATGGAGTTACTTCGCCATATCCTGTCCAGCCTGGCCATTGCGGATGTTGCTGTACCTATCCTGATACGGATCTCTGCTATGCAACTACCGTCTTTGGACAGGGTGGCTCCCAAGTACTTGAAGCTATTGACCTCTTCTAGCTTCTGGCCGTTCATGTGAATGTTGCTGCTGCTGTCGCTTGTGGTGTTGATCATCACTTTGCTTTTATCCGTACTGATCTCCATGCACTATATACTTTTAAACCATCTTTTACACATACATGTACTCACTTCATTTGCTTATGGCGTTTTGCCAGTTGTCACATTTTGAGAGTGGACCTATATCGCCACTCACAATTTGTAGAATGTGCCTTCGCGGATTGCTTGATACAGTTTTGTATATTGGGCAGATTTGGATCTCGAGATTTAAATGAAAACGGTGGGCTGGATCGGGTTGGGGTGGGGGGTGGAGGTGGGGGGGGGGGGGGTTGGGGTGGGGGTGGGGGTGGGGTGGGGTGGGGGTGGGGGGGGGGGGAGAGAAGCAGTAGCTGTAGAAGTTATTATTTTGTGTATCTTAACGCTTTGGGTGTCGGTAGCGATTTCAGTCGCGATGATTCCTGCAGGAATCATCGCGACTAAAATCGCCACGTCACGCAAAGGGTTAATGGCTAGGAAGGGCAAAATCTGTAGTTTCAGTAATACGTCATGTGCTAACTCGGGATTTCTGGGCAGTATAGTCCAAATTCACTTCATTACAAATTCCCCAATGTATTTTCCCCCCCGGGCTATGGACGATTTCCAGATATCAGAAGTTGTTCAAAGTGCCTCGTGTTTCGACGAAAACAGTGGATTAAAAGCCCGGACAAACATACGCTATTGCATGGTTGTCCGGGCTTTTAATCCACTCACAATTCACAAGGCGTATAATGTGCCTTCGGTTGCTTGACTGTCGGAACACGTGCAATGTTGACCTACTTCCGATTTCCAAACAGCGCCTAGTATATTCTCGGCATATCATGTCGATGGACAGCAAACAATAACACGGTGTGTGTATATGCTTGATGTGCATTAACTCATTCTACCCCAAGGCCGAAATCCCCACGTTTTGCCGTTGACCTCTGAAGACTGCATTGCAGTGCATGACACAGATCGACTATGATAGTTCAAGGGTGAAGCTAGAATAGCTTCCAAGCTATTCTGGCATCACCCTTGAACTATCATGGTCGATCCATATCTTGCTGTGGTTCGTCTGGGGTAGAATGAGTTAATGTTCCTATCAGTCAAATCAGTCTCCACACTGATCAGTGTCCTGCGACTCGCTACTGTTTATCAGCCGGTACCGAATCCAGGGAGGTGACCAGTGTGATCAGTAGGGCCAGTCGTTTTGATGAAATGTTTGTACATTTTTGTAAACGGCGTTTCATTTTTTTCGGGGTGGGGGGGGGGGAGGGAGGGGGGAGGTGGGGTGGGCGGGGGGTGGGGGTGGGGGTGGTCCACGCCTTGTATGTACAAATGCACTGCATTCTCCTATTCCTTCCAACACATTCATCCTGACAGTTCAAGGGTAGCGTCAGATTAGCTTGGCGCCTTCCCAGGCGCCATGCTAGTCTGGCGCTACCCTTGAATGTTCTCGGCCTACACATCTGGCACGCGAGTTTTTAACTCGTTCAGCCCCGATGCACTACAGCAGGGGATGGATCGACCATGATAATTCAAGGGCAGTGCCTTCAGGCGCCAAGCTAATATGGCACTATCCTTGAATTATTATGGTCGATCCATCTCCTGCAACTGGTCAATAGTCGCTAGGTGACACCCACGTCAAACATTGGGAAATGCGGCTTTACAGTTGCAGAGGCGCCCCAGACGTGCAAGAGGTCATTCGCAGTAAGCGAGGACCCTCATCGGGCAGACGACGGCCGCAGAGGGCCCGCGCACGGCATTGCGCGGGCCCACTGTGGCCGTCGTCGGCCCGAAGACCTCTTGCTACTGGGGTTACTAAGTGTCAGTAAATGATTTGTCATAGTTTCGGGTGACTTTTCACTGTTGTGAAGTGATTGAATGATGGTGCACACCATACTAACTGGTTCACCTCCCCCGAATAGTCGGCGACACTGAACCAGTGTGAGTGCATATAATGGACGAGGGGGGTGATTGGGAGAGAGGGTCGGGAGGAGGATGATTGGGAAGGGGTGGGGGTGGGGTGGGGGTGGGGTGGGTTTGGGGGTGGTGGGGTGTAGGAGGAATTGGCGTGAAAGAGTATATGAAACAAACAGAAACACCCGCTTTGTTCTGTGCATATCAGTAGTCGTTCCTTCGATTTTACTTCAGCATTCCATTCCGCTTGTGTTTGTGTGTTTATGTCTCTCTCTGTGTGTGTGTGTGTGTGTGTGTGTGTGTGTGTGTGTGTGTGTGTGTGTGTGTGTGTGTGTGTGTGTGTGACAGAAATGCATTATAATATAATTATTGCATTGTAAATTTTCAGTCATGATATGTCTGGAATAAAGTGAAATGGGTGACAACCACAGAAGAGCCTAGTGTGGTTAATTTAATATATTTCAGATAGCTGGCCCTTTCCTACGCCACTTTGGTGCGATATTTTGTGTCCCGCCGGTTGCGTCATTTCCTGTTCTTGTGGCCCGTCAGCAATGACACTCTGCAGCGTGACATGCGGCCCTTGATAAATCATAGTATTATTATGACAGGCCTAGTTTAAAGCTGAGGTGCAATGAGAAAAACCCGCCCAGCACGTGTTTTAAAAAGACTCTACAGGACCCAGCCCGCTTGGGCCCTGCCCCTAAGTGGGTTAAATCAGTTCGTAACTCAGTTGACGGAGTTGGCAACTGCGTATCCCGAGCTTGCAAAACTCTCGAGAAACGACGGATCACTTCCTGTTGCACGGAAATCATGGCGATTAGCAGATCTGACAACAGCAGACGATTCTGTGACACTTTGAAACTGACCGACAGCCACGGATTTTTACGCGCTGGGGACTATGATGGCAGAATGTACGGCTGTACAAGCTGTTTTTAGCTTGTAAGTATGACTCCTGACACTTTGTAGTTGTGAACGAATTTCTTCAACACATACATCCAGTCCAATATAGGCTAATATAAATAAATAAAGAAGCATTGTGATGTACAGCCAACACAGTAAATTGGATGAGAGAGAGAGAGAGAGAGAGAGAGAGAGAGAGAGAGAGAGAGAGAGAGAGAGAGAGAGAGAGAGACAATCGACTGTTTATATGGATGCCAAAAGATACAAGGGAGATCAATCTTAGGTCGCCATGGGTCAAGCTGATTTTTAGTAGCTGCCTTTCGTATGGAAAAAATTATTTGCTGTAGGCCACTCCAGATGAACAGATATAATAACAAACACAAAACGACAAATAACCCCTCTCGTGAACGTTCGGCTACCTTCGGCAAACCGGTTTGCAACTGACTCAGTTGACTGAGTTTTCAACTGCGTTTGTCGTGCTGGCAAAACTCCCGTGAAAAAGACAGGCCACTTCCTGTATGCAGCGAGTGGGAACCGCGATCACTGATCTAAATCAGCGATATTTCTACTGATATCAACAGTAGCAGACGACACTCGACCACCCGACGGACAGAGCAGGCCATTTGTGTCTTGCCTGGACGCAAACTGGATATGGACCAGGCCGAGCTATCCGTAAGTTACACAGTACAGCCTGAAGCTTTATTTGATATCGGAAGGGTGAGAAAGGAGGGGTTATTTGTCGTTTTGTGTTTGTTATTATATCTGTTCATCTGGAGTGGCCTACAGCAAATAATTTTTTCCATACGAAAGGCAGCTACTAAAAATCAGCTTGACCCATGGCGACCTAAGATTGATCTCCCTTGTATCTTTTGGCATCCATATAAACAGTCGATTGTCTGTCTGTCTGTCTGTCTCTCTCTCTCTCTCTCTCTCTCTCTCTCTCTCTCTCTCTCTCTCTCTCTCTCTCTCTCTCTCTCTCTCTCATCCAATTTACTGTGTTGGCTGTACATCACAATGCTTCTTTATTTATTTATATTAGCCTATATTGGACTGGATGTATGTGTTGAAGAAATTCGTTCACAACTACAAAGTGTCAGGAGTCATACTTACAGCTTGTACAGCCGTACATTCTGCCATCATAGTCCCCAGCGCGTAAAAATCCGTGGCTGTCGGTCAGTTTCAAAGTGTCACAGAATCGTCTGCTGTTGTCCGATCTGCTAATCGCCATGATTTCCGTGCAACAGGAAGTGATCCGTCGTTTCTCGAGAGTTTTGCAAGCTCGGGATACGCAGTTGCCAACTCCGTCAACTGAGTTACGAACTGATTTAACCCACTTAGGGGCAGGGCCCAAGCGGCTGGGTCCTGTAGAGTCTTTTTAAAACACGTGCTGGGCGGGTTTTTCTCATTGCACCTCAGCTTTAAAAGAGGCTGTGCAAGGGTTGTGCCAGGTTGGTGTGGCGCCTTTAGGCGCCACGCCAACCTGACGCTACCCTTGAACTATAATGGTCGATCCATGTTGGTACTTTTATATGTCACAGTGCGCCTTTATCCAAAATTAGGATTCAGTTGAGTCCTGAGGAAATGAAAACATCGTGCAACTTGTTTTACCCTTTTAGCCCCAAGGTCCCATTTCTCAAATTTTGGAGGTGTTGCCTATCGATACGCACCAGTTGTAGGAGATGGATTGATCATGATCATTCAAGGGTAGTGCCAGATGAGCTTGGCGCCTTCAGGCGCCAAGCTCATCTGGCACTACCCTTGAATGATCATGATCAATCCATCTCCTGCTGCGGGGCCCCAGGGCTAAAAGGGTTAAACTGTGACTCTATTATGCTCAGCCCAAAGTTGTTCCTATTTTAAAGCTTATCCTTCTGATCCACCTCCCTCCAGCATGACCCACCCCACCTTCGACATATACTGGCACACACAAATAAAAACGGACGCACGGCGCTTCGCTCCATTGGTACGTTCTGTTAAAGCCCCGCCACACGTGCCGGTTGTGCCCCGATTTTGAAGCCGATTCCGATCCGATTGCGATCGGATGACGTCATATATCCGATCCGATCGCAATCGGCTGGGAATCGGGTGTTTAGAAACTGCTCTATTTTTCCGATCCGAATCGGCCCCGATTGTAAGCTTCAACCAATCAGAGCGCGTCTCGCAACTGAAGCACGTCGTTTCCGACAGTTTGCTAATGGCGGAAGATTAGTCAACCACCTTCGTTGCCGATGTTTCGCCCGCCTCAGTCTTCCCGAATATGATGTAAAACGGCTGATAATGCAAGCACATCATCATCACTGTCCAAACTAGCAGCTATTTCGCTGAACAGGTACGACCTTGATCTTCGATTTAAACCGGTCGGCTAAATAAAGTCGGGGAATATGTGGCAGTGCACACGTTTTTGCAGTCCGGTCCGATCACACTCCGATTCGAAACTGCTCAAGAATCGGCCTCAAAATCGGGCATGTGTGGCGGGGCCTTTAACTGGTGCCCCGACACAACCCGCCACCCCACAGCCAAAGAGGGGCGGTCCGTGGCGCAGTAGTGGTTATTAAGGCGGCTGCCACCAATGCTAAAGGTGCGAGGTTCGATACCGGGTTTCGGCGTTGGACTTTTCTCCTCTAATAAGTGTCATCGTTAATTCGGGCGGACCATGGGGGTTCTTTCTCCGGGTACTCCGGCTCTTCCTCTTTGGTACCGGTTTCAGGCCACTTTATAAATTTCAAATACAAGCGATCAAAATTTCCGAAACCTCAGTAGCTGAGCCGACCCTTCACACCACGCGAATGTCCTGTGTTTGTCTTGTACTGTGTTTGTCTTCAGAGCAATCCAGACCAAAATGGTGACTGCTAAGCGTGTAATATGCAAAGAAGTACCAAACGGAGAAAGAAACACGCTTAGAAAAGACGGGTACAACACAATTTATTAATATTTCGGGTAAATACCCTTTTTGCCAGTGAAGATAAGTAGCGGCTAATCTCTCTGTTTGTTTGTTTTTCTATTTTGACAAAGGGTATTTACCCGAAATATTAATAAATTGTGTTGTACCCGCTTTTCTAAGCGTGTTTCTTTCTCCGTTGGGTACTTCTTTGTCTTCAGAGCGCCATGTGCCGGTGTGTGTCACGTGAGTGTGCGTGTTGGGTTCAGTTCGCGGCGCTTTGAGCCGATTCGCAGAATTGGGACTAGCGCCTATATAATAACCGGTACTCATTATTATTATTATTATAACCCTCTTTATCCCACGGCCGCAATTCTAAACTTTTGGAGGCGTTGTCTGACGACTATGTTCCTGTTGTAGGAGATGGATTGATCAGGATAATTCAAGGGTAGTTTCCTGCCCTTGAATTATCATGATCAATGCATCTCCTGCTGCAGGGTCCCGGGGCTAAATGGGTTAAAGCGGTCAAGCAACAGGCACCTAGAAATGCACGTTGCATCTGAAAGTGGACATTATGATCGAAGTGGGTAAGGGTAGGTAATCCTGTTTTGCGCAGGCTGGATAAAGTGCAAAATTGTGTCCCTTGTTCTTCAGTAGGGGTACAGAATCTGTACGGCTTGCAACCCTGAAACAGAAAAGAAGTTCTTCCCCTGCAATTTCAGCTACGTTGATTCGTCACTAGATTAGTTGATTCGTCACTAGAAGTTCATAATCTGAACCCTTTCAATACCGAGAAAACGTGAACACGATCCAACTGCAAGAGACATAGATCCTCATGAGCCCCATCCATGTCTGTTGCTGAAACCACTTTGTAGCCATGATCCGTTGACTGCTGCGGATCAAAAACGCCGCAGTCCGCGTCCATTGACAGTGAAAGGGTTAATAGACTTTGTGCTGAGGAGTGTTACTTCCTTTTTTGTATTTGTTTATTGCTACCTTAGTAGTATCATTTTCTGTACTGCGTGTGTCTGTACTTATTTAGTTATGTTTTTTGTTTGCGTTAAATATATTTTGTTTGTCTTCATTATAATTATTTCATGTTGTAGAACGTTAGAAACGGCAAGTTTGAAAAATGACGTATTTGTGTCCGTCAAAACTTCTACCGTTATGTAATAAAGTTTCATCATCTCTATCTCTCTCTCTCTCTCTTATCTGTTTTGTCCAAACCACTGGAAAGGCACGTTCATAAACACCTGCTTGCTTACCTAGAAAACCGTAAGCTCCTCCACCCTTTCCAATCCGGATTTCGTCCGCAGCATTCATGCCACACAGCACTTACACGCCTTGTTGACACATGGCTCAAGGGTATGAATAAGTCACAGTTAACAGGAGTAGTCTATCTGGATTTTAAGAATGATTTTAAGAATGCTTTTGATCTGATTAACCATACTATCCTGACTGCTAAGCTTCACACATACCTCAATAACGGAGACGCAGTTGCCTTTTTCACATCTTACCTTACTAAAAGAAAACAAAAGGTTCTTGTTCATGGCTCATACTCCTCTCTCAAAGATGTAAGCTTCGGTGTGCCCCAAGGGTCTGTACTGGGCCCCCTACTGTTTTGCTTATTTATCAATGATTTGCCTCTACATATTACTTGCCAAGATGTACAATGCGACCTTTTTGCTGACGACACCTCAGTTCATACTACTAGTAAAGATATACAGGTAATTTCCGACAACCTACAACAAAGTCTTTATGAAGTATCAGCTTGGTGTATAAACAATTCTATGGTTGTTCATCCAGCCAAAACGAAATCGATGATAGTCGCCACGCGCCAAAAACAGCAGATAAGGCCTCTATTACTTAACCTTTCACTTAAAGGTAGTCAGGTAGAACAGGTAAATGAACATCGAGTACTGGGGATTACAATCGACAGTCAGCTAAAATGGCAAGCTCATACAGACGCCTTATGCAAAATAGTAGCCAAAAATCTCTTTATGTTATCAAAACTGAAATATTATACTGATTCAGATACCCGTAAACTATTTTATAATGCTCACATACGTTCTTATATCGATTACGCGTCAACGGTATGGGGTGGATGTAGTGAGGTCCATTTAAAGAGACTCAATTCCCTACACAGACGAGCGGCCAAAATAATCTGCCCTGATCCACACCTAAGCACTGAAGAAAAGCTCTCAAAAGCAGGTCTCCTGCCTCTTCAAGGTCATTTTAAATATAACAAAGCAATCTTTATGTTCAAAGTGTGGAAACGCAAAACACCTGAGTACATCTCCACTTTGTTCCGTAAGTCTGAGTCCAAGCTTGGAAACATCAGAAAGCTTTTCATAGTCCCAAAACCAAGGATCGATCTATATAAAACTAGCTTATCCTTCTCAGGGGCACATATCTGGAATGCTCTTCCCGACCATGTAAAATCCACCTCCTCGCTAGCCTGTTTTAAAAAGGGTCTCTGCAAATATTCTGTGGATCACTCGTAGGGATGCCTTAACCTCTTGTATTATATGTTTCTTTTTATGCTGGGTCCAATTTATTCCCAATTAAGTCTGTTATCCTTTTCATTTATTATTTGGACTACTTAGCTCTGTCTATGTGTGAAGGGGGGCGGGTGGAGTGGGGGGGGGTGGTGCCTGTGAGTCTATGAGTATGTCTGTCTATGTGAACAGTGTTGTCATCTGTTTGCAAGTATTATGTTTACTTATATGTATGTATATTTGTAGTTAGTCTTGTAGTTGCTAGCAACGGCAGGTTTGTAAAATGGCTGTGTCGATGACGATGTCAATGCCTAAACCGTTGTAAAATAAAGTTTCATTGATTCATTGATTCATTCTCTCTCTCTCTCTCTCTCTCTCTCTCTCTCTCTCTCTCTCTCTCTCTCTCTCTCTCTCTCTCTCTCTCTCTCTCTCTCTCTCTCTCTCTCTCCCAACCCACATCATGGCCCGCAGTGAAACACTACATATATTTTTCAATCACAAAGAGAACACTCTAGAAGCAATTTTACAACACAAAAAACACACGTCGGTGCCGTCTTACTTTAGGAGGCCACTACGCCAATAGGAAAAGGTCTTCGGGCCCGCCGGGGGCCACGACCGCGGCGCAGTGGACCCGCGCACATTCGTGCGCGGCCGGGCCCACTGCGGCCGTACGGTGTGAGCCCGAGGACCTATGCTTACTGGGTACACCACTCTGCCCTGTCGCGCAAATACGATTCGCCGATCCGAGGCCTATGTTGTTTTACATCAACTATCACTTTTCTGCCCTTGTTTTCACAATCCGTGTGAGTACTAGACACATGTCCCACGGGTTTTCCACCGCCCTTTTTGAGCGTACCGGAAGGAACTCTCCTGCGTACACGGGAGATCAAGAGCAGGAAAGTCTTTCATTTTACGACAGTCAAACTTCGTAATTTAAGTTACCCCCGGCTATCGTACAGGCCTCACACGCGTATTGCTTCTGGTATATGTAGCAACTATTCCGCAAGAAATGGTTTTAAAAATTCCTCCATTTTCAGTGCGATTGTTGTAGGGTGTAAAACTTCAAATTTTTGCCTTTTGGGGCGTTCTGAGCAGCAAAAGGCATGACACTGAGGACTGAGGTGTGAAAAGAGCAAAATTTGGGTATTTGTAGTTGACCTAGTCAGTGTAGTCGGGCTCATGGGAGCCTTATATGGGGCATGTGCACAGATGTATGGAGGCTTGCAGACGACAGTTTCAAGTTGTCATAGGGTACTTAGTGCATTAGAGTTTTGCAGAAAACGCTAACAGACAATTTGTTTAAAAATTGCTGTAAATGTTTCTCCTGTGATATGCTCCGCGTGGAATTTTTGTGAGGGCAGAAAGGTTCTTCGTTTACTGTTTTGTGTTGCAAGAGGCTAATAGAGAAGAGTGTGTGAAAAGGGGGCTAATCTCATATGAGGAGTTGAACCATAATCAAACTTCGTAATTTAAGTTAGTCTTTTAGTCCAGCCTACTTGTAACACTCGCTAAGGACATTTATCAAGGAGATATTAACCCATTTCATACTGAGGCTAAAAGCTTCAAATCTGTACACTGCCATATGCAAGCTACATTATGGTACTACAGATAAGGACATAGACCAATGGCTTTAGTTCAAGGGTGGTGCCAGAATAGCTTGGCGCCTAGAGGCGCCAAGCTATTCTGGCACTACCCTTGAACTATTTTTAGTCAAACTTATTTCACACACTGATGTATTCCGAATGATAAGGTTAACTGAGAACTTAAACACATTACTGCCTGAAGTACGTCTTTCAGCAAGAGGCATGGATTTTCATGAGGACCTGCGGATGCAAAGGCTCATGAGAATCTATGCCTCTTGCAGAGAAAGGTTCTGACGACTAACGGGGCTGGCGAGTAACAACTAATAGTCTAGCAGCTGCCCTTCATAGACTGACGATCAGCCGTTTACGAGATAGTGATTTTCTAGAGAGTAACAAAGGTTTGGGTATATCAAAATGAAGTCTAGTATGAATAAAAGCAGTGCGCACTCGTTTTAAACCGCCGGAGGATGGAGACATTTTTCTGTAGCACATTTTGTTTCCAGTATGGCTGCAGACGAAACGAGGACCTTCGCGGCCATGTTTACAGGGGATCAGTAGTTTACACGGGTCTCATTGTTCCTGTATTCAGTGGTAGTATGCACTCTATGTCACTTAAAAGGATTTCATTTTTTAAAGTAATATTTTCACACTTAGATATATTAAGAGAAGAAACAATTACGAAAACGCTTGCCTTGAACGCAAAATTAATATCGTTTCGCAACAATAAGGTATCCCAAAATCACGTGATCAAAACATCACGTGACGCCACGACCTCTGCGGACGTGAATTTCTGTGTGCCGACGGGTTCTTTTTTATTTGTTCTACATAAGCTTGTTTGTTTAAAAAAAAAACGCAAACGTGTCAAGTTGCTGTGTGCATTTTTACGGCTTGATAAAGGTTTGTCACGTTTATTTCCATTCACTTTACCATCGCTTTGCCCGTTTCATTTCGACAACACAGCACCAAAACAAAACGTAACCCACAACACAAACGTTATCTTCAAAACCTATGCTGCATTCTGTAAAAAAAAAGAGTGCCACACCACTTGGTTTTAACTGTCATGGCTGAGCAAAGTTTCGGAACTTGATTAATTATTTTATGCAGCAGTAACATTTATTTTAATCAGTTGCACTGACAAGCTATGTTGTGATGTGCGATCACTGCCAGTGCCAATTTTGCAGTCTCAGTGATCACTGATGGTACAGTACACTTCACACTGAAAAAAAAAAAAATACACAGTACAATGTGAACACGCTTGGAAGTTCATACAATGCTTTGTTTAAAATTGAACCCTATCTTGCTAGCAGTAGCCTACTACACAAAAGAGGAACTTATTTTGCTGCTGTGTTATTTGCAGTTTGTCTGCATATAGACATTTGCAGTTCGCTGCAAGGATTCTTAGCAGCTGACATTAGCACTGACATATTGGGATTAAAACGACAAAGAAAACGGAGAAAGGTGACACAGAGATGATTTAATAAATCAGTCAAGTGATCAAATGAATGAGATATCTATGTTTTATGATAAACAGCTAGTTATGGGGGGGGGGGGGGGGGAAGGAGGCACATACTTTATAATGTACACGTACTATTTCTTTCAGTGTTTCCATCATCCATTCATAACACCATTAGACTCGATGAGTTGTCATGTTTTGAGTGGTTTACAAAATACATGTACTTGTTGCTGTTACATTATCTTCTTACTGGTTTTGACATTTCGCTGTAAGATTTACAGTCACATACTTTAAGCGTGTTCCCGCTAACGCACACAGAGGTTGACTGTATCATTGATATGTGTGTGTAGGTAGCGTTTGGTTTTGTTTGAGGTGGCAGTTTTGGCCTCACCTTTAAGTTTGGTGCCGCTGTGCATGTGGCCACCAGTACTATTTACAGAACTGATGACTGCATGTGCAGGCTAGTTCACGGTATCAAAATGTGAACTGGGCAGCCTATTGTTTGAAGTGATCAGTGGTAGCAACATCCATGATGTATGTGTGCATTTGGCCACTGGTACTGTTTACAAAGGTGCTGTTTACAGAACTAGTGGCTGAGTAGGCATATTATTATTAGTACTGTTATTGTTATCAGGTGTGGCCTTATCTCTAAGTTTTGGTGCCCCTGTGCATGAGGCCAACAGTACTTTTCACAGAACTGATGGCTGCATGTGCAGTGTGGTTAACTGGACACATGAAATTTGTAGGTGGGCAGCTAAAATACAGGCAGTCAATACAAGCCACTTGCTTAACCTGAAGTCTCTATATATAGATTTTACAGTCCACTAATGCCCATCAGTATACAATTGTGCATGTCTTTTGTGGGTATTCTGTGGTTTTGTATGTGGGCTGGGGTTGAAAGTGGGGCGGTATGGCACCTATTACCGTGTATGTACAAAACCTTCATTACAAACAAACATAAATTAATAATTTTAATAAATAGTTATTTGGGTTTAACGCCGCGCGGTAGACTACGGCCATCTCATGGCAGTTAAATAAATAAGATAAAGTAAGTCAAAGATACCTGGGACATAAGAATGCTAAGTAAAGTATAGATTATGATCATGCACAGATGTACATTGGTGGATGTTCTGCGGTTTTGTGTGTGTAACTGGATTGGGGTTGGGAGCGAGTGATACTGCACCTATTACCATGTACGTGTATAAGACATAAGACATTTATTCACCAAGTAAAACGTTAAAGGATTTTTGTGTGGCATGGCGACAGTAAAATATGTCCTCACTTGTAGGGCATTCATCATGTCATACACTTAGTTGGTGATCATCCTATATACAGCACTAAAAGATAGATAAACACAATATTAAACACAAATCAGTCATATGTCACAAATCATGGAATCACGATGTTCCGTGCATGGTGATGTATTGAGGACAGCTTCTGGAAAAAAAATTGCATCTGAATCGAGAGGTTCTGGCTTTAAAAGCACGAAACCGCCGGCCAGAGGGCAGAAGCTCGAAGAGATGATTGGCTGGGTGTGACAGATCTGACAGAATAGTACTGGTGGCCACATGCACAGGGGCACCATGGTGTATGTTCTTGAGCTGTATGCTGATGTGTATGTACAAAACCTACATTACAAACAAACAAAACAAAACAAACAAACAAAATAAATAAATAATTTAAATAAATAAGATAAAGTAAGTCTAAGGTACCTGGGACATATGCATGCTAGGTAAAGGATAGATTAAAAATTATGAACATACACAGATGTGTATGTCCTTCTTTTGGTAGGTGTTCTGCGGTGTTATGTGTGTATTTAGGTAAGGGTTGGGAGCAGGCAGTATGGCACCTATTACCATCTATATATGTGTATATTTTCTTGTTTGCTGATGCCCCCCCCCCCCCCGGGTCTGCCCTGGGGGACTTGGGTGGGGTTAGGTACTTTTTAGTTCCCAGGGTCACCCTGGTCAGCCCCACAGGGTGGGTTTCCTTTCTATTCTGGGGCATGTGTTTCTGTCTACCCTTGGTCCATTCACCTGTATTTGTCTTTTTAAAACTCTCCCAACTGTCTGCACTGCCTGTAGCTCTTGATGTTGGATGTGTGTTGCTAGACAGTCTTAGCTTTATTTAGGCCCCATGTTGTAGGTTTATTTAACGTATTTGACCGGCTGGCGACATACATTCAATTTTCTGTTTTTTTTTTTTTTTTTTCACAAGCAGTGCAGGCACGTCCTGAGAAAGCCTTGTTGCTGTCGGGACGTTAAGCAATGTACAATCAATCAATCATTGTTTGCTGATGTGTATGTACAAAACCTTCATTACAAGCAAACAAAATAAATAATTTAAATATATACTTATTTGGGTTTAATGTCGAGCAGGCGACCAATGCCATCTCATGGCGGTTAAATAAAAAAGATAAAGTAAGTCAAGATACCTGGGACATATGAATGCTCAGTAAAGGATAGATTATGAACATGCACAGATGTAAGTGTCGTTTGGTGGGTGTTCTCTGGTTGTGGAGTGGGGTTGGGAGTGGGCAGTATTACCATATATGTGTATGTGAACATCAGCATATGAACAAAACCTACTTTTCAAACAAATAAAAATAAATAATAAATTTAAATAACTAGGACATATGAATACCAAGTAAAGGATATATTATGAACATGCACAGATGTTTGTTCTGTGGTTTTGTATGTGGGGTGGGGAGCGGGTGGTATGCACCTATTACCATATGTGTACATGTTATGTTCACATCATATATGTGTATATGTATGTTCTCATCTTGTATGCTGATGTCCCCCACCCAGGTCTACCCTGGGGGACTTGGGCGGGGTTAACTACTTTTTAGTTCCCAGGGTGACCCTGGTCAGCCCCACAGGGTGGGTTTTCCCCTCTATTCATGGGCGTGTATTTCTGTCTACCCTTGGTACATTCACCAGTATTTACCTTTTTTAAACTCTTCCTAATGTCTGCACTGCTTGCAGCTCTTGATATTGGATGTGTGTTGCTAAAGGGTCTAGTTAGGTTTATTTAGTGTATTAGACCAGCTGGCGACATACATTCAATATTCTGTTTAGTTTGGGTTTTTTTCACAAGCAGTGCAGGCACGTCCTGAGAAAGTCTTGTTGCTGTCTGGACGTTAAACAATGTACAATCAATCATTTTATGCTGATGTGTATGTGCAAACATACATCACAAACAAACAAACAAACAAAAAAATAATAAATTAATAAAATAAGTTGGGGATACCTGGGACCTATAAATATGCATGTTAAGTAAAGGATAGATTATGAATATGCACAGATGTATGCATATTGAAAACAAATTTCCTCTCCTTGGTGACCACTACCATACCACTATAGTGATCATGTGCATCAAGGAATTCCTTCCATCCATAATTAAAAGGATAAATAATAAATAAATATGTAAGTGAATACATACATGAATCAATAAAAATAAATAAATAAAACATGTAATATAATAGAGAGGGCTACTATCTGTATTGTGTCTCATGCAGTCCTGATAAAGCTTAATCATAAGAGTCCTTGTGAGTACTTGAGTGCGGATTGGTTGAATTGGTTGCAAAAACTAAAATTTTATATTTAGGTGTTTAGCTGAACATGGTGATTTTGATGGAAACGGTTCGGAGATGGATTTCACTCTGCCTGGCTTAAGACCAGTCGGATACGAGTGTGCTTGACCAGTTAAAAATCCCATCTCCACTAATAAAATAAATAAAAAAAGAGCAGACCTGCACTTAGAGCCGTTAGGCTGAAAAACAGACGAACAACATGCATGTTGTATCCGGCCAAAGAATGTTGAAGATGGTCGGCAGACACATTGCACAACATGCACAAAGGGAGTTTACTTTCGATATGCTTTCCTCCCACAAAAGACCGAGTTCTATGGAAAAGGCTGTTTTCAAGACCAGGAAAAATAACGTATTTGACGTTGATAAGATGTTCAAATCGATAATAATCTCTGTTTCAATTCAGGAGCAAAGTAACGCTTCATCAACGGTGCGCGTCTGATTGACTTCTTTAGAAGGCTTCTTGCTGACCGCCATTTTGAAACTAGCGACGCGACTATGCTTACCGCATTAAAAATAATACTTTTAAACTTATTTTATCGTATATATGTATGCATGTTTACTTGCTGATGATTTTAATTTACTCACTGGAATAAACTTGTAACTTGTATGCTTGAAATTTTCAATGTTATGCACAAAAAATGTCTTGCACCTTATCCGGGCGGTGTACGAGGACTGGTTCCCTCACATCGAAAAATCGCTTTCGAAAAACACTTCTACAAAAATGTCTCCATCCTAAGGACAAATATTGTTGCCATGCATAAACTATATGGCATTAGTACTTTCGTTTCGTACCTGCAAACCATTGTTACTCTTTTGACGAACTACTTACCTCTGCAGAAATTGCGAAAAGCTGCTGGACTATAAACAGCCAGCTAGATTGAGTGGAAAGTGTGCAGTTTCACGTCTTAACAATTTAAAAATTCGCCTTTTCAGTGTCCTATGAAGGCTACATTACAGATTAGGAGATAGATCAACTGTTTTAAGGCGCCAAGCTATTCTGGCACCATCCTTGAGCTATCCGTCAAAATGTATTTCAAACGTTAGGTGTGTCAGGATGAAAAGTGTTGGCGGACTGACTCTGTTCCCATAAGACAAATTTCAGTGGAATGGGAAAAAATACCCCTTGTGAATTCAACAACCTTTGCAGGAGGTATCGCTGACGGGTGCAAAGTGTTTCACAAATGACATTATATCGGCGGGATCGTCTCCTTGCTAAGCACCACTGTGAGACCGACGGAGGTACCTGGTTAACCTCTTAACTGTCGTGGCAAGGCAAACGCCACTCAGCTGCAGGATACGTAACTGAACCCTTACGAGCCACCCGGCAGTCGCCGGGGCTCGTGAGGACTTATATGTATGTTGTATCTCTGTGTTCTTTGAACCCGATTCGACTCACAGCAGCCGAGGAGAACGGTCCTCCGCTCCTCGCCTAGCCAAGAGAGAAAACAGCCTCACAAGACCAAGACCAAGCCTCGCCCCAAGCAAGCCAAGCAACACCGCAGATGGCCTCTAACAAGAAAAGCCAGCCACCCGCCCTTGTCAGGGCGAACCGACGCCGAACAAACAAAGAGCAGGTGGAGGAGTACACCGCCAACCTCCCCCAGGCGCCGCAGCAAACAAAAGCTTCAAGGAGGACAAGGAGCCAACAGCCTCCATTGTCCCCGCCAATCCAACCAAGGGATCAAACAACGCTGCCGTACTGGGAACAGGTGGGGGACTCACCCCCTCCCCCCCAGGCGCCGGCAAAGCAGACCGAGACAAGAGACTACCGGCCCTCTCTGTCGCCGCCGATCCAGCTCAACGAACAATCAACGTGGGGGCCCTCGCCCCCACAACAGATGGCCCAAACACCACGACAGATGACACCCTTTGAGCACATGATAGCGCAAGGGATGCCGATACCACCTAGGGGTTTGTTCCCCAAACTCGACGAGTTACTACAAAGGAACCATAACCAGTTGGACTACGCCGCAGCCTACCAAGAGGAGAGAACGGCGCCCGCCAGCCCCCAGCCAACCCCCCAACAAGAAGAGAAGCCCTGGAACCAGTCGGAGCCGGCATCGGAGCCGGACTTTCCACCCTCACCACCGCCGGTCACCATTCCCGAATCTCTTACTCGGGAGCGACCGGCGACGACGGAGGAGGGGGAGACCAGGCTCCGGGGTATCGACTTCGACGACCTGGTGCTCCTGCTCCAGGACGCTGTCCCAGCAGTTGTAGCACTAACAGGAGATGCCTACCACCGGGCACTGGTCACCGCCCGGTGGTTGGTGCACACAGGTGCAATACGAGATCTCCGACCCACCGAGACCAAGTGCACGGCCAGCCAAGCAACCAACACTACAGCAGGCAACAGTTGCCAAGCAACACCAGAAACCAGAAGTGTAGAGACAACAGCCGCCCCACAAACAACAACCCAACAGACAGGCAGCACGCCAACTGTCTACAAAAGTACAGGATGTGGAACCACCACAATCACAACAACAGAAACCAGCACCGAGACCACCGAGACTACCCCAGTCTCCTCGGCCACGACAGAAGACGCAAAAACCAACACGACAGCACAAGAAGCCCAGCCAAGTAGGAACACCGGCCCACCACAGCAAGAAGCGGGCACCACCACACAGCCACTGCCGACGAACAAACCAACGTCCGGACAGCGGCAGCGCCGACGACCACCCAAGCGCTTCCGGACAAAACGCCCGCCCCTGCTCCCTACGCCGCCACCACACCTCCGCCTGCCACCTCAGCACCGCCACCCACCGCGCCCGTTCCAGCGCCCGACCCCCCGGCCCAGAATCGACTGGCCGCCACCACCATCACCCAACCTCCCCAGACACCGCCACAACCAGCCACGGTTCTTCCGGCCGTCACCACCCCCGCCACCACTCATCCAAGACCTACTTGAGTGGTTGGCGTACCATCACTCCCCAGCCTGGCACTGAAGCGACGGTCCCCCGGCCACACCACCCGCCTCTTCCACCACCAACCACCCGGCCCCGGCAATAACATCAGCCGCTGAGCGACGGAGCGACAGACAGACAGATCGACACCATCCCCCCTCCCCCTGGCCCACCCCCCCCCCCCCTGGACGAAATCAGCGAAAGCTGGAAGTCCCGATCCCTTTTAAAATCGCATCGCATCGCATCTTTGAACGCGAATGTCGGTCAGTGTGGCGCAGCGGTTTCAACGCGAAATTAGTCATCAGACGGGAAGGAAAGGGGCAGGCCGGACGCGTCCAACTAACTCCTACCTGGCGAGCAAAGGGTCCTCGGGCCTACGACGGCCCGCAGCGCCGTATGTGCATATTATATATGTGCGTGTGTATGTGTGTGCGTATGTATGTAAACAAGAGAATCTCCGATTTTTCTGTACACACAAGCTTGAAACTTTGCGAAGTACTTTCTTAAGTGGGTGGCTAAGACCGGCCTCCGAGAATATTATAATAATATGTCTCATTGAAAGCATCAACAACCGTTTATAGGAAGTCGGTTGACCCAGATTAGAGTCCGTAATTTTTGTCATATTTACTTGAACTTTTGCATATAGCTAGTTTGGAGAAAGACATTGGATGAGTTCGTTAGCCAGCTTTGTACCCTTTGAACTTCTTTAGTAAAAAAATAATTATTTTCAGAGACGAATTAAAACACTAAAAAAAACCTTGACGTCTAGAGAAAGTCAGACAGGGGCAGTGACGTAGTAGAGGCAACTCCGCCACCACGCAGACACTGACATAATACTCTAAATATGACGTCATTCTCTCTCTCGCGCGCGGCTCTCTCTTTCTCACACAAACATGTGCACACCTCCAGGAGGAATAGATCTATGCCTCTTGGAGATGTATGGAGAGCGCGCACACGCACGCACTAACACGCACACACACATCGACGCGCTTTCAGAAGAGCATGCAGGTGACCCGTGTACTAATATTATCATGTAGCTAGGTAACGCCAACCTGCTTTCACACAAATTATAGCAAGACTGAAATTGTACCGTGAAGTTCTAGTTTTGTCACCATTTTCTCAAGCCTATGAAGCGAAAGTGAAACTCATATCACGTAAAATATAAAATGACTTAAAACTAAAACTTACGCCATGACACATAACGCTTGACAAATCAATGACGCGTTTGTCGTGCTCCCCTTATAAAACTCACTGACGCATTGGCAGATCTGCGAGACTTTTCAATAGGAGATAATTCAACATCAGAATCAGGTCAAAGACAAAAGGTAGAGACCATTGACAGCGAGGACAGCTCTCATAATTATACAAGGGACTTTGTGGGTTATGGTTCATCCAATCTTGTTTTTGTTTGTTGTTTAAATGCCTTTTGTAAATTGAGTTTTTGTAATTAGTTATGTTTGTACAGTTAGCTTTTGTTAAAGCGCCTAGAGCGCTAATTTCGGAGGTTAGGCGCTATACACGTACTTATTATTATTATTATTATTATTATATTGTTATTGTTGTTATTATATTATTATTGTTATTATTGTATTGTTATTGTTGTTATTATATTATTATTGTTGTTATTATATTATTATTATTATTGTTATTGCTGTTGTTATTGTTGTTATTATATTATTCTTATTATTATTATTATTATTGCTATTGTTATTGTTGTTATTATATTATTATTCTTCTTATTATTATTATTGTTATTGCTATTGTTGTTGTTATATTATTATTATTATTAAGGAAAAAAGACGGACTTGTTCAATGGCATGCCCATTGAAAGGTCCTGATAAATCAAAGTGACTAAGTTGCAGTGCGCCTGAATTCAGTTTTCAGGTCGTACACCACAGGCAATAGATTTCCCTGTCCCCCATAACCCGCCCGTTAGGGCCGTCCTTTATCACTTCGGTGCTGTGGACTGACGTTAACTCATTCTGCCCGCGACACACATCAAAATATGGCTCGACCATGATAGTTTAGGGATGGTGGTAGAATAACTTGGCGCCTATAGGCGCCAAGCTATTCTGCCACCACCCTTGAACTATCATGGCCGATCTGTCTCCTGAATTGTAATGCAGTCCTCCATAACTCCAAAATGTGGGTATTTCGTACCTCGGGCTCAATGAGTTAAACCCCCGAACTAACCAACCATCGTATACTCCCGCAAACTTTAGATGTTTCATTTCTAGCGCCATGTGCGTGTACGGCTAGAAATAAAACAAGAGAAACATTCTTGAATGCCGAGAAATCCCCGAGATGATGCGCGCAGCGCTAGATCAATGTCTCAGTGGTAATCCACTTCAGTGGCCTCCTCCTATCGTCGGCTGAAGATAAATGGCTATTCTGCGTGCCGCGACGTCATATACACCGGACCCACCCGGAGGTACGTCCTATACACGCTGTAGATCAGGGCAGACGATACAAAATAACACGTTTATCAAGTTTATCCACCCCTGTCGCGACAATGAAACCGAAGTGGCTTGTTGTCAACTACCCACAGGCGGAGGTTGAAACAGGAAACGTTGAAAATGAGTATGCCTCAGTTTTGGATATGTACAGGTCAGCCTTATTGTACTGCAATCTTTTGGAGCAGTTGCATGAGTGAGCTTAGTCCTGCGCCAGCCACTAAGCAAGGTGCTCCGCTATCGCGGAGCACTTTGCTTAGTGGCTGGCGCATGACTAAGCTCCCTCATGCAACTGACATCTAACGTCAGCCCTGCGGTACTGACGTTCATGTTAATGTGGTGCTAAACTTACTTAGGCTTTTGAAGTCAATAAAAAAAAAAAAAAAACCCACACACGCACAGTAAGCAGAAGGTCCACTGGTCGACTCCAGCCTTATATGGCTCGCGCGGGCCAACTAAGGCTGCAGTCGGCCAGAGGACGTTTTCTATTTATCTACGAATACGTGACTGAGAGCCACAGACCTGACAGCGTTATAACATCTTTTTTTTTTCGCGAATATAAAATTATGCGCGTAATACAGAGAATGGCTTGTGTAAGAGGCCTTCCAGACCGTGGACGAAAGATAGCACGGGTTTGATCTCATATCATAGGCATTACCTGTATGTCAACCAACCCCTCACCCCTCCCCTCTCACTCCCCCCCCTCTCACTCCCCCCCCCCCCACCGCACCCCCACCCGATCACCCCCGTCATCCGCCCCCCTCATGTAGGTAACTCAAGCTTTGACTTAACCCGTTCAGTGCATAGGGGCCTCACGATAGTGCTTTGACTAATGCAAATCCGCTGCGCCACCGCGTGCGCGCCACCGCCTACTAAGCATATGCTCAAGTCAGAATACAAGGGAGGAAACGAAAGACACACAACGCGTCGAAGCACTGTGATTCCAGAGCAGTTTTCAACCCTCAAAGCAACCATATCCGCCTAAAACCTCGAACTGAACAAACTCGGTAGATATTTTGCAACACTGAAATCTATACCAACGTTGTTCTCCGATCAAAACTGATAGTTTAGTATCAAGGCTTTTTAGTCAAGCATCGTTCATAGCAGACGTCGAGTTGTAGGGTTTTAGATGTGGCCGGAAATACGCCGCATGCTCAGTTTTCATTGGTTTAAGTAAATTAGCATATCCAATGAAATTAAAACAAGAGTGCGTCTTACTGTCGACATGAACTTTTGAGCTGCACGCAGCCGTCGCTTTAGGTACGTATTTCCACCCCTGAGTTAAACCCCGAACTAACCAACCATCCTATTCTCCCGCAAACTTTAGGTGTTTCATTTCTAGTGCCATGTGCGTGTACAGCTAGAAATGAAACAAGAGAAACATTCTTGAAGTTGATGCCGAGAAATCCCCGAGATGATGCGTGCAGCGCTAGATCAATGTCTCAGTGGTAATCCACTTCAGTGGCCCGAAAAGGTCTACTTTAATGGAGTCTGGTTTAAACACTGCTCAGTTGTCAATATCTTTTCGAGTAATTCGCTTCGACTTTAGAGTAAACACGGCAGAAAACAATGGATGCACTGCAGTGCATAGTGGCCTCTTTCACGGCACTCTACAAAAAGGGTTTAACGTTCAACTCTAGATGTTGAGAAAGAGATCCGGGATACTAGATAGCTAGAATTTCACGGGTGTGCTTCGTTTCCGACTTGAGCTATTTACCGGGTGGCCGCACGCACGCGGTGGCGCAGCGGATTCGCATTGCTCGTCAGGCCCCTAAGGTTCAGTGCCACTGAGAAGATAAGATAAGATAAGATAAACTTTCTTGCCAGATGCATAAACATTAGGAATTCTTTGCGGCGTAAGTGACGAGCGTCCATATTAAGATCAAAACATAAAACATACATACATCACAATCAAGCAGACTCAAAAATACCAAACCACACATATGTATAGCAGTTATTGCACTACGTATGCACACACATCTAAGTAAGTAAAATAAAATAAATCTTTAGCATAATAACCATATGACAACAAAAACCGCCAAGTGACGCAGATCATGTTTCTGCAATCCGCCTTAATTCAGCACAAAATACCCAGCTGTCCCAGGAACATGGATACAAAGTGATGTCAGCAAGAGGCATAGACCCTCATGAGCCCCCGCAACTACGGGGGCTCATGAGGATCTATACCTCTTGTAGTTGGGTGGTGTTCAAATGTCCTCGGCACTGAACGGGTTAATGGTTAAGCTGTGGCGGCGGTGGGTGGTGGGTTGGTGGTGAGAAATTTATCAACAAGAACTGTCACAAGAACAAGAACAACGTTTTTTGTCGAGGGGCCCATTGGGGCCAAAGGACACAGATGGATGGGACTTAACTATCATGTACATTACTTTATATCATTCTTTAAGCTTCTTCAGTCCACACGGAATTTTGTACTTTTCTGTCGGCAGTAAGTCAGTTCATTGGTGTTCACCGCGCGGCGTCTTTGTTCGTGGAGTCCCGTCTGTATTATTCCTTCGCCGATGATTTTCGCGTGGTCCGTGGTTCCGTCCGGTCTTGTAGCGTCTCCGACTGGACGTTCCGGGGCGTGAAAAAGAAAATAAGAGCGAGGAGGGTACGCAGTATCAATGCTGTATGGTCGTTACGTTTCTCTCCCTTATGGAGAAGCAGTCAAATACGAACTTTGCTAGAGTGCATTGTGCATCCTCCCTGGCTAGTAGTTGGCTTGGCTTATGGCAGTCTGTACTTAAAGCTAGCTGAGTTCTGAGCTGATTATATAAGCTACATTCGTCAGTCTAGCATGTGAATTTCGTCCTCTACTACTCCACACGCGACATAGTCTATGTTCCCGGGGTGTGTTTGTATACCTGCCTCTTTCTACTCAGTCTAGCATGTGGGCACTTACTCGTAAGTTGACTTGGTGAGGGCTTGTTTGTGTATCATGTCTATCCACCCCTGATGTTAAAGAATCGTGGTAGTGGCCTTCCCAGCCCCGCCCCCCCTCCCCCCCCCCCCTCCCGCAGTCCCCGCGGTAACGCAGTCCAGTTCTGGTATTCTGCGTGTAACGCTGCCGCGTGAACGGGCAAAAGACAGGAAGCCCATTTTGTGAAAAGATACGATGGAAATAATTATCGCTGTTCCACAAAAATGGCCACACTGCCTTTATTGCATTCACATTGCAGCACATCACCCTCTCTTTTGTAGTTCAAGCTCCCACAAGCTTCAGGAGCCAATTGAGTAAAAGTGAGCTTAGTCCTGCGCCAACCACTAAGCAAGGTGGCTGGCGCAGGACTAAGCTACCTCGTGCATCTAACCCCAGTCCTGAGTTGCACGAGGCGGTGTAAATACTCCACAAACCACGACTGCAAGGGTTCGTCTGTTGCAAGAGAGCGTAATCCATGCGTAAGCCAGTACGCATGGCGCTCCGCTGCGTAGTGGATTACGCATTGTTCACGCTCTCACGTGCAGCTTTGCCCAGGTGTGACAGAAAAGGTTTCGCCTCGAACAGTTGGCGTTGTAACTGAAAAAAACCTACTTTAACCCTTTTAACCCTGATACACTAGTGCTTGAAATTAATTTGACTATGATAGCTCAAGGGGTGTGCCAGAATAGCTTGGCGCCTGCGGCGCGAAGCTATTCTAGCACAAACCTTGAACTAAAATGATTGATCTATTTCCTAATCTGTAATAGGGGCGCTGGGTGGCTCGGTGGTAGAGTGTTCGACTCTCGTCGGAAAGGTCGCGGGTTCCAATCCAGTGGGGGTCAATATTTGCACAGACCCGTTTCGGTGCTCTGTCTTTAAAATCACTTTCGGCATAGACAAAAGACGTTAAGCTCTAAACCTTTAACGTTCAACGTTGTTTTTTGTTGTTGTTGTTTTTTTTTGGTTTTTTTTATAATAGTTTTTTTTTTAAATCTATAATGTAGCCGTCATAGAATAATAAGCAGATCTTGCAAAATTAGCCTCGGGATGTAAGGGGTTAATGGTTAGCGCTGTAATGGTTTCAACATCAACGCCTTTGTACTTGTCATGGCGCTGCGGTTGTGCACCCGCTTTTGAATGGTTAACGGTTGGCAGTATCTCCTTGATTAATGTTCTGAACCCTTTTTTAGCCACCAAGGTCCCATTTTTCAATTTGGGAGGTGTTGCCTAATGACTATGAAACCAGTTGCAGTCGATGGATTGACCATGATAATTCGAGGGTAGTGCCAGATTAGCTTGGCGCCTTCAGGCGCCAAGCTAATCTGGCACTACCCTTGAATTATCATGGTCGATCCACCTCCTGCAAGTGGTACATAGTCGTTAAGCAATACTTCCAAAATTCGGGAAATCCACCCATGGCGCTACAAGGGATAAGACCGACCGATTCAAGCTATTCAGGCACCACCCGTGAACTAGCAAACGTGTAAAACGCATAGAAACTTCCAACAAAAAGAAAGAAACACGCGTAGAAAAGCCAGTTACAATACAATTTATTAGCCCATTTAGCCCTGACGCCGCACTACAGCAAGAGATGGGTCGAACATGATAATTCGAGGGTAGTGCCAGATTAGCTTGGCGCCTTCAGGCGCCAAGCTAATCTGGGACTACCCTCTAATTATCATGGTCAACCCATCTCCTGCTTTAGGGACTCGGGGGTAAATGGGTTAATATTTCTTACAATAATGTTGGGCGAAAAGGGGGGGGGGGGGCTAACAAACTGTGAAAAGAAGGATAGAAAAGTCTCGGTTGAGGCCAGACAACATTGAGAACCTGCTGTATGGGCGGTGATTTTTTTTTGGGGGGGGGCAATCAAAGCCCTCCATGGAACAAGTCGCGTTAACCTGTTCAGTGCCGAGACAATGTGAATGAACACCGCCCAACTGCAAGAGGTATAGATCCTCATTATTGTATTCATCACCAAAGAGCCGGCCGAGACGTCCCGGGATTCAAAGTTGCGTCAGCAAGAGGCATAGATCCTCATGAGCACCCCCGCAGTTGCGGGGGTGGGGAGTGGGTGGAGGGGGCGGGGGCTCATGAGGAACTATGCCTCTTGCTGACGCCACTTTGTATCCATGTTCCCGGGACGTCTCGGGCTCTTTGGTGATGAATAAATGAAGCCGATTACAGTCACAGGCTGCGTCAGAACGGGTTAACTCACCCTGCCCGCCACACACCACAGCAAGATATGGCTCGACCATGATAGTTCAAGGGTGGTGGCAGAATAGCTCGGCGCCCACAGGCGCCGAGCTATTCTGCCACCACCCTTGAACTATCATGGTCGGTCTCAGTGTCTCGTGAATTGTCATGCAGTCCTCGGCAGAGGACAACTCCAAACTGCGGGTGTTTCGTACCTCGGGCACAGTGAGTTAATCAGCTGAGATCTTATCGGAGGAGATGGCCACGGACTCGTCTCATGCAGTTGACGCTAGACCTGACAGAGAAAGTACTTCTAAACCTGCCACTGGAATGCTTTCGAACTCGTTGGCGTTATATCGGTGTCCTAAGAGTCTCTTACTAGCACAGCATACGATAGGCTTGCGTGTGAAGTCCCATTTATTTGCCGGTGTTGACGACTTTTCTCCATTGGATATCTCATGCGCATCAAAATTTTACAATGCGCTAAGCGAACAATGAGTTAGTGTCTTATTGCCGGAAACAGGAGACAAACTGCATGTGGAGCAGAAATGGCGAAAGAGACATAAACAGCCTCGAGCCATGCTGTGCTACTACTAAACACACTCACGAGCGAAACAAATGCGACATCATTCTAATCACTGGAAACACTTCAGTGTGCTGCCATACTAAACACTTCAGTGTGCTACCATACTAAACACTTCAGTGTGCTGCCATACTAAACACTTCAGTGTACTGCCATACTAAACACTTCAGTGTTTCCAATGATTCGAATGATGTCGCATTTCTTTTGCTCCTCAGTATCATGTATTATGCTTATTTGGCACCGTAAAACAAAACCGGGATCGTTAGAATAGTGAAATTCTACCACGTGCGAGACTCGGACTGCGGAGGGGTGGGGGGCGGGGGGCGGGGGTCGCTACGATTTATGTTCTTGATTACTGCCTGATTTATTTGTGTATTCCTCTGACACAGAGAGAGAGAGAGAGAGAGAGAGAGAGAGAGAGAGAGAGAGAGAGAGAGAGGAGAGAGAGAGAGAGAGAGAGAGAGAGGGGGGGGGGTGGGGGGGTGGGCAGCGAAATGTGAACTCACTGTTTTAGTTCTTAAACCACGATTTAAAGAAACTTGATTCTATCCTGGGCTTACGGCCCGACAATGGAAGCACCTGCCACCAACAGCTTTTGGGTTTTCTGACACTAATTAAACACCTATTTCAGCTTGAAGCTGAGAGAACAAATGAACATGCACACGACGGCAAAGTCATAGTGAGGGCGAGCGGGGTGATTTAGTCTTCGAACATTTTTGTTTATTGCATAAGTATCCATGTCAGGTGATGCATTAACCTTTGGCTGTCGGCAGCGTTTTTTGTCGGGAGGATTCCTGCAGGAATAATCTCGATCAAAAGCGCTACCGACAGCCTAAGGGTTAAGGGTTTTCAAACGCAAGAGACATATCATGGGCCCCCGCAGTTGCGGGGGCCCGTGAAGATCTATGTCTCTTGTGTGGCCTTGTTTACATCTGCATTTTGCAGTCAGACGGAGTTATATGGCGGTGACGTACATACATGACGTCCTCACAATCAAGGGGCGGAACCCCTTGCGGTGAATCTGCGACGGTTTTCAGAGGTGACATTTTGTAGCCTGCAGTGAAGGGGTTAAAAAGACTATAATGCCAAGTTCGTCATGGGCAATTTGCTCTGTATAACCCAGATAATGTATATCGAAGCTGATGACGCCTTTCCTAATGCGGAAATAAATAAATAAATAAATAAATAAATAAATAAATCAGTAGGCAAAGGCGTGATGGGAAATTTCAGGAACTATGCAAGCAAAGTGACAGGGAAGGATCGGCTGTCTGTCGCCTCTCTCAGGCACTACCATTCGGCTGTCACGTTCAATCCGTCCCCGGAAGTTTAACCGTGAAGTGAAAGAGACAGACACTCTCTTTGTGGGGACAGAAGACGATACCCTAATCCACTGTGAGCTTGTGGTGTCTTCCAGTTTCACTGCGACTAATCTGCGGTCGTAAAACTCTGACTTTCCGCGATGGTACTTACAGATACAGACAAGACACTTTGCCCATAAATCCATGACACGCTGCGAGAGGATGTGGATCGACCATGATAGTTCAAGGGTGGTCTCGGAATAGCTTGGCGCCTGTAGGCGCCAAGCTATTCCGACACCACCCTTGAACTATCGTGCTTGATCTGTCTGCCAGACTGTGAAAGATTGTGACTTGCACATCAAAGGACAGTTTGACTGTAGTTGGGTGCAAAAAACGGCTGGCCTTTATAAATCTGTGGCTGTTTGTAAACCTTCAAACACGCACTTGGTTTTAAGGATGCAGACGAGAGAGGCTATCTTGTCAAAACACAAAAATACGAACGCATACTTACATACTTTAAACTATAATAACGAATGTTAGGACAGCTTGGGCAGGGTAGGCATTGTGTCTAGTGAAGGGCCGGGACGCAAAGAAGTCATTCCTAAAGCATGTTCATGGATCTGAAATCACAGTGATAATTATAAGTTCTGCCGCTACTTGATTAGTGTGGCAACTGAGTTTGCGGAGGTATGGTAGTGCCTGCTGAGCCACGGTTGCTGAACTTAATACAGGTACCTGATTAAGTTGTGGCCACCACACTGAAGCTATCACGACAGATGCCTCGCAGTCCGGGAAAGGTCCACTGGCCGACGTCAGCCTAACTTGGCCCGAGGACCTTTTGCTCCCGGAAGTGCCAATTAAAACTGAACAGGAAACGAATGAAAGAGGTCGGTGTTTATAAGTGAACACCCACTGAACCCTGACATTCTAGTGTACCCCGGGTTAGTATAGACCACCCTGGGAAAAATGATTCACCCTCGCTCGGCCTGACCCGTGACCAAGTGGCCATACTATTTCATCTGCCCATCTCAGTGTAATTTGCAAGGTACAACATAAAGAATGCGTGGAAAGTGGGGGATGGGGAAATCGAGAATGTGTGGGGGGTGGTGGTGGGGAGGGTTTTTTTGGGGGAGGGGTGTGCTGTCAGCCATGGTGTGACTGATGGTGGTCTAAGCCATTTCCGTGTTATGGGTACAATAAACAACCTTGAGCGAAACTGCAAGTCATTCCGTATTTCAAGTCATCCAGTCTCATCCAGCTCCATTGACCGTCACTTGCCGAGTAATTAGCATAAAAGCGCTATTTTCTGGAATGTACCATCGGGCAATAGGCGATAGATTTCCCTGTCCCCCATAACCCACCCGTCAGGGCCGTACGTGATCACCTCCGTGCTGTGGACGTTAAACCCGAACTAACCAACCAATGTACCATCGGGCAATAGGCGATAGATTTCCCTGTCCCCCATAACCCACCCGTCAGGGCCGTCCGTGATCACCTCCGTGCTGTGAACGTTAAACCCGAACTAACCAACCAATGTACCATCGGGCAATAGGCGATAGATTTCCGTGTCCCCCATAACCCACCCGTCAGGGCCGTCCGTGATCACCTCCGTGCTGTGGACGTTAAACCCGAACTAACCAACCAATGTACCATCGGGCAATAGGCGATAGATTTCCCTGTCCCCCATAACCCACCCGTAAGGGCCGTCCGTGATCACCTCCGTGCTGTGGACGTTAAACCCGAACTAACCAACCAATGTACCATCGGGCAATAGGCGATAGATTTCCCTGTCCCCCATAACCCACCCGTCAGGGCCGTCCGTGATCACCTCCGTGCTGTGGACGTTAAACCCGAACTAACCAACCAATGTACCATCGGAGCACGCAAAGCTGTTCTTTACAAGCAGACTGTTGAATTAGTCACACGTATAAAACTAATGCTGACGTTTCTGTTGATTTATGATGCAACATTAACGCCGTATGTATATTAGGGAATATTATAAGTTATTGGTCGCAGGGGTTTGATACACGGACCCTTGTAAGCCTGAGGGAGGTCAAAGGAACCATTGTACCCCAAGGGTCCGTACAGCAAGACCCTGCTACCAATAATATTTGTTTTCATTCCTCCACTATCTTCGTTAAAAAAAAAAAAATCAAGAAGAAATCTGCCGACCTGGATCGCGCCAGACATGACTGACGTAAAAGGAATACATATTTATACGTAATAGACTTAAGACGCATTTTAAAAAATCTTTCATGACGTTGCCGTCTCCAGTAGTGTGCCTGTGGTTTCGAACAACACTGAGTAACTTTGTACTTTAGAACGTTTTGGTGATCTTTTATAGAACAAATTGGCGTCCAAGACGCGTCAGAAAGAGGGCTAGAAAAGTCCGCCAATTGTCGCTACAAGGGTTTATGTAGCTCGGTCATGTGGCACAGTTTGCGCTAAAGAGATTGGTCGTGCGACGTAGGGATGAAAACAAATGTGTTGTAGGACTGGGATGCAGGGTGTATACATGTACTTTAGTATGTCATTTGTACGATGCCTAGAGCATTTTTGTCGAAGGTATAGGCGCCTTAAAATATATACATTATTATTATTATTATTATTATTATTTTTATTATTATTAATCACTGCCGAGAAATAGTGAACACGATCTAACTGCAAAAGGCATAGATCCTCATGAGCCCCCGCAGTCGCGGGGTCTCATGAGGATCTGTGCCTCTTGCCGAGACCCCTTTGTGTCCATGCTGTGTGGACAGTTGTGGCTTTTGGTTGTTCAGTGACCACGGCTTTCAGATGATGCAACATCAACCCCTTGACTGCCGAGAAAAGTGAACACGATCTAACTACAAGAGGCATAGATCCTCATGAGCCCCCGCAGTCGCGGGGGCCCATGAGAATCTATGCCTCTTGCTGGGACCACTTTGTGTCCATGTTCTGTGGACAGTTGTGGGTTTTGGTCGTTCAGTGAACGCAGTTTCCAGAAACAAAATGCACTTCCCGTTGACAGGGAAAATTAATATAGATTAATAATACTACTATAATAGCTATACCGGTTATTATACAGTCGCTTTACCGAATTCTGCGAATCGCCTCAAAGCGCCGAGAACTGAACCCAACACGCACGCTCGCGTGACACGCACGCATTCACGCTGAAGACAAACACAGTACAAGATCAAACACAAGACATTCACGTGGTGCCATGTTTTGATCGCTTGTATTTGAAATTTATAAAGTGGCCTGAAATCGGTTCCAAACCGGTAGTAAATCACGCCTGCCCGCCCGTTACGGCAAAATAAATTACTCGAGGTGAGTTAGACCGATAAAATGCGAGCTAAAGTTTGCATTTTATCGGTCGTACTGAGCATTCGTGATTGATTTGGCTTAACCGGGGGGGGGGGGGGGGGGGGGGGGGGGGGGGGGTCAGGCATAATTTGACACCTCAGAATCGACATTTTTTCTCTTTCATGTAGTGCGGCGATAAAGCGGCATGCTTACGTTACGCGCCTCAGTCGCTCATAGTTATGTGGTTTTGCAACGAAATAGTCTGAAGTACGGCGGAGTCCGCACAGCCCGTATCACCTCACGCGAACTGAGACAGCCGTGTCACAAATATCGAGAAAAGCGTGCGATTTTTTTAAAACTAAAAATTTGTGTATCATACAGTCTAACACACCAGCGATATTAGAGATTCATTAATTTTACAGTCCCTGAATACGACTTCCTATTTTTTATCCTGGCAAGGCAAATCTAACCTAAGCAGGATGCTTCCGTACAAATGCTCATGAACTTTAGGCAAAGGCTGTTTGTTATTCATTGGTCGTTATATCAAACTGCATTGCTGATACACCTGTAATACATGTATTTAACCGCAACCCGTTCAGTACCCCTTCACGGAAACTGTTTCTGCGGTCTTCGTCAGTTCAACATCAACAATCCCTCTGCGGCACACATCCCCAAACCCGAAGTAGGGAGTGTAACACGCATAGCCCTGAACGACTCAACGAGGTAAGGTGAATGAATTTCAAATTTTGATTGCTCCAAAGCCAAAGCCTGTTTTGCCTTTTCTGTACGCATCGGCCAAAGTAGGCAGGGCCGCGTTTGAAATACTTTTCAAAAGTTAGTAAAAGTAGGGGGCCCCTCAGGAAAGTATGGGGCTCATAAACCATTAGTCGTACAGGTTAAAAAATATAAAGAAAGTGTCTGATTCTGCAGAACATTGTTTGCATAAGGCAGACTGAAGATACCATCGCATGATTTACGGACAATACAGCGAAACATAGGAACTCTCCTTAGCGGGAGGAAGTGGATTTAGCAAAAAGAGGAATAGCGAGCTGCAAACAGCAGAGTGAAGGTATCGCGCTAGACTGCTATGCAGCAAAGAGAGGTTGATGCAATGCGTACCGTGCTAAAAATAGCCCCAGAACGTCGCGTCGGAGACTACAAGACCGGACGGAGCCACGGACCACACGAAATTCACCGGCGCTCACAGGAATAATACGAACGGGACTGCACGAACACAGACTCGCCGCGCGATGAACGATGAACTGACTTACTGCCGACAGAAAAGTGCAAAAATCCGTGTGGACTGAACGAGCTTAAAGAATGATAAAAAGTAATGTACATGATAGTTAAGTCCGATCCCTATGTGTCCTTTGGCCCCAATGGGTCCCCTCGACAATAAATGTTGTTCTGTTGTTGTTGACCTGTGTCAGGACAACGCTGATGCGCTGAGTACCCCCTACCGCTGCTTTGAGACAAAGTAGGTCTGAAAAGAATGGGGCTGGCCCGGCCGCCGCGTGGACATGGAAGTAGAGGGCCCAAGGCCAAAGTAAGACTTTTTGCCCCGGGCACCCGGTTATTTCCAATCCTGGTAGGGAATGTACCATGCGCAGCTCAGAGCTTGACACGGGCATTAATTAATTAAATTTAATTACTAAATGACTAAACAAGGAAGGATGAATGAATTTTGATTCGGACAGCGCCATAACCAAAGTGGTCTGTCTTCTCTGTACACATCCCAAAAGCCAAAGTAGGGAGTGTACCACGCATAGCCCTGAACTTCATGCGGGCTTTAATTAATTGACTAAACGATGTAGGGTGAATGAATTTTGATTTTGACACTCCAAAGCCAAAGAGGTCTGCTTTTTCTGTGCACATCCCAAAAGCCAAAGTCAGTAGCGAGTGTACCATGCACAACCCTGAAGTTCACATGGGCTTTAATTAAAGTGATAAAAGTGATTAACTCATTCTACCCCAGACACACCACAGCAAGATAAGGATCGACCGTGATAGTTCAAGGGTGATGCCAGAATAGCTTGGCGCCTATGGGCGCCAAGCTATTCTGGCATCACCCTTGAACTATCATGGTCGATCTGCGTCCTGCACTGCAATGCAGTCTTCAGAGGACAACGGCAAAATTTGGGGATTTCGGGAAGAGTGAATGAAATTTTGATTTTGACAGCTCCAAAGCCAAAGTGGTCTGCCATTCTGCATACATCCCCAAACTCAAAGCAGGAAGTGTACCACGCCCGGCATAGCCATGAAGTTCATGCGGAATTTAATTAATTGACTATATGAGGTAGGGTGAATGAATTCTGATTTTGACAGCTCCAAAACCAAATTGGTCAGCCTTTTCAGTGCACATCCCAAAACCCAAAGTAAGAAATGTACCAGCACAGTCCTGAGCTTCAGGCTTTAATTAAGTGACTACACGAGGTAAGGTAAATTAATTTTGATACTCCAAAGCCAAAGTGTTCTGCCTTTTCTGTGCTGTACACACGCCTAAAGCCAAATTAGGTGGTGTACCATGCACAGCCCTATAGTTCATGCAGGCTATAATTAAGGAACAAAATAAAGTAGGGCGCAACCCTGGAGTTCAGGTTGGCTTTAAATTAAATCACTAAACAAGGAAGGCTGAATAAATTTTGATAGCGACGAAACCAAAGTGGTCTGCCTTTTCTGTACACATCCCCAAACCCAAATTAGGGAACTTCAGCGTGTTTTAATTAAAGTGATTAAATGAGGAAGGGTGAAGGAATTTTGATTCTGACAGTGCCGAAACCAAAGTAGGTACAGTCCAGAACTTCACGCGGGCTTTAATTAAAGTGATAAAAGTGATTAAATGAGGTAAGCTGATTGAATTTTGATTTTGCCAGCCTTTTCTATACACATACAAAAAGTCAAAGTAAGGAATGTGCACGGAGTTCAGGTGGGCTTTAATTTAAGTGACTAAACAAGGAAGGTTGAATGAATTTTGATTTTGACAGCGCCAAAACCAAAGTGGTCTGCCATTCTGTACACATCCCAAAACTAAAAGTAGGAAGTGTACCATGCACAGCCCTGAACTTCACGCAGCTGTAATTAAGTGACTAAACAAGGTAGGGTGATTGAATTTTGATTTTGACAGCAGCTCCAAAGCCAAAGTGGTCTGCCTTTTCAGTACACATCCCAAAAGCCTAAAACAGTAAAAGCCAAAGTAGGGAGCATACCAAGCACAGCCCTGAAATTTATTAGGGTATTAATAAAAGCGAATAAATGAGTACTGGTAAATGAATTTTGATTGTTACAGCCCGAAGCCAAAGTGGTCTTATATTTTACAAATTCTAATCCTAACCTCATATCAATCAATAACAATTAACATTCAGGCATTGTATTTAAACTTGACAGTACTGTGTTAATATACAGCAAAAATAAGATAAAATGTTGATATCCTAAAACATTTCCAGTAAACAAAATCTATTTTAAATACAAAAACAACAAGAACATTTTAAAGACAGAATTCAGAAAAAAAAAACAATTTCTTCTGAAAGCTAAAAAGTGTATATTGACAGTCTGTCCCATGGGCACTTTCTCTTACAATGCCTTGAAATCAGCTAGGCCTTTAATGGCCAAACTATGTGAAATGCATAGCAGGCAGACATTTCATTCGACCTATGCTGGATGGAAGGAACGGTCTGATCCCCCTTTGTGCATATAACCTATTCCAAATGGCCAACAACTTTCAACACACACATATACATATGACAAATTAAAGTCAACAGATCAAATGTCAAATAATGCGTTCTTGGAAACTTTGGCTGTCATGCAGCATAGGAACGACCTTTGCTGGATGATGGCCATAATTCAAAAGACACTTCATCTCATCAGGGTTCAAAACTGGTGATAGAGTTTGTTTTCAACCCCTCACATAACCTTCTTGTGCAAGCAGCTGTTGGTGATATTTACATCATCAGTGTTTGCATGTAAAAGGGTTAAGTGAGAGGTTGAAAGTAACTTCGTGATTGTTGATGCCAGAACCTAGATGAAGTCTCTTGAATTGGCACCTTCATCCAGCATAGGTTGTTCCTATGCAGCATGACAGCCAGTTTTTAAAGTATGCAACCTTCTTTTGTGCATGCAGCTGTCGATGCTATCTATTTACACCACCAGTGTATGCACAAGGGGTTTATGTACTTGAAAATTGTAGCTGTCAAGCAGCATAGGAATATCCTATTCTGGATATAGGATGAGAGTTCAAGTGACACTTTTGACAATGCAGATCAGACAGCAAAACACATCCTCCAGCACTTCAATCTTCCAAGAACAGATTCAACAAGTCTGGCCAAATGGGGTAAGCTTCCACATCAAACTCTGGGGGACGTTTGACCAATTACTGAGAATGACCCATTTCTGGACAAGCAGCAGATTGAAGACATAGTACTTCGACAGTCTGTCCCATAAACATCGGCATGAGGTTGGTGCTATCACCTGGGCGCTTTCCCTTACAATACCTTGAAATCAGCTAGCCATATAACGGCCTATCTATGTGAAATGCATACCAGGCAACATTTCATTCAATCTGTTATACATCCATTGCAAAGCGATGAGGACCACTTCTGTCATCCAGTTTGTTGCTGGAGTGAAACTGGTCTATGGGTGCTTAGATTGCTGATGAGGCCAATCTGCATCTGAAAAGTTCTCTGGCAGTGTTGACAGGGAATGGCCACAGTGTTGGGTGCAGGGTCGCTGGCTTTGACTTTTTTTGCCTGCTTCTGTTTGCCTCACAGACCCTTTGTAGTGAGAGGAGCGTCGCTCGATCCAGTTCTGAGCTGTCTGCTCCCAGGTGTTGAGCTGATGCCAAACGCTTTGAGGGACGTCTTCAGCGTGTCCTTGAAGCGTTTCCTTTGGCCTCCATGGGAACACTGTCCCTGCTGAAGCTCGCCATAGAAAAGTCTTTTTGGCAGCCGTTGATCTGGTATGCGAGCTACTTGGCCTGCCCATCATAGCTGAAACTGCATCAGGATGGTGTAGATGCTGGACAAGCCCGCTTGGGAGAGCACTTCCGTGTCTGGAATTCTGTCCTGTCACTTGTTGGGGAGCTTTCTGAAGCAGGTTGTGTGAAAGCAGTTCAGCTTCCTGGTGAGGCGTTGATACACAGTCCAGGTCTCACAGACATAAAGCAGCATAGGGAATACAATTATCCTGCAGACCTTCAGCTTGCTTTGTAGACTAACGCCTCTTCTGTTCCATACATTGGTGTGTAGTCTATTGAAGTCTGCACTAGCTTTTGCGATTCTGGTATTCACTTCATCATCAATGACAATGTTCTGGGACAGAGTACTGCCAACTTTAGTCTTCTTTGTGCTGATGGTAAGACATAAGTTTGTGCAGGCATAAGAGAACTTGTCAACACTGTCTTGCATATCAGCTTTTGATGCAGCGTTGAGGGCACAGTTGTCGGCAAACAGAAAGTCTCTGATGATGTCAGTCATAACCTTGGATTTTGCTTGAAGCCTCCTTAGGTTGAACAATTTACAATCAGTTCGAAAGATGATGTTGATTCCGATGTCACCATTTCTGAAAGCATCAGTCAGCATAGCAGAGAACACGAGGCAAGAGGGTCGGTGCCAGGACACAGCTTTGCTTTACACTGTTTGAGACAGGGAAGCACTCAAACATCTCATCATTGTCCTGGGTCCCCGCCTGCATGCCAGTGCACCATGGCATCCATACTTCACCATCATTTTTCACAAGCCTTTTCTGCTGTGTCCAAGACCTTGAACAAGTCGACGTATGTGGTTAACAGGTCAGCACTCTGCTCCTGGCATTTCTCTTGCAGCTGTCTTTCAGCAAACACCATGTCGATGATACCACGCTCTCTGCGGAATCCATATTGGCTTTCTGGCAGGAGTCACTGGTCAAGGTATGGCGTGAGACGGTTGAGGAGGATCCTGACAAGTATCTTGCCTGCGATGGAGAGCAAGGATATGCCTTGGTGGTTGTCGGAGGCCTGTCGATTCCCTTTGCGCCTGTACAGGTAAATGATTGAAGCTTCTTTGGATTCCTGCGGAATTGTCTCTTGTTGCTACATGAGCTGAAACATGAAACTGTCCCTGAAATCTGCAACAGAAAGATATATTATGCCTCCATGGAGGTAATGTGAGTATCAGCAAACTAAAAAGTCCCTACCCTAAATATTAAACTATCCACTGGGACACTACAAAAGAGATCTGAAAAGGCAATACTTTCTTACAATTATAATACAATAATACTCTAATACTTTATTAATCCCTCATGGGGAAAGTCACTGTTTGCCCATACAACACATGGCATCATCTATAACTCTCAGTTAAAGAGATGAACTGTAACAGACGTACTGTTGCAGGAGGGCAAGATGGTGGTCATGCCAACTGTGCTTTGAAGCGATGCCTATATTTTTATTTTCCAGGCAGT